>RCWM02000321.1:482500-1082500 GCA_003667255.2 Euschistus heros | reverse complement strand
ACAAATAATTTCGGAGATATACCCAAAAGAGTACAAAAAAACAACGTGTTTTAGTGGAGAAGTGCGAGTTACCACAAATTAGCCAATCTTTGATGGCGAACCGCTCTAAAATTATTGATCTGAGCAAAAAAATGAATATAATCTAATTTTTTGTAAATTTAATTTTCTTTAATAACTACATGGATATGGTAATCCCGTAAGGATCCGGTTTTTCCGACATCTATACTCCATCATACAATCTACTGCATTCCAACGTTCCTTTATTGTCCGATCTTCTATTCTCTGGAATTCTCTCTTCCCTTGTATTCGCAATGCTTCTTGTTACATTCAAAACACTTTTCTTCCACCACCTTCTTTCTCTCCAAACCAACGCTCTAGGGTTATATAGATGTCTGATTATTTATTTATGTCATTCTAGTATGTCAGAAATAAAACATTAGCCTAAATTTATAGTTTTCCTATGACCATTGTTATATAGATAATTTTGATTTCCTATGTTTTTCTGTTTTCATTATCATTCATTAGATATAACCTATGTTTTCCTATCAGATTGGAAATTATTTAAAGGAACGCACAATTTTTTTTATTTTGGATCTGAAAACTCAGTATTTTTATTTCCCATAACCAAAATGGAAACCATGTTTCTGGAACAACGTAAAAGGACGGTACTCCATTAGGGGCATAGAAAATTCAGGCTTATCAGCGGTTAGATCACCATACCAAATAGCAGAAGTTAGGGCCTAAAGGTGTATGTGGTCGGGAAGTTAGCTGTTAGCGTAACGAATGCTATTCCAAACTTCTCACACTTACAAATTATGTCATTCAGTATAAGTTCTAACTTAGTTTGTTGGCAAGTTATAATTGAAGTCCGTTAATTCCTCGTTTTACGGCCTCTGTCAAGACAGGGTATTAACGAATTTTGGAATAAATCATGGAAAGGGTATGAAGGTTTAAAATAAATTAATATCAGATTATTTACGACTTTTATCTCCTGTGATGAAAATGTATCTAAACTCGTTTAAGTGAACACTCATAATTAGAAAAGTATACTGATAAATTATGGTAAACAAAAATATCTGATTAATCCTGCGGGTAATGGAAGCTTATTCACTAATTACTTCAGCGAAAATGCGGATTAACGCCACCTGTAACAATGGAAAGGTATCCATATCTTCCAATTTCATATTCAAACAAATATACTTATCATACCTTAAAAAAAGCTTTGAGATGCAGGTACAAATAATTGATAGAGGAATTATAAAAATAAGAAGTATATTTTAAACTATTCAAATTAAAAATATACATTAGATTTCAGATTTTAAGGATTGGATATAAGAAGAGCTAGAAATTTTAGAGGAGCACCTCATCTGAAATCAAGATTTACTATAATTACTGTCATGTAAATGAGTCTTTTGTGATTAAATGCAAGCTTTGGACGTTTTTCTAGTACATTTTGGAGGAGCCTATTTTCTTGTTTCTTGTTTTAATCTTGTAGGTGAATCCCTATAGAGAGGTTTGTCCAGAATGGTCCTAGGTAGTAGATCTGTTCAACAGGGATTAGTAGAATATTATTAAAAATGTTATAAGACAGGCAGTCGTAGGTTAAAATGAAGGATAAAGGTTTTTTGATGAGATTTATTTGGATTTATTTTAATCCTCCGATTTCGACTCCATTCTTGATGGTTTGTGAAATAAGATTGGATTCTTTTGGATGCAATGAAGGGATGATTATTTTCTATTAAAGCTTATGTGTCGTGAGTATCGTGGTGAGGTGCTGTATAGCTGAATGAGTCGAGATGTCAGCTGTATAGAACAAAGGTAAATTATAGAAGGTTTTTAGTAAATAAATAATCCGTAACGCCATTATATTTATAATGCTATTTGAGTTTCATTGATAACAATAAAATTATTTTTTATAATTTAATTGGAACAGTTCAAAAGTAGAAATATTCCATCAATAAATAAATATTTCATAGACGCACTCCATGTGAACACCGATTCTATCAAACACTTAACAAACATGAGCATTACAAAAATCTTCGAATCGCAAACAATTAGTGATATTATTGTTTCTTATCTCACTACACTAATTCTGATAATCTGTAAATATTTCCATTTGTTTTACTCATTTAACATTATATTATGTTTTTGTATAATATTTTCAAGGTATTAAATAAACTGTTAGCTTATGAATCTTGAGCGAAATACTGAAAAACATTCCTTGAAATAAATTAGTCATTTATTTCAACGTCCACATTCTTCGCGTACGCATATGAAATCAAATGAAAATAAATTTTATTCTAGGGCCATTTCCCCTTTAGAATAATTATAATGACGTTCTAGCAACCGGACAGTATTATGGACAACAATTTTAGCAATTAAACAATATTAAAATTAAAATTATGAGAAAAACAAAATAGTATTAATTCCTCATTACAAATTACAAGAAAAAAAATTGATCTTAAGGCAAAACATTTAAATAAGGTAAAGAAATAAAAACAAATAAATATAAAAAATACCGTAAACTGGGTTAAAATACATCTTATAAGCATGAAATAAAAATAATAAATTTAACCTGGGATAATATTTATAACCCTTTTGTAATATAATGTTATGTTGGAGCCCTGGTAATGACCAGCTCCTCAACTCAGATCCTGAGCATCTGTGGTTACAGCGCTACCATTCATTACCATATATAAGTAATGACAAAAATAAAAAGAAAAACAAAATTACATTGAAGTTATATACTGAATATTCCTATCTCATTGGTGAATATATTCTTCTTCTATTTGATTATTTGTCTGAATACCTAATAAGTAAAGGAAGAGTCGGGATTTAAAGGTATTGAGAGTGGAGGAATGGCCTAAGTTGGATGGGAGGGAGTTCCAGAAATCAGACGCTCTGGCTATGAAGGATCGTTTGAACGATAATGTGTGTAAGGGAGTTAGGTAAAGATCAGAAGGACGGGATCTAGTTTTGCGGGAACTCACTGATGACTTTAATGTTAATGCTTTGATGATGTAGGGAGGTGACTGATAGGAAAGAGATTTGTAATGGAACGAACCAAGAAGTACTTTCGTCGGAAGGAGGGAAATAACCATTTTAATTTGGTGTAGTGGTGAGTATGGTAGAGAAGGATCAATACAATTCGGATTGATGAATTATTTGCCACTTCTATACATATTTTTTTATATATAGCATGTTTAACACCCTAGCATGTCTAACAATTTACAAATATTAAAAATATCAACACTTTGCTACATAGATATGTATATTAATTTTTTAAATATGAAAAGAAATGAAACCTATTGATATTTAACTTGAGGAAGCAAAATGCAAAGCCTTCTAAAACATAACAGGACTTAAAGCAGGCTGGGTGTAAACAGATAAACATGGGATTATGTACGCTCGGGGTTCGATTTCACCGAGTATTGATGAAACGTTCATTTTTTATTTTTATTTTTTATGTATTATTTTTCTCACAAAACATTCTATTTCCGAACAAGATAATAGACAATCTTCATTCCACTGTTACTACGGGAAGGCTGGAGGATGGGGAGGGCGGTTTAATTGGAAACGAATCGTCATTAACAGTTTCTCATGAAGAAGGTTTGTTGGATTAGAGAAGGCACTTCAATTTCTCGAAGGCAGAACTGATGCAACATCGTTTGATTGGTTGGTTTTTAGACCTAAAGACTGTGGGGGACATCAAGATAATCCAATATCAAAAGCATTCAATCATTCCAATCTAAAGTCCCCCGAACAATTGTTAATGCACCATATTATGTTACTAATAAAACCCTACATTATGACCTAAAAATACCCTTTGTCGTTGATCTCATACCTTCAACATTCTTAAAATTTCATCAAAATCTATCCAAGCATTCTAATGCTCTGGCGCAATCCCTATCCAGCTTTAACCATCTCTATGACCCTCCCACAAGATTGAAACGGCAATGGCCCCGAGATCTTTTGTAATATAATGTCATGTTGGAGTCCTGACCATCTTCTCGGCTCAGGTCCTAAGCATCTGTGGCTACAGCGCTCACACTCATCCTCCAATGGTTGTTGGTGATGGCTCGTCCTCGTCTAGAAAATAATCGCTCTCTTGGCACTGAAATGGAAACAGTAGCAACATATTTCCTAGAAAACCTACATAAAATTAAAAAAGCTGCATTTAAAAAACTTTATTTCTTCCTGACTGGGAAAAACAATTGATCATGGATATGTCCATCAATAATCTATTGCTTTTCCCAATTCAAATTTTAGAATTATCATTATCATCGTATTTACTTGATGTATAATATATTTGTATATACTGTTGTAAATTTCAATTAAATAAAAAAAATGAAAAAACATAAGTAAATATTTTTTTCAATTGTTACTAATTAATTAAAAGATTATATCTGGCTGTATGGAACTATTCAATGCCAATAAATTAAAATAAACTAAAAAAAAAAAAACACTAACAGAGTTAAGCGTGTCAAAATGTTTTATTTATGTAAGTGAAAAAAAAACGTTACGACCTGATTTTTTTATTCAAACCAATATAGCTCCTAAATGGTAGAACCTAGCAAAAAATGTTGTATAACAAAAAATACTTTCCATTAAATTTATAACCAAACAGCTTTTGTTAAATTTTCGATCCGAGAAACACCAACAAAGCTAGAGCTTACCAAATTGTTACATTTTTGACTGTGGAAAAACCTTACACCAAAAAAGTATAAACACCCAGCCAAAAGACATATTCATTTCAAAACTTAATCTTATTCAAACCGCTTTTATAAAGTTTTGTTACTTTTAAAAAAAAATATATGTAGTTTTATGTCGCAGCTTTATAATATAGAGAAAATGATATATGGATACGTCGTGTATTGATACCATCCCTAATTTGCTCTTTTTAAACAAAAATCTGGATTGGTTTTGAACGAGTTTATTATTTCCAATGATGACTCTATATTTGATTTTAGATTGTTTTCTGCGTTATGAAGTTGTTTTTCTCTTGATTCTTTGTTGGATTTATGGTTATTCAATTAAATGGAAAGCGAAGTTGGAATTCCGCATCTTATTATTGTATGCCTTTACAGTGTTGCAAATAATTCATCAATACTGACAAGGGGACGTTTTGACTTGTAACTCACAAATTTGAATGCCGGTTTTTGTGTTGGTATTAGGAACCTATAACAGAGCAAAACTATAGTTATAGCCGCCAATGAGCATTGGGAGCCGAGATTCGCATCTCTCAGTCAAGATAGAGAAATGATTTTTTCACTTTTCATTGTAGTTTTGTGTACTATTTGAAATAAAAATACTTTTTTTATGCTCAGGACACGACACGGTTTTAATTCGAAGAAAATCTGCTATCAATTTCTTAAAAAAACATAAATATTTCGCCACCGATTGAAACCAGATTTTAAGGTCATCTAGAAACCGTATAACTGCATACTATTGTAATCGGTAGAACACAGCAGTTGTTATGGCCGCGAGAAGTTGTTGATGAAATCTCAATTTCAAAATTTAACATCCTCGAAAGGCGTAAAAAAATCAATATTTTATGATTTTGATAAAATTTCACATGTAAGGGTTTTATGGTGCGTTAAATCGAGATTTGAGATCAGTTATTCATGAAAAACATTTTCCACTGATTTAAAGCGAATTTCCTTAGAGTTATGCCATTTTTTCGGAGTTTTTGAGCTCTCTTTAGCCGGATCGTGTTCTGAGCATAAAGGTATTTTTATTTCAAATAGTATACAAAACTACAATTAAACGTGAAATAATCATTTCTCTGTCTTCACTGAGATGTAAGGAAAAAAATAAAATGTTATTTTCATATTTTATATTTTCTCTCGACTCCTAATGCTCATTGGCGGCTATAACTCTAGTTTTGCACTATTATAGGTCCCTACTACCTACACAAAAATCGGCATTCAAATCTGTGAGTTACAAGTCAAAACATCCCCTTGTAAGTCTACATTCTTGTATAATCATAAATTAAACTGGACACTGTTTATAAGTACAAGCTTACTACCTTATTAGTGTGTTTACTAAGTACTACGCTTAGCCACGTGTAAAGCACGCCCCCCCATACGCTACCTGATCTGGAATTTATTAGAGATATGACTTATTTTTAAACAGTGGAAGATATATTGTTATGTAATGACAATATAACAGTAATGTTTTAATTGCATTATTTTCTATAAAACATTAAGGATACAGGTGAAATTAATGGAAAACGAGGAGCGAAGAGGTGGTTCGAAGCAGTATTGATCAGAGCTAGTGGGGGAGTGGACGGAGGGCCGGAGAGGCAACAGTCTAGCGCGACACTCGGTGGCGGTAGGAGCGGCCTCTACTCTCTAGCGGTTCTCGAGATCGTCATGTTCTAAGGAGTGTGCCCCTAGGATAGAGCGAGTCATGGACATCCAGGTGAGCCTCTTCTAATATTATTTATGACTCCTGTTGTCCTCTCGGTTCCAGTTCTGTAAACATTTGGTCGCCTCCCACGTACATTGCACCTCTCTCTTTCCCTCAGTCTACCATAACAAACAACATATGTCCCACTTTGGCGTTTCTATTCTGTTCCTCTTTCTGCTTTCTAGTCCCGATTTGGCGGATTAGTATCCACGAGGTGTAAATGTGCCGGTGACAATGAGAAATCCCGGAAATCCGACGCTGAAATTGGTATTGTGATAGAATGAGCAAGTTAGACAATAAAACTCACTTTAAAATCTAATTTAGACAAAGAAAACGTACATCAATTTTTGACAATAAATAGTGACAGTTCCTAGCACTTGTCTGAAATGCTTTTACTTGACTGAAGGTCAGAAGTGTTTGTCAAATGTTAGCCAGAGATAATGATATGCAAACGATCTTCTTAGAAATGAAGTAACATTGTGTAAATTATCTATATGCATCATCTTATCTCTTCTTTCATTGTGAAATTAATTATTTTATTTGTTTTTTGTCAGTTCTGGTTTTAGCATTTTAAATACCCAGGTGCTAAAAGTTAGTCCCGTTGCTGCATCCGATATCTTCTGAGTTAACTTTTAAATTTCGTTTTTTCATTTATCGTTACCTTTAAGTTAACTGATTGTACCAATTGTCAACATTTTTTATTATTTTCTGATCTAACTGAACGGAATTTATAGCAGCCAAAATAGTAAGGAAAACCACGATGATATGAACCATTGTCTAAGAATTTTTTTGGCGTAATATGAATTCTTAAAATATGAATCCGTTATATTGTTAAATTTTATAATTACCAGGAATATTTATAACTTTATTTTTAACCTTTATTTATAATGTGAATATTTTTTTAGGTGATTCGAAGTTGCTATTAATTTTTTTTATTCTTGTGTTCTTTACGTGAAGATGGTACCAGATAAACAATTTGAAATTTAGCGTAGTCCTTACAATAATCAGGACTTCATTATGAATTGCTTTCTTTAATAGACTTTTTAATGTCAAACAATTAATCAAGTTGTAGCTTGTTCAATATAGAGAAGAAGACAAAATTAATTTAATGTTATATTTTTATAATATTAAATATAAATTATAAAATAATACAGTCCATTGGTAATCAGAGCACATATGTGCATGTCTGACGCACTCGTGCGATGGCATTGACCTCGTAAGAAGAATAGGAACTGAAAATGTAAGTGGAAATGAATATTCCAGATCTCGTAGGAGGAGCTTAGTCCACCGAAAGACATTAAAACAAAACAATTAAAAAATAATTTCATAACTTCAGTAATACATTAAAAAAACAATTACTGATTAATTAAGGTTTTATTTTTCCTTTAAATATAACTGTTTTTGTTTTTTTAATAATACGATTAACGTAATTAAATAAATGTTTCTGTAATTCACGATTTTGAGAGAAATCTCTCTCTCTTTATGAGTTCCCCTTTAACACCGCCCCTACCTCCAAAGCTGAAGATGAATATCCAATTACTCCTAAGTTTCCTCCATAGGGAGACAACCCTTAAGTTGACTGGCACTCTGTTGATGATTCGTTCAATTATTATGTCTTTGAGGACATACTATGAGGAGAGGTCTGGTTTTTATTGACCCGAACAACAAGAATCTTGTAGCGTGTACACCCTCCTTCCTTCTGGAAAGTAGCCAAGTCGGGTTCATCGTGGGTCAACCCAATCCAGGCGGTTCTGTAACGGGTCCTTGGAGGCGGAACTCCCTCGCCCTTCTCGTTTTAAATAGTATTCTGTCTATTTATTGTGTGCGCCTGTGTCCTCTGTCTCTGTCTGTGCTTACACGTGCATAAACTAACGTAGATCTGTGAGTTAATTTCAACAAGATGTTTTGAATATAGACGACAGAATGATTTAATATTTCGCATGTACCTAGAAGTAGAAGATACAATTTTGTACAATGTACAATGTATGTACAGTTAGAAAATTTTTAATTCAAATGTCCCACTGATCCCTGTTGAACAGATCAGCTATCTTGGACTCCAACTGGACAAACGTTTAACTTGGAATCCACATACGAGACTAAAACGACAAGAAACTGCTCGCCGTTTTCCACAGCATTTACTAGACAAACGTTCAAACCTCCCGATTTATTACGAAAGACTCATATATGTTATCAGACATATTTGGACTAAACCTTCTAATTCTTCTCGTATCCAATCCTTACAATCCAAAATCCTTCGAAAAATCCTTAATGCTCCTTACTTTGTTACAAATAAACTTATCCATAAAGATCTTAATAACTCATATGCTACTGATTTAGCCCAAACCAGATATCTAATAGTAAACTCCATAACCACACAAATCCACTAGTCCTTTAACGTGCTTTCCATTCTATTCCCGGTAACCCTCCGAGGCGTCTGAAAAGAAGATGGCCTAGAGGCCTTCTTTTGTAGAATTTTTTTTTTTTTTAAGTGTTGCTGATGAGTAGTTCTTTTCAAGTTTTGACATGCTATTGTAATTATAATCACCCCATTTACTAGATATATATATTTTGTACAGTTGTAAATTTCAATAAATAAATACAAATAATTTAAATGTACACTTTGGAATGGATTAACTGATGTGATTGGAACCAAGATAACCAAATTATGTATACAATTAAATATACTTATTTAATAATATACATAAGTAATATTATTACATATGTAACTAAAAAACTTTATGATTTAATAAAATCACCAATTTTATTTTGTTTAACGAACGATGTTGCGTCATTTCTGCCTTCGAGATTTTGAAGTGCATTCTCCAACCCAGCAAACCCTTCTTCATGAAAATTTGTTAAGACGATTCATTCCCTAGTGTACCGTCCACATCTTCCATTCCTCCCGTTCGAAGATTGTTTAACATCTTTTTCGGCAAAGACGTTATATTTAAAAATTAATTAAAATTTTAAAACTGCTAAAGGTTAATCTTATTATTCCCTAAATGACTGCATTCATTACCCATTGTGCTTTCCTAGGCACATTGATTTTACAGACATGTTTTTCAAAATAGTACGGAAAAATATCCATTTTTGAATATCCATTCTCCATATCTCCAAATATCCATTCTCTATGAGTTGATTCAACTTTGCTATACATGCACCAATGTTAATGTTGGAAAATATCCTGAAAGTGATTTGAATTATAAGATATAAATCCAGTTTCACTCCATCAACTGTCATGGCAGACCGTGGATTTGAAATTATTTTCAATGTTGGTATTTCATATATGTTTACCGTTATGTTCTCAACTATTTTTTTATAAGTAGGTCACATATTATAATTTAGTGGGTAAAAACCAAAATCAATGAATTACCAACCCTTTTTATGAACAATCATTTGAAAGTGCTTTGCCAAGCACATTGGGAATTACAGGTAAGAAATATTGTAGAATTAGATATCTTTAGAAATGAGCATGTCAGGTGCTGAATCGCTATGTCAAGGTCGCTGCGCTTGGTGCAGGTACACTGTTCACGGTTCTAGTTTTTGTTAATCATCGGAATGAAGTACATACATAACACCTCGCATAAAGTACATAATTTAAAGTGGAGCATGCTGGGACCCTTGAGAGCTATGACGGAAAATATAAGGAAAGGAAAAATGTAATCTGCTCTAAAATATTCAGGGAATGAAAATATCAACTCTTTATCACCCAAATATTTCTGCCTCCCAAGGATGAAACGGAAGCAGATAAATTCTGCTACACTATGAAGTCAGAAGCAATAATAAAAATAAGATCCTATGAACCTATATTTTTTTCCCATTCAACGACGTTATTATCATTTAGAATTATTCATTTGTTAATACTTCTTTCTCAGCCATTTGTGAGATACTGCAGGTGACCAATGTGCACATCAGCTGGGGTACCATAAAGGCCCAGTGTTCCTTGCAAGGTACATTACCCTTATTTTCAAATAACAATAATTTATCGCCAAGCAAATTTTTAAATTGTTTCTATCTTTGGTAATTTAAGGGCTGACCATATTTCAAATCCAAAATAGACTTTTCGTAAAATTATTTTTAAAATGATAATTATATTATTAAAATCTTTACTGTCTTTTTTTTTTATATATTCAAATAAGTGTTACATTCCATATACACTTAGTGACAGTCATTATCATACACTACATCTCTTTTCATTGCACTTTTTGTCTTTTCCTTTTTTATAAACATGTATTTAAAATTATACATTCACTAAAAGATCTATCAGGGATTTACTAATGATTGAGTGATGGAAAAAACCCAATATTATAAGAACACAACAAACTGCTTTCAAACCAGATTCAGCTAACTAACCAGTGAAATCAATGCTAAAATGGCTTCATGAGGTAATAAGAAAGATAGGATATCCAACAAAATATAAAATTTTATTTTAACATGTTAAATGATGAATTTTCGAACTGTATAAAAGTGAAAGTCGTATTGTATAAATTAAAAACGCTATTATTGATTCATTGTTTCTAATAAAACCATTTAATTAAAATTCATTTCTATTTGACATAAAGTAAGTATTTCTTAAATGTGTGTGTGTCTTTTCCTTAAAATTGAAAAAAAAAACAACAAAAAAAAACGTGGATATGATTATGACTGTCGCTAACATTATTTTATTGAGACACGGCCTTCCAAATAGTAACTGCTTGAACTGTTAAATAATCCAGATGATTTAACTGGATAATGCACACAATTCAGCTGAAACTTATTTTTATTTTTATTTTATTTTTTTGTTTCATATCCTGTAGTTTTATTATTCGATGGGCATCTCATTTGTAATCATGAGTGGGGCACGCTTCCGGCCAAACCCCCTTGAGAAAATTCCTTTCCGTTTCAAGGATCCAAAATCTACATGGTTAAAGATAAATTGTTTAGTCTTCTAACCCAAATAGTCTATACTTCTTTATATAAAGCTCGATGAAAGAAAAGTGTTTCACAACCCGTGAATCTATATACCTTATAATGGCTGTAACATAGGTATTAAAGTATATGACGTAGATTATTGATTAGAGGTTAGGATATAAATAATACTAATTTTTCGTTCTTAATTCTGTACAAGGAACAGCTTTGTCGAAAATTGTTTACCTATTAGTACGCTAACAATCCTAAACAAAGAAATAAGAAGAATATTGTATCACATCAACATTTTAATTTTTAATGTAATTAATTCTTAATCCAGTTTATTTACACAATATATATTGTGTTGTACAGTTTTAAATCTCAATATATAAAAAAAAAATGAAAAATATAACCTTCGGAATAGATATAAAGTTCGTCCTTGACAATGCCGTAGTAAGTGTTCCAACGATGCCGTGCATATTTAAAATTTAAATCTGATCCGTTTAAATTGGTTTTAAATATTCCATAACCTTCACGATTCAGTGCCTTCCACGATCGTTTCTCAAAAAAAAATTCAGAATCAATATTGTAAAGCATTAAATTTACTTTAATTTCATATATTCGTTTCTAGCACTTGAAGCAAATGTTTGACAAAAAGTGAGATAAAAATTATTTTTGGTTTCGAAAATTATCGATTTTAAATAACGTATATCTCGGAACCTGTTGGAAGTTCGACAAATATGTACGAAACAACTTTATAGGAAATTTAATTAGCTTTTCTTTTCATATGCAGCATATTTTTCTAGAGTCCACCGTTTTCGAGATATAATCGGAAAACCTAAAAATGGGACCTTCTTCCCTTTCCCTACAGTGAGCTCACACCCCAGGGGCGGGGAATTTTAGTATGTTTACCTTTTAACTACTCCTAACGAAAGTATGAAGTCAAAAATAATCGCATATTTCATGCACTCTACAGGTATGTTTATTGACTGGACTATACCATGCCGTTAAAGTTAGTTTCCTACTCCTAAGTTAGTTTTAAGTTGGTGTTATTTAGCCTTAAGCCTTAAGGTACATAATTTTATTAAGTTTTTTTTTTTTTTTTTAAGAGATGACAGCACTTTGGGAGCAAATTTATTCATTTTCTCATTTGTAAACAGAACTATAAATTTCCGATCTGTAAACGAATTTTTTATCAAAAACCTCATAATTAAATCCACTATAGTGGATTCATATCTATTTTTCAATTATTTTAGAATTTTAAAAAAACCGTTTATATATTAATAATTATTGTTTAAAAACAGGTTATAGCCATCTAGCCACAAGTATATTGACTGTAAAATTCTGAACAAACCCAAACGCTAAATCCGTTACTCCCTACCTACCATTCTTTATATTTCAATGATTTATAACTACAATAATTGCCGGAACATCCGTTATTTGACATTTATTATTTTGCACTGCTATAAAATAAGGTATTGAATATTTCTACTTAATTGCTCTAGCTAGAAGGAACTTTTACATTATTAAGTGATTATTCTAAAACCTATTAAAACATTCTCCAAGAAAGAACTTATGGTTTTTTTTAATATATGTCAGAGAAAGACATAGGTCAAAAGTTTGAGACCATCCTAAAACAACATCAGTAAATTTAAAAGTTTTATATTCATTGAAAAATAAATAGATTTAAATATAATTTAACACTGATATATGGTTTAGGCCAACGCCCTGAAAGTTCATCTGTCTTTAGGAGAAAAAATTTAAATTAGTTCTTATAGAAAAAAATTAAAATAAACTATTTTTTTTTTTTCATATTTATATTAACAATTTCGTTGGTATTTAAAATCTTGGATTTAAAAATTTGAAATTCGAGTTAAAAAACAAAAAGAAAAATTTACTGAAGGCGTTAAATGAAAGCAACATGATTTGTTTGTTTTATCATTTCAAATTTAAATAAATTTTGATCAAATGTGTCCCTTTTTTCCTACATGGTATATCTCAGAATTTATGTATTGTGGCGAAAAACTGAAAAGAGGAAGAAAGTAAAAAGAAGAAGAAAGCAAAAAAAAAACATGCATATAGAGAGAGGGGGAGATATTAAACTTTTAAATCTACCTATTTTGGATCAGGTTTGTCTCAGACTTCTGACCGGCAGTGTATATATAATGTCTATTTAGGCATTCGTTGATCGATCCAGGTACCGTTAGCTCGATTGAAGGCGGAAGATGACTGATCCATCCGCATTTAGTAGATACTTCCACCCTCTCTAGGTTATAAGTAAATCCTGACCTCACGCACTGAGCACTGACCTTTCCTCCCTTACAATAACCAATAACCTTTGGCCGAGAAATAACAAGGGCTCAACTCCTGGGCACTCACTGGCTGGGTCTACTCCATTATGCGGTACAAAGAATGTAGTGAGACAATTTGCTGAGGTCAAAAACCTTATATTACGTGTCTTCACCGCCTCAGCACTTATCATGTCCTCTAACTGACAAAATCTACAAGAGCATAGATATGATCAACTAAGGTATTTCGGTCTATGCAGATTTCTTCAGGGAGTCCCAAAGATTACTACCTTTGATAGCTGGGCCCTGTTCGAATTTCGTGTCAGCTCTCCCTATCTGTGATCAGCCGGGAGGATGATGGTCTGGAGGAAACAGTGGGTTCTTTTCTTTTTATTGCATATCATTTCCTTCTTCCGAGTCCCGCTCTTTTCCTAAACTCCTGGTTGATAATTTCTAAAAAGAAATGTTCTAATCTTCCCTCAGATAAGACTACCGTCTCGAAGGTCACAGGGCAGAGGAAGTGGGGAACAATGGTTTTCGTCTATTTGTCTTATCGATGTCTCAATTCAAAATAACATCCTGATCGTTTATCGGCTGTTTATGAAATTTTAGTATCTTTCCATCGGACACACATATCGATCCTTTGATGTCGATTAATGCAATTTATTAGAACAATGGAGCCACCTTTGCATCTTTCCTTTTGTTGTAGATCGTCACCGGCTGGTTGTGCAATTGTTATCTGTTCTGATACTTTTGCAACTGATGTGGTAACAGTTTGACCTAGCCATTGCAAATATTTTAATTCCTCGCAAATAAGATCTCCTACTCAACAATATTTCTCTTATATTTCTATATTGACATGAATAGATTCTAATTTGAACAAAATGGTATATATACATCATCCTTATTTGGTTGCTTCCTATGTAGTCTATAACAAAATAAAAATGAGCCTACCATAATATTGAATAAACCCAATAGCAAGAATTTATATTTCATGTAATGTTTTATTATGACTATAAATATTGTAATGAAATTGGCAATTAAGTAGAACTATTTTGTTCTTGTTTAATTATGATTTTTTTTTTTATTCCTATTTAATTACTATGGGGTGACATGAATACCTCAATACAATAAATATGTACACAAATAAATTCAAATATGAAATTTTGTGAATTTCATTTTACCTGAAATTATTTGAATCGCTAATACTTTGTTCAATCGATCCCAATCATTCTTATTTTTATCGTTTATTTTTAAATTAATATTACCTTGTTATTATATAACTCGGATGTCATTTTTTATTTAATTTCCTTTTTAAATATTATGTTTATTTTAATTAATTAATAAAACGTTAATACAATTTATTTAAATATCTACAACAAATAATATATAAGTTAATCACAATCCACCCAATGCATACAAAAATCATTCTTATTTAAGAAAGAAAAGTGAATTATCAAAAGTTCTGGGTTTCATCTATTATTTAGGGAACAGCAAATGTTACTAAAATCGTTCACTAAATCCCATAGAATTGAGGATGCACCGATATTTTTTGGATATTGTCTTAATATTCTATTAGGACTCGCAAACCGAAATAAAAAAAAATTAAATAATAAAATTATGAATTATGACTAATAACAGCTCGTAAAATAAGGATCTTTATGAATTACTCATGCATTATATTTTTTAGTGATTGCTTTACATGAATGTTAACAGAAATATTATGGACGTGAGTCACCTGTTATGGTTCAGATGGTACCTTTTTTTCCCCTAAAATGACTTCAGGGTGAATCAGACGTCTCACTGTTAAGTGACTAACCGCTTCTTCGTCATCAGCTGGTTCCTTCGGTGCCTCTTGCCGGAAGCAGGCTCAAGACAATAAGTTATGCCTGCCTCTTCTGGTTTCCCAAACCCATTTGGGATCTTCTTTGGGTGTATATTGATCAGGGGCCATAAGAGGTATAGGATTCATCAGGAGTTTATTATTCATTCTAAAGCTACTACTATCGACGAGGGACTCCAACCCTTTCTTCTTCCGATTTATTTCGATGTTTTAAAGTAGCGAATTTTCGTGGGGAAAGGTTGTAATCCTTAATTTGCTCACAAACCCTGAATCCATATTTAAAATAATATTAACATCTGTTATAACTTCTCATATTAAAATGAGAAATAAGAATATAGGTAAGTGGAAATAAGAAATTTTCAAAATATATAACACTAAATCAATGTTGAATTAATATTATAGTAAATAAAATTCATTACAATGCTAAATCATAAGTAATATTAATATCTGATAAACATTTTCACATTAGAGAATAACAAATTATAAATGCATAAAAAAATATCCATGCTGAAAGTTATGATGTTAATTTCTGCTATATTTTCTCACATTTGGAAAGTTGAAATAACAAAATATGAAATTTCTGATATACTTTCTCACATTTCTTTTTAGATCGAAGTGTTTTATTGAATTAATTTTATAATGCCACCCTAGGCCTATATGTAAGATGGGTGACAAGGAATCTATTCACAAAATATGTAAACTAAAGATTTCTCTTGTGTTACTCTTTCACACATTTCATTTTTTTTATTTTATGTGTTATAAGCACATCCGAATATCACAGCTTGACCTTCTCACCTCATCAATCTCTTTCTTATCTTTAGTCCAATAGAATTTTAAGTTCTATTATTGTATTTATATAAAGTAAAACTCCGATTATCCGAATTGGGTTCGAATTTTATATGAATACCCGAATATTTGGTATTCATCAGATTTATTATTTAATTAGGGTATTAAATTTTTTTTAAAAAATAAGACATATTTAATGTTTTAACTATGTATTTTATTGAGTAATTAAAAACGTAGCTTTTCATAAAATTGTATTTATGTAATAAAAAAGTTTATTTGACATGTTGAAAATCTTGGATGTTTCGACACAGCACTCATCACCAATTTTTTCCCAGATTCGCCATTTTTAAGCCGTCCTACAATAGACAGTTGTTCGGATACAGTTAATACAACACGTTTCCGTTTAGGTGCCATAACTCTTTTAAGTTTTTAAAGAGACCACTCGCGTCGGCAAAATGCCCAGATTCGGCAAACTCTGTGTGAGATGGATAAGCTATGTTCCTAGACATTCACCAAGTACGTTTACTCAGAACTTGACTGTAATGAGGTGTTTGGGCTCCACCCCTAATTCAGTTCCGGTAGGTCTATTTAGTTTAACGTCTTTCATTGTATCATGAAAACTAATCACCTCACTCCGAACCACAGCCTACAATATCTGTTAGTAAACTTCTAAAAATATCTAAAAATTGTATGTATACAAAAATATACATATATATTTTTCTTCAAATCAATCCGGATAATCGGATATCTGGTTAATTGGAGTCTCACTTTTATACAATCTATAATAAAATATAGAGAATTTAATGAACAATGGTGGCTGGAAAAATAATTCCACAAAAATATTTTATTTATAATGAAACAGTACTTTAAAGCACTGCCATGAAAACTTGTGATTTTGAACTTGCCTAGCTTTCCCCAAACAGTAGAGAAATAATCATTGATAGACATTTATATTAAAATTTTCTATTCTTTAATCTAGGTACGATTTCCAAATTTTATTTTATTTTTTTAACAGATTCTCTTATTTATTTTTAAGTTTACATTACTGACTCTGATTAGACCTATTTGGACGTACGGAGTTGAGCTTTGGGGCTCCTCTAAACCATCCAATTCATCTCGTGTCCAATCCTTGAAATCCAAAATCCTTCGAAAAATCCTCAATGCTCCTTACTTTGTGACCAATAAACTTATCCATAAAGACATTAATGTTCCTTATGTTGCTGATTTAGCCCAGACCAGATACCTATCCTTCCATAGTAAGCTCCATAACCACTCCAATCCACTAGTCTCCCAACTTGCTTCCTACTCCATTCCCGATAATCCTCCGAGGCGTCTGAAAAGAAGATGGCCTAGAGACCTTTTAGTGTAGATTTTTATTGAAGTGCTACTACTGAGTAGTTCTTCACAAGTTATTTACATGACATTGTATTAACTATCAACACATTTACTTGATGTATATGTTTTTGTACAGTTGTAAATATCAATAAATGAGGAAAAAAAAAGTTTACATTACCTATTTTGCAATTAAGGGACAGTCTTAATTTATAAAAAATATATTTATCTTGAGGGGGAACTCTGACAACACTAATCTGTAAGTAGCACGCAACTCTTTACTGGCCAAGAGGGATCACATTTCTAAACAATACTAATTAACTAACTCAAAACACACAGTTCAACTCCACACATTTATTTATATATATATTATTAAACAAATTTAATCTGAACGAGTCATTTAATATGTTTTAATCACCCTGTGCTTTACTAATTATAATTATACGTTCTGTTTTGTTTAAAAAAAATAATGAAATAATTTTGTTGAATTTTACTTATTATGATGCATTGGGATATTATTTTATTTTTTTATAGTATATACCTATACCACTAACAATGATGAACGGGTTTTGGTTCAGTACTTAGGTTAGGACGTTACGTTACTAGGCCAGCGATTATAAAACGATGAGCTTTGGCCTAAAGAAAACTCAACCGCCATGTTTTAACTTCAATTAAGGGTACCCAATTATAGAGGCTGGGTGTGCCACAGAAGGGTCTCTCGAACTCGAAGTCGATCAACGGCCAAAATAACTGAATATAAAGTTTCTGCATTCAGTTCGACTCGAACTCGGAACTTGGTAGTCAAGTGGCTTTAACCCACTGAGCTACCGCGCCTCCCTTATGATTTTAAAATAGTACAAAGTTACACATATTCAGTTTAAATATTTTCTTAATATATTATTATAAAAAAAATAAAATATTGTTTTCTAATAAAATAAACTTTTGTAAACATTTAAAAATGAAATTAATGTGAAAAATACTTCATAATTTTATGAATCCACATATTTGGTTATATTTATGCAATTATGTGGTTTTATATAAATATCTTTCAATAATAAACAAAGTGCAATCGCAATAGCTTTTGAATTAAATTGAACTAATTATTCAAATTTAGATTTAGTTAAAAAGTTAATAAAAAGAATTAGTGAACAAGGTGAAGTAAGAGATCCATTGGTTCAAACCCGTAACGTTTACCTACAAATAACTGGTCAAGATATCTCCTCTAATTCCTTTTTAAAGGGAAGAAATGTGTACATACATTGAATAATTATCTTAGTTACACAGTTATATGGTTAATATCATTTTGTGTAGTTTTATATTTATTTATTATATATATATATATATATATATATATATATATATATATATATATATATATATATATATATATATATATATATACATATATATATATATATATATATATATATATATATATATATATATATATATATATATATATATATATATATATATATATATATATATATATATATATATATATTGTAATATTTAATATAATAAAGTCAGCATGTGATCAGTCACTTTAGCATGTAGATTAGTCTATTTTAAATACATGACTACTACAGTTCTTTTTTCTCTATTTATTTATATATTCAAATATTACCATGTATCTATTTAGATTGATAAACATGCTGCGTGCAATGTAGCAACCATTTGAAATAGGCAGCATCTAAATCTCAAATTTATGCTGTATTCTACTTCAATGCAACCATTTTTAATTAATTAATTTTTAGTTGTTTATGAATTAAAATTTAAGATATGACAAAGATAGTAAATTGTTTTCGCTAATAGCTAATTCTAATGAATTGATTCATGTTAAATTGTTGAAAAGTTTAGAAACATACAATTATATTTATTTTTTTAATAAAACATTTTTAATCTAAAGTCGTCGAGTTATTTTTACTTAACATTTCTAAATTGAAAGGACCACAATAGGAAGCAATTAGTAGTCAAGTTGCTCATTTGACTTGCAAAAACCATCAGCGAACATTGTCATACCAGAATCAGCGTCTGTATTTTAGCAATAATTAGCCTCCTGTAAATCCCCATTGATCATTTGTTTATACAAGTCATTTAAATGCGATTAAACCTAATTACGAAGAATATTTAGCATTCACCAAAAATAATAATTAGTTCATTTTTTTAAAAATATTTTTTCTAAAGTAAATACTGGCAAGGAGTGGGGAAGTTGGGAATATAGACTCCTGGTTGTCTATTATTATTATTATTTGTATACATATTTGGTTTTTAAATATTTCTCTGTTATATATCTTTATTGAATCACCCAAAGGAGGAAATTCTTTGATAAATTTAAGTATTTCTAAATAAATCATATGAACTGTAAATTTTTTATATTAAATTTTGTGATTCAATAAAGGCATTCATTCTAGATATATTTCCAACATTTTTAAAACAGAATGTTTTTAATATGTTTCCACTCAATAAATATATTTTCCCTTATTTTTTCTAAAACTTTTATTTTCGAGCTAAAATTTCTATAGCTATTCAAAGTGCTTTTGTCATCCAAAGGGCCAATCATAATTTTTCATATCCTGGAATTTGTGAAAAGGTGTTGGTATTAGGCCAGGTTATATGATAGCAGGTTATCCCAATTAATTTTTGTCAGGATGTAATGAGATATGTTAATGGGCGTTACTTTGAATTAAAATTAAACCCTTCTCATTGGTCAAGCCCGAAACATTTTCCTGATTAACGCTGCGTTTAACCTTCTCATTTCCCCTCTGTAAATACAAGCTTTGATTAGCCCCTTAAACCCCTTAAAATGTGCCATAGTATATTCATTTTATGAATTTCAGTCTGTTTTGTTGATTCATTATTTCCATTTTAATTCATTATAAACGAATTATTTTCGTTCGTTAGTTCGAAAACGAACTATTTTCTATATCTTTGTATCCTTCTATAAAAATGGTTTATACATTCATTCGACATTTCTCATTCATAATTCA
Organism: Euschistus heros; assembly: GCA_003667255.2. Classification (NCBI taxonomy): domain Eukaryota; kingdom Metazoa; phylum Arthropoda; class Insecta; order Hemiptera; family Pentatomidae; genus Euschistus; species Euschistus heros. The sequence continues at coordinate 1,061,963 of RCWM02000321.1, read as the reverse complement.
TAAATCGTGTATCTCCTCTTACGACGGTCGGGTTCTTAGGCTTCCATGCGAATGTTTTTTTTTTTCATTTTTGAATTGGTTATTTTTATTTTTATTCGTATTTTGAATAATAAAAATTAAATACGTTTATTTAATAATACTTTATTATTTAATTCCTGAAGCGGCACATAGTGATTTTTTTAACATTTTCACTTTCTCTTAAAAAAAAAAAGTTCTACCATTTTCTTTTGACTATGTGCAGTATTCCTACACTGCCAGGTTTCGGCGGTATTAATTATTAATTATCTTTATTTTGATTTAAAAATTGTTATACGTGACGTCACTAAATGTTCCCAAAACGTCTTGTTAAACTACTTTCTGAGCAATATTTATTTTACATTTTAAATTATTTAACTATTTTACTTTTAAGATGTTTCTTCTATAAGTTTTTGTATTTTGATGTTCCACAAGCAATAATTATTATAAATCTATGCATATATAACATTACAGCTTTAAAATTATATCAAACGTTTCTTAAATCTTGTCCATTTTAAAACCTACCTAGACTTTATATAGATTATTATAATATATGTTATTATTTATTAATAAAAAGAATGTTTTAGTGAAATCCATTATAATCCATAATCCTTGGCTTTGTATGTTGGGTAGGTGACCTCATAAAAGTTAGCTACTCAGGGATCAGTTTTTTTTTCTTTTTTTTTTTTTGGTTGGAGGGTCTGAAAGGTCATCGTAAGTATCTAAGGGTTACGTGATATTTAATTCTCATAATATGAATCACTGATAGGTTTATGTTTCAAATTTTGTAAAGGCTGTGCGAATGTTTGAAATACCTGTTCGAAAGGGCGTTGGTTCGAAACCTTCGTCACGGATTACAATTTTAGGGACTGAATTTACCCCAGTGGTTAACGTCCATGACGAAAAAGTGCTTAACTTCTTGCAGCCAGATAAACTAAAGATGAGGAGTTCGAATCCGGCCGAGGAAGGGTAGAATTAATTACTTGTGCAATCAATTTTAGGCCTCTAGTCCCTCTCGGCCAAAAACATAGTAAACGAGAGAATGAAAAAATTAATATTTTATATGCTTTTGGAAAACCATTTATGACCTTTTTAGTGGTCTATAGTCTTACTGAAATTTCTTATGATTATACATATTATGATGTCTGGAAAAAAAATGAACTAATATCAAATTTTAATATGTTTCCTGTTTTAAATAATATTATTTTTCGATGCTTAGAAAAAACAGAACCACCTAGCGTTTTTCAATTGACAAGCGAATTTTAATGACATGCTACGTTAATGTAGCATTGCTTATAATATTTATGAAAAATAAATACCAAAGGTATATTTTGTTCTAAACCAGAGACGCGTTCTTTAGGTATAAATAAATAATTAGTAACATTTTTCTTTAATAAGAGTAAATTGATGAAACTTAAGAAAGCAATAAAAAGGATACTTCTCATGACATTTTACATATGATTACTTTCAATTGTAAAAATAAAATTATGATAAATGTGATGAAAAAATTAAAATAAAAAAAAAACCTATTTGGAAGGATATCTTAATAAGAAAAAAAAAGTATAAAAAATGATGATTAAATTGGAAAATACCAACATTTTTGAGCCATTCATTATATAGTTCCATATACGTCTATCTAGGTCTTTGTTAAATTCCTAACTCTTCCAATTTTGAATCCGCTGCAGTGTTTGTACAGGGTCTATTTGAATTTGGTCTATTCTGAATCAAATATGAGGATAAATTTTTGTTTGAAATTCTAAATAAAAGTTATTAGTGATTTTTAAGAAAAGAAATTTATATTGATGAGGTATAGTTGACTGTTAGGTATAAGGAGAAGAGATAGTTGGGGTATGCAGTCATAAAGATATAAGCAATTAAAAAATAAGTTTTTTAATTTTTAATGCCAACGTTTCAACTTGGATAGCAAGCCTTCATCAGGGTTTCAGACTGATGTAAACAGAAACTAGAAAAGAAATTTGCTTAAAAGTTCGAATTATATTGTATCCTATGTATAATTATTTTATTCATTTACAATGCAGTAAAATATGTTTTTAATTAATATAACGTAAGCACACTTTATTTTTTAAAAATCCACAAAATAATTATTAAAAAATATACTGAAAGATTATGTTTAAGATTTGTAGTAAGAGTAGACCATCATTTCTTTTTATAATTATTTTTAATTAATTACGTAACAGTACAAAAAAAAAATAATAATAGTGAAATATTTTTAAGAAAAATATAGCATATTTTATAAATTATAATTCTTTCTTTCTTTTTTTTTATTTACATTTTTACATATACAAGACTAAAGCGACAAGAAAATGCTCGTCGTTACAAACTACTTTAACATTTACTAGACAAACCATCAAACCTCCCAATTCATTATAAAAGACTTATTTACATGACTCTGATTAGACCTATTTGGACGTACGGAGTTGAGCTTTGGGGCTCCACTAAACCATCCAATTCATCTCGTGTCCAATCCTTGAAATCCAAAATCCTTCGAAAAATCCTCAATGCTCCTTACTTTGTGACCAATAAACTTATCCATAAAGACATTAATGTTCCATATGTTGCTGAGTTAGCCCAAACCAGACACCTATCCTTTCATAGTAGGCTCCATAACCACTCAAATCCATAAGTTTCTTAACTTGCTTCCCACTCCATTCCCTTTAGTCCTCCGAGGCGTCTGAAAAGAAGATGGCCTAGAGATCTTCTAGTGTAGAATTTTTATTGAAGTGCGACTGATCAGTAGTTCTTATCAAGTTATTACATGTCATTTTAATCGTTATCAGCTCATTTACTTAATGTACATATTTGTATAGTTGTATAGTATAAATTGATATTAAAAAAAAAAAATGCATTGTTATAGATTGTATACAAGACATTTGTTATCATTACTTTTACATAGTAAGAAATAGAGACTAACCAAGATAGAACCATGAATATTATTGTTTATATCATGCAATGTTTATAAAGTAAATTAAAATAATATTATTATAAATTAAGAGGACAGAGTAAAATAAAATAAAAAAAATTAAGCATCGTTGTATACTGCATAAAAACTAAGCGTCTTTAGCAAAAACCTTGTTTGACCTGTTTATATAGTTATAGCTTTAAACATTGTTTATTATTGATTTTATCTTTAGTTAATTTATAGATATACAATGGCGTGTTTTCAAAAATATTTGCTTTTGTTATAACTTGGATTTTATTCAACAAAAAAATCTTATTCTCAAACAATTGTTAATTGTATCTCAGTTTATATATATATATATATATATATATATATATATATATATATATATATATATATATATATATATATATATAACTTTTGTAATCGGTAAAGTATGAATCAACTTCATATCGGAATTTTTTTTATTTAATCCCAATCACTGCTGTATTCTTGCAAATTAGGTCTTAATCATTCTAGTTTTTTATTTGAGTGGTCTGTGAAGGAGTTTTATTCAATGTTAGTTCAAGATATTTGAACTCACGTAGAACCTCGGAAAGTGGAATTATTTGATCTGAAATTTCTGTTGACACTAGCTTTAGTTGTTTTGATGTGATAGTTTTTGATTTATTTAAATTTATTTTTAAAATCATTATTAGTTTGATGTTATTTGAACGGTTTTGTTTCTCGTGAATTCAGTGATGCGATGTAATAGTCGGAAAAATGTGTGAACCTGTAGACGTTTGTACAAATTATATTCAAAAATAAATCTAATAATCTTAAAACGAACTTTCTAAAAAATAATAATTTCAATAAAACCTTAATGAAATTTACATATTTCTATGAGATTAAAAAAATCCAGTCAGTGGTGAGGTGATCGAACCAGGCATTGAACTCCTCCGGTGTATATAGGAACTGTTAGCTCCTTTTCCCCTCCTAGCATTTATATCTATCACGTTTATTTTTCTGTATTTTTGTACTCTATTCCGTTTTAGGAACTTAATGATACTCAACTGTAATAATTCAAATCAAATTTTGATTTGGAAAACGCTAGATAGTGGCCTCAAAAACTTACAATTAGTTTGTATTTGCGAAACGTTCCTATTTATTGAAAAACCTATGTTTATATAGCTTTTTTCAACCAAATTCATAATTTTTTCAACCAAATTCATAATTTTTTCAATCAATTTCATAATTTTTTCAATCAATTTCATAATTTTTTCAACCAATTTCATAATTTTTTCAATCAAATTCATAATTTTTTCAACCAATTTCATAATTTTTTCAATCAATTTCATAATGTGTAAGATTTGTAATTTTGTGTCAAATCACGTCATTCGTTTCGAATTATGAGTACAATGTAATTCTTATATGTAATTCGATTACGGATTATATATATATATATATACATAGTTGATTACGGATTACTATTTCTTGTAATTTAAGGTATGAATTATTTTCAGAATAATTCGATTACAATATTTCTTCCATTAAATAAGCAAATATATCGGAATATCAGTTTTGACCTCCACCATTTAAATTTTAAGTTTTCTCTTATTGTTAACGGTTTTGAACTATCGCCATATTTTTCTTAGGGAGAGGAGTGGAGGCTACATTTCTAAATTGAGAACGGCTCGTCCGATTTTAATGAAATTTGATAATTATGTTTCTTTCGTACTTATTAGCATATATTTAGGGTTTTAACAGTTTTATTTATTAGCTGGGAGTGGGGGGGGGGGGGGGGGGGGGCTATATTTCTAAATTGAGAACGGCTCGTCCGATTTTTATGAAATTTGATAATTACGTTTCTTTCGTACTTAGTAGCATATATTTGGGGTTTTAACAGTTTTATTTATTAGCTGGGAGTGGGGGGGGGGCTATATTTCTAAATTGAGAACGGCTCGTCCGATTTTAATGAAATTTGATAATTATGTTTCTTTCGTACTTATTAGCGTATATTTAGGTTTCTAACAGTTTTCTTAATTAGTGGGGGGTGGGGAGAGGGGCTATATTTCTAAATTGAGAACGGCTCGTCCAATTTTAATGGAATTTGATAATTATGTTTCTTTCGTACTTATTAGAGTATATTTAGGGTTCTAACAGTTTTATTAATTAGTAAGGGGTGGGTAGGGAGGCTATATTTCTAAATTGAGAACGGCTCGTCCGATTTTAATGAAATTTAATAATTATGTTTCTTTCGTACTTATTAGTATATATAGCTTATTTCAACTGAATTCATAATGTTTTCAACCTTGTTTCAACCTTCAATATATATATATATATATATATATATATATATATATAGTAAATATATATATATATATATATATATATATATATATATACTATAACATTCATTATGTGAATCTAATGTTCGATTTCAAAGTTTTAATATATAAATAATATAATATCTTATATATTTTTTAAAAATTTGTATATCTCAATGGAAAAGAAACAAGAATTAAAATCACAATGTGAGGGAAATGGAATTACGAATGACGTGATTCGAACACTTGATTTGACACAAAATTACAAATCTTACAAATTATGAAATTGGTTAAAAGAATTATGTATTTGATTAAAAAAATTATGAAATTGGTTGAAAAAATTATGAATTTAGTTGAAATAAGCTATATATACTAATAAGTACGAAAGAAAAAGAACATAATTATTAAATTTCATTAAAATCGGACGGGCCGTTCTCAATTTAGAAATATAGCCCCCCCCCCCCTCACTCCCAGCTAATAAATAAAACTGTTAAAACCCTAAATATACTCTAATAAGTACGAAAGAAACATAATTATCAAATTTCATTAAAATCGGACGAGCCGTTCTCAATTTAGAAATATAGCCCACCTCCACACCCCCACCCCCCACTAATTAATAAAACTGTTAAAACCCCAAATATATGCTACTAAGTAAGAAAGAAACGTAATTATCAAATTTCATAAAAATCGGACGAGCCGTTCTCAATTTAGAAATATAGCCCCCCCCCCCCCCCCCCCCACTCCCAGCTAATAAATAAAACTGTTAAAACCCCAAATATATGCTACTAAGTACGAAAGAAACGTAATTATCAAATTTCATAAAAATCGGACGAGCCGTTCTCAATTTAGAAATATAGCCCCCCCCCCCTCACTCCCAGCTAATAAATAAAACTGTTAAAACCCTAAATATATGCTAATAAGTACGAAAGAAACATAATTATCAAATTTCATTAAAATCGGACGAGCCGTTCTCAATTTAGAAATGTAGCCTCCACTCCTCTCCCTATGAAAAATATGGCGATAGTTCAAAACCGTTAACAATAAGAGAAAACTTAAAATTTAAATAGTGGAGGTCAAAACTGATATTCTGATATATTTGCTTATTTAATGGAAGAAATATTGTAATCGAATTATTCTGAAAATAATTCATACCTTAAATTACAAGAAATAGTAATCCGTAATCAACTATGTATATATATATAATCCGTAATCGAATTACATATAAGAATTACATTGTACTCATAATTCGAAACGAATGACGTGATTTGACACAAAATTACAAATCTTACAAATTATGAAATTGGTTGAAAAAATTATGAATTTGATTGAAAAAATTATGAAATTGGTTGAAAAAATTATGAAATTGGTTGAAAAAATTATGAAATTGGTTGAAAAAATTATGAAATTGGTTGAAAAAATTATGAATTTGGTTGAAAAAAGCTATAACTGTTATTGTCAAATAAGCTTAAGAGATTCAAAATATATAGTGAAGTGTTCGATTATATATCTTCAACTTATTTGAGTAAACTGTTTAAGTTTTCCTAAGTGTTCCCAGTATGGATTTTGTATGCTCGAACATGAAAACTGCAATGCGGTAAATATAGAGATGGAGAGAGCCTTGAAAACACGGTAGTACTTAAGATTAGTTAGCATTTAGATATAACTACTGTTGTGACACGTTTCAGACGTTTTACATATTGTATTATCTTTAGTAATTTATTACTATATATGCTGATTCAAAAGTTGTTTAGATTCACAAAATTAAGATGTGAACGTTTTCACATTTAGTTGCATTTAACGGAATTTTTTTTTCAACCGACTTCTAAAATAGGAAGTTATCAATTTGTATTATTATTTTTTTTTTTTTTTTTTTTTTAAATGTTTGCTAGGCGATTATTCTGTCAGTTATAAATCGATTTTGATTTTTTTTTCTTTTTTTTTTTGATAGGTTGGTCATACTTCAGAGGGGCCAACCTTCTTTGTTGAAAATTGCCCTTCTTTCATAATTAACTCAAGATTAACTCTTTTGGAATTCGGTCATTACTATACCCAGCGACATGTCGCGGCGCTATTACCTGAACTATATTTACCGAGAAAAGCTCCATCGCGGAACCTTCTAGATTCTCCTTTATTTTCATCCTTTTTTGGGCTATACATTCTATGCCTCTATATAGATTATATCACATACACCCGCATAAACCCCAAGACCCACCTCCAGTCACACACCCCACAAAATACCTCTTTCCACCTCAACAGAAACACGTCAACAAACATAATCACACACCCGACTAGCACCCTCCTTCCACCAGGCACCTTACAACGATCAATAAATTTGGTACTATATGTCATTTAGTAGAATTGTTTTGGAGATTTGTTCTAACGGTGGGAAGTGTGGTTCCTGAAACACGTTGAATTGATTATTCAGTAACAAATAAAAGGAGAAAATGCGTAAGTGTAATAATTACTACAAGCCTCCTTTAATAATATATACCTAGTACTAAAATATATTGATGATATGTACTCTATACACATAAATAGTTTTAGAACGAACCAAAAATTGTTTGTTAACCAACGGGACAAATATGACAGATCTTATGAATTATGGACCTGTAGGTGAAACCAAAGTTAAAAAAAGATGGGTTAAAAAACAGACGGTGGTTATCAATTAGATAAAGATAAAATATATTCCTGCCATCTGCAGTCTTAATTTAGACTTATACTAACTTGGTCTTCCCTATTTATAAATCCTTCTAGGGGAAGGCTAGGGGGTGCCTACACTTTACCTAGGCCATAAATTTCAACTTTTTCCTCCTCAGCCTGGCAAATCGAGTGGATAATTAACTTTTTAATAAACCTTTTCTCTTCTGTCCTTTATATTTGTCAAACAGTTATAACATTATGAGAAATAAAAAATTAAAGAAATGAAATATATTTATGTCTGTACACACCCTAATGTTGAAAAGACTAACTTGTATTAAAGATAAAACTAATATACATAATATTAGTAATATTACTTGCAACTATTAATTTTATTTAAGGATTCTGATTTTTCGGTTCCCTTGAGGAATAACTATTCTACAATATTAGCACATATTTTGAGCACCTTATCTTGATATCATGAGTAAATTGTCATTCATATAGAACATAATTAACTATGTTTTTTTTTTCCTTTATTCTTTAGTTAAATCTAGCTTAAACCAAGAAGTGTAAACGAACAAACGGCATTAATACCAGTAAAAAAATCAGAGAGTGGGGAAATTCTGACTTTAAATTATAAAATGTCAGCGAAATATTAACTGTTGCTACATCTTTAAATTATTGATGGAACCAAAATGCCATGTTTTTTTCCGGAAGAAAACAACTTCTAATTATTGAGATATTCAAACTATTGAGAGTCGTATGTATTTTACTGGGTACAAAATAATTATGTCTTTATATACTATGTTGTTACAAAAGTCCTATAAAGTATATTTTTATTTCAGATTACATATTTTAAACATTATTGATTACTACACACCAAAGTTGTGTCCACTGTTTTCAAATACTTTCACCCGTCTTGGTGCCAATAAAATTGGATAATTATATAAGTACAAGTCTTTTATTTTGCGGCAAAGAACTCTTCAAATCTAATATTGAGTGGTAATTACCAAAGATCCAACTTTTGAAAAAATAATCGATCTAAACAATTATTGGGCAAAACGTTTACTCCTTACAGCCCCAGTAAGTTTCCCTTGGCGAAACGAGCAATATTTGCAGGGGCATTGCCGTATTAAAAAATGGCTAAGTTATTGTTTACCTGAGTGGGATATTTGCACTCAAAACTAACAAAGTTACAAGTTCAAAATGCAAAAAACCTTCGAAGTCCCAAAAAGCACAAAGACACTTTATTCTGAAATCAATCCAATGAATCAATTGAAATGATGAAATCAATTTTTTCCTCCGTGATTACCCGTATGTTTTAAAAGTATAAATGACCCAATAAAGCATACTTATGTCATAGGAAATTAAAGTAAACATTGAAATAAATAGCAGGAACTAAAACATTCTAATTGGATTAATTATGAGTTGGAATTTAGGGTTGTATTTATGCACAGGGACTTTTGTAACAATTTATTCTTATATTACTAAAACCTGGTAAAACCAGATATTATTTCTTGTAATTCTTCAACAACCGAAAGAATAAACTTTTTTAAGATTATTTTAACTCAAAGTAAATAATAGCCAGACGTTTTAATTAATAGTTTAATAAAAGCAAGCATAAAATGTAAGCATCATTATAAAATAATAGTTTAAGAGTAACAAAATACAAAAGGTTATAGTGCTAACCCGTATTTGTTATTATGGATGTGTCGATACTCGATTCTACCGGTTCTTGAGAAAAGAATCTCTATCAAGAATAGATGATCCGAAGTCCATTCCTAGGAACCGATCTATACTGTTTATGTTGGCCATAGTTTTGTCATATGTCAATATTATAAATACATTTTTCTTCCTAATAATAAAAATTAAAAACTGTTATAAAGTATCTTTTATTCATATTTAATAACAGAGAATTTTTTTCCTTATAATAAACATTGCTAGCTAAAAAATTTAAACGTTTTAAAAAGCAAGCATTCCTACTGCAATTAAGTTTTATAGATTTTTTATTCAATATAAGACATTTTAACTGTTAAACAAATGTAAGATTGTTGAAGATAAACTTTTTTTTTTTGTTTGTTTTTTTTAAAGTAAAGAAACAGGTTTACAATTTCGAAACGCCAAAGATCAAAAAAGATGATATAAATGCTTCCAGACAATAGGAAAATTTTGTTATATTTTTTTGTAATTCTGTACAAATTTTCGTTAGCCCCAAAAAAAAGATTATTTTTCATTTTATATAAGCATAGAAACATCATATTTAATATCAGATGTGGTGATATCTTCAGTGTTTAGTGAAAGGTTTCAGTAACATTTGCGATTCCTTAAGTAATAAATTAAATCCTGAATTTTTTAATATTCCTATCATCTTCCAATGATATTTCATTTTATATGATCGTTTTAGTTAATTTGTTTCAGCTGAATTTGTAAACTGAATGGAACAAATTAACAATTAGTATCCAACAAATTAGTATGGACACTTAATTGTAACTAACTTATATGTTGTAGATAATAAATGCTATTTGCTATTTACTAATTTATTTCTTGAATAATTATTGTATTATAATAGTCCAGTGTTTTTTTTATCTCTTTTTATCCAAACCAAGGTATTGGTACCGAGAATTGAGAATTTTTGGTACCGAGACGTCACTATTTGATATCAACGGTTTATTACTTTCTTATTTCGTCCAAACTGATATTTTTTGCTAGTTTTTCAACCTCAATGGCAATAAACTTGACGGCAAAAATTATATAATTTAATAATAAAAAAACTGCTTAATAGCTTTTCGATGCTAATACTAGTACCCAGTTTTAGTTAGGAAATACTGCTGATATCTTGTAAACATTTCCATACCAAAAACAAATAATCTTTATGGCGTCTTAGAAACACAATTAACTACGTATATTAATGTCTACGATGGGCTGCCATCTAAATAATATAAAGTTTACCTTTTTCGACTAGGATGAAATTTCTACGGAAGGCCTGAGGTAGAAATTCAATCAATAGTTGATCAAACTATAAGGCAACTTAGCTATTTAATATTAGCAGTTCTTGTATTATTGTTGTTATGAATAATATTCAAGGGCTAAGGCTGCAAGTTCAGGTTTCATTGCCTTGTGATTTTAGGCCATTCTACTTAAACCATAAGCTTTTATGACTGTTCTGTGTTATATAAAATACAAAAAACATTGAGTTCATATTTAATCGCAAAGGTCTAAAAAAAAAAACTTTTATTTATTCCTATATTTTTTATACAGGGTGTTTGGAAGATCCTTGGCCAAAAAGGTATCTCGGGTTGGGAGGTTCATTTTGAACCTATTTAAGGTCACTTACCTATATACAAAGTCTTACGGTTTTTTTTGTTGTTTTTTTATGAATTTTTTTGTAAAAGTGGCCAAATCCAAACATTTATGCCTTATAACTCCGTTGTTTACTGCTATATCAACGCTATAACTGATAATACAAGCACGATATCTTTTTCCTATTTCTATGGTGGTTGTTCTTAAAATAAATTCTTCCTTCATTGTGGCAAACGCGGCATTGAATTTTTGAATAAGTTGCTGTTTTGAAAAAAATTCTTTAAAAAAATAAACCAAATCTTTGTATATAGGTAAGTGACCTTAAATGGGTTCAAAATGAACCTCCCTACCCGAGATACCTTTTTGGCCAACGCTCTTCCGAACACCCTGTATATTACTTATAGAGAATAGTTTATTAGTACGTTAAGCGGGGACTTTTAGTATGTTTATCTTCTAATTTTCTAATAAACTCATAACGAAGCTACGAAGTCAAAAATTATCGCATATTTTATGCACTCTACGCCGCTCGTTTCAGCACTCATTAACTGGAGTAATAATTGAATGAAAAGTCATGAAATAAGAGTTTTTTAAAAATCTTGAAGAAATAGTGTACTATTGGTTTGTAATCTTTGCAATCAATAAAAACTGACTTAGAAGTATTTTAGATTTTTCATAAACAATATATATATATATATATATATATATATATATATATATATATATATATATATATATATATATATATTTTTAATTGGATCTTACCACTCTCTCATGAATGAGACAACGTTGGTCGTTCACTTAACTGCTATTTCATTGTCTCCCAACTCCACTTGAGCCTATTAGAATAATCCAATCTTTATTGTCTCCCAATCTATATGTTGAACTCGATATGCGAACCAAAGACATTCGCTGACCGGATCAATGAACTGTCTGTCGGAAGCGATGTGAAAAACCGCCTGACGGTTCGATTCCCATCCCCTGCGGCTGTTTATCTATCTCAATTGGGTGTGGGAACATTGTTTTCGCCATGTTATTCATGCAAACCTAATCAAAACTTTCAGTGTTTTAGTGCTTCAAAAACATGCAGGAAAGTTTAAAAAAATACACTTGTAATTTTATGGTTGTTAGTATATATACATTTCCTATTTTCTGATCACGTGGGAACGATCTGGCGTATGATTACAAAAATGCTGTGTTACAACTTCATAGAACGCTTCTAGTCATTATGATTGACGCCAGACGATCCAGTCTACTATTAATATTAATGAATACACTCCCATTAGCTCAGTAGCCTACTGAACCGAACAAGTACTAAACATTTTTTTTTTTGTTTTACTCTTAGTAGATTCCGGTTTTCGCTGAATCATAAAATATTTTGATTCTCGATACCTCTGCTTAAGAATGAATTGCTCTTTCACAAAAATAAACCACAAAAGAAAAACTAATCTTTAAAAAAAAACAATAATTATCTAAGAAAAAAATTAATAAGCCGGCAGTAGTATTTATTATCTGCTTATTTATAATAAAAAATAGTTTATTGAAAAAGTATTTTGGCCCGCTAACCACGAAAAGCACCATAAAAACTAGATTAGTTCTGGTTTTTAAGAGTCAGAACTCCTTCTTACTCATAAATAGCTATATTTTATCTCATATTTACTTTCTGTGTATTAGGAGACTCGATGGCCGATTTAGTTGGGGCGTGGGTCTCAACGCACTCGCAACCAGAAGGTTGTGGGTTCGAATCCCACCTGGGTGGGCTAAAATTTACTTCGTGACAAACCCACGAATAAATCTTAGTATTTCCACCCTGGCTAGAATAGGTTAGTAACCTATAGGATAACCCGTCTTTCCTATCCTAGTTAGAGTACATAAGGACGTTAAGCACCAAAAAACACCAACAACTTTCTGTGTGTACTTTGTGATGTTCATTTGAGCGGGTAGATGGAAGCTCTAGTCTCAGGATCGATTTTTGGCTTCTCAATATTTCTTGAAACATGACTTATTTTATTGTATATATTTGTTAGTTATATTGTGTTCTTCAAATTAACCCATAAATTGATGGATGGGCTCTGGTATATCTTAAAAACAAGGGCTAATGAATAAATTTCATTTACATATTTGTTTTTTTCAACCCAAAATTAGTACGGGTGTGCTATTTAAAACTAGGAAACAGACCTAAAGTTTTTTTTTGGTTGCCTAGTGTAAGTGGTCCCTAACGTTTAATGTATTTGATTTTTGACTCATGCATTTTAATTTTATTGCATGGTTCATGCGGAAATAATTGCTCTTTCTAGAAGGGTTAGGGGTTTATATTTATATATAAATGGATATATACTTATATTTATAATAAGATAGAATAAATATTGATACTAGAAAGGAGGGCAGAAAGTAAACGATCCAGTTTAGACAATGTTTAGATGAAAGGAGTTCTATTTGGTGTTGCCGGTTCCAGTTTTATCTTATCTAGGCCTGGCTCAGTTCCCCTCAAAACGTCGAAGCTTAACCTCTCACGATTCCAATTTATTACTCTTCCTCCATCCGCTGTGATACGTTGCTTATAGAATCCGATGGCCAGTTTATTGCTTATCTCACCGCCTCCCTTTGCTAACTTATTTCCGTTTTCCTCTATAGGTATTTTTATTTTATTTTATATTTTTATATCACTTGCCTCAGTTTTAGGTGTTGTTTTTTTTTATGTTTAGTGACAACAGTAAAAAGTTTTCCGATTCTTTTACGTCCGCCCCGTTATTGATCCGCCTTAACGCGGCTGGTTAGTCCTGGAGTTGGCTTTTCTACATTTCCCGGAAATGTGTATTCTCCAGTGTTCAGATGGATCGACATAGATTTTTCTGCTATTTGTGATTATTTGAATTTTTATTACAATATATGTTACGTACGTCAGGATTGTTGTGACACGTATTAAAAAGATGGACGATAATTAACAAAATTATAAAATTTATTAAATAATCCCCATATTTTTTTTAAAGATCTCCATAGATATTCTTACCTCAACAATACATTGTTCAAGTGCAAGCTTGCCTTCATTAAATTTGAAGCCTATTACTTCTAATTTAGACCCTTTAAAAGGAATTCAATGGCGAAAGGTTGGTCTTCATCATAAATCTTGCTTGATTCTTTTAATTATAAACCATCTCTTAATCTCACTACATTTAATTATAATTTACCGCTTCCACATTAAACATGTTTTAGCAGGGCGTATCCTGATGGTGGTGTTCATAGTTAATTTTCAACAAGGATAATACTTGTGGTTCTAAAATTTAAAATACCATCACAACCATGTGGTATCATTATTAAAAAGATCTCATATTTCAACTGTGCTTTACTACACTAAGATGTGTATTTTTTTAATTTTATTTTATTTTTTATTTTATTTTATTTTTTTTTTTTTTTGCATACAATGACAACAATATGACAATTGCTTGTGAAGCAACTATCCATTGGTAGCACTTCAATAAAAGTTCTATTTGAGAAGGTCCCGAGGCCCTCTTCTTTTCAGACTCCTCGGAGGGTTGTCAGGAATAGAATAGGAAGCAAGTTGAGAGACTAGTGGATTTGAATGGTTATGGAGTTTACTATTAAAGGATAGATATCTGGTTTGGGCTAAGTTAGCAACATATGGAACATTGAGGTCTTTATGGATAAGTTTATTTGTAAGTTGTAAGTTATGATTAACTTTAAAGGTTCTATTATAAGTTACCTTTCTTCTTCTTTTCTAATAAAGTTACCTTGTCTTATTCAATTTGGATTTTTCGAAGGATTTTGGATTGCAAGGATTGGATACGAGATGAGTTAGATGGTTTGGTGGAGGCCCAAAGCTCAATTCCATATGTCCAAATAGGTCTGATAACTGTCATGTAAATGAGTCTTTTGTAGAAAATCGGAAGTTTTTAACATACAAAATATGAAAATAAAATAATCTGATTCCACGAAAAAATAAAAAAAGAAATACCTATTTATAACTGGAATAGTTTGTTAAATGGGTATGATACAACTTAAACATAATTACAAGAATAAAAATCACTGGAATCTAACAAACTTCATGTCACAATTACATGATAATTCACAAGATGTATGATGAGTGAATCGTAAAAAAATCATCGAACACCTTTCGTACTCCGCCATTTTCATTAATAGTGTGCCACTTAATACTTTCCAATAGATGTGTTATCATGGATTTAATCTGGACAAAGAAATTAAATGATAACCTCATACGAGAAGCTCTTAGATTTCGACTATTACAGCTATTTATTTGAGGAATTATCTCATCTTCCAATACATTACAAAAAGTTCATCTACTTATCCATCACCAGACCTATATAGATTCAAGGCATGGAATCATGGTGCATTCAAAGCACAAAAGGGGTAGCTGGCATTTTTTTAAAGGTTATATTTGTTACTTACGGCTACACTTTCAGTAAAAAGTACAGAATATTCTGGCAGAACTATCAAAGTAAAGGATATTGAAGTACATTCTGTGAAGTTAATACCTTAATAATCCAATATCTTAGTTCAACCATAAATGTTAGGTGCTGCTTTTGCACAGCAGTGTGTGGCTCAGCTTAAACATCAAATTATACCCGCGCGTTGTTTCTTTTAAATCCTTAAAGCTTCTTATTCTGTTCTAAACAAATTCACAATGACCTTCGGTCTCTTATAATACTACTTACCTAATCAAATTAAAACTAATTCCCATTAGATTTTCGATAACCGATCATGGCATCCTTAAAGAAGATGCCCTCAGGATCATCTAATATAGAACTTTGATTGAGGTAGGGGTTGCACCTTGAAACACATTTCTGATTTTTGATGTTGCCACCCCCAATTTTATGATATAAGTATTTTTCTTATGGTGACCCGTAAAGGCGATATAGGTCAATAGTTGTGGATCAAATTCCTAATTTTTAGTGTTCTTTGAGTATGAGTATTCATTGAAATACGAATGTGGTTTCAAGGTAATACACTGCTCCTGTACCTTGCATCATCAAATTTTTATCCTTGAAACAGGGTCATATTAAAAAATAAACAACATAAAACAAAAGAGTATTTGTAGTTTTAATCAATTTTGTATTGTTCTTCTAGTGTTTTGTTATTTGACAAAAAGCAAATTGTATAAACTTGAACGACATAAAATTAGAAGCTTGAACGACAAACGAGAAAATTTGGATTTCTTCCTCATTTTAGGTATTCTGCAAAATCAAATGTGAAAAAATGAGTTTTTTAAGGTGCAAGAGGCTTCGACTCCTCACAGTTCTGTTTTAAGATACAAGATCCTTAATGTTTTAAGGTAAAAGATGGCACGTCAAGATCAAAAGCGTGTTAAGAAACAACAAACAACCAGGGCAGCGAAAAAAAAAAACCAAAAAAAAACTTAGAATATGTCACTAAAAAGAAAGAAGCTCTTCTCCGGGAGATATGAAAGTAGATTGACGGATTCGCGACCAAACATGACTGACATAACTCACAAAACATCTGCTAGAGTGCAACAATAAAGGTGCGTTTATACGATGCCTTTTTTCGTGCAAAAAGAGGCATGTAACTAGGCGCAAGGGGGGGGGGGCATACACAGGGGCGGATCGGGCCACCGGGGTACCGGGAAATCACCCGGTGGACCGGACAGGAAAAGGGCCGGTGGGACCGGGAAAGAAAGGGAAAAAAGTAAATATTTACGTTTTATCGGTTATAGGAAAACTAAATCTTTATTAAAAAAAAAACTTCACTCGTGATTTGAGGTCCTATTTGTCCCCCTTAAAAGCGAAATTTCTTGACGTGCATTGTCTAATTAAACATTGCTTCGTATCAAGTTTTGTAGAATATAGAAAGTTTCTTAAAATCATTCCATCATTTTGGTAAAATTATAATAAAATTGTTGTTTGAATTAAATTGTATGCTTTAGCATTATTTACAACCTTTCAACGCCCTCATAAAATGAAAGAGTGAGTATGTTTAGAATGAGTTCATATTGTGATCAGGGTTATCTTTTGTGGATGTGATGGGGGGAGAGGGAAGGTTTGGCCCCTGAGGGCCGGTCAAGAGCATTTGCCCGGTGGGCCGAAAATTCCCGATCCGCCCCTGGGCATACACCCGTGCAAGGTCCAAAACGAGAGGCAGCAAGCAGCACGAAGTTGGCAAGTGGTTCCCAGTCTTGTTGGGAAACTCGTGCAACCTTCTTGCTTACGAGTGTTTTTAGGGCGTCCTAAATCAAAAGTGTTTGTTTTTAAATATGCATTGGAGAGAATAAAAACATTGGACTTTATCGAATACTATAGAAGACGTCGCGTTCTGTTATATAATTTGCAATAGTTCTTCGAAATTACTTGGTGACATTCTAGTGAAATTTTTGAATAGTTCATTCAACATCCGAACTTCATTCAAAATATTGTTATTTCTATTTTCAAAATAACGATTAACTCAGCACTTTCATTTTCTTTTACGAGAATTTTCAAGCTTCATAATGCGAAGCTTCATTGCATGTTTTTGTATTTTCATTTGATTGGTAACTTATTTACAAGATTGGTTTTGTTTTATAGTTGTTATTTTCAATAAACATTAAAAAAAAAAAAAAAAAAGCTTAACTATAACATTGGTTTTTCTTCGCTTAAATCATAACAAATTTATTACATAACCTAAAGGTTTCGATATTAGTGAGAATAAGAAGTAAAATTATACCTACTAAGGGTTTTATCTCAACCCTCTCAATTATGTTTTATTTTTCCTTGAAAGGAACCATTATCCATTTAGTAGCAATGCGAACCAATTGCACTGCAATTAAGTCAGCTGTGGCTAAGACCCCTTTGTTAGAGCGTAGAGGACAACCTTGTTAACAAGTTCATTAAGGTGGACGAGCCTAATGACTTGTGTCGCTTACCTCCAACCACTCACCTCATAATCTAGCTCTTGTCATCTATATTAGTACATAAAACCGCTTAATTACAGTCGTGTGATTTTATTAGTTCAACTTTAATATATATTTAAAATTTATAAAATTAATATATACCAGTACTTTTCCGTTTGCGTTTAACCGTTAGCCAAAGAGTTTTGATAATTTTAAATAAACATCCAATAATAAATATTACCTCCTCTCCTTGATGTAAGATCACACAACTAAACAGTTGTTAATGTGCGATTGTACCAAGGCGCACACTTATTTTTCAAAAATTGTTCATGTACAAAAACCGGATTTTAAGAAAAATGTATCCAATCACTCCAATCCAAAATCCTTCGAAAAATCCCTAATGCTCCTTACTTTGTCACAAATGAATTAATCCATAATGACCTTAATATCCCATATGTCGCCGACTTGGCACGAACCAGATACCTCTCCTTTCATAATAAACTTAACACTCATCCAAATCCACTTGTTGCACAGCTAGCTTCCCATTCCATCCCTGGCAATCCTCCGAGGCGTCTGAAAAGAAGATGGCATCGTGATCTTCTTTTGTAAATATTCATTAGAGTACTACCAATGGGTAGTTCCTCTACAAGTCTTAATCATGTTATCATATTGCATTGTATACAGCATATTTACTGGATGTATTTTCTAATACAGTTGTAAATTTCAATTAATAAAAGAAAAAAAAAATAGAAAAATGTAATTGAAAGTTTGAATTTTTTTCCAAAATGGGCAAGTGATAAAATCTCAGTTTTAAGACTTGATAAATCGATTGATAAAATTGAACTTATGATAAATCATTTCTCTTCATGGCCACCATGTTTCCTTTTAATTTTAGTTAATTTTTAAAATGTATGCTTTAAACACAAATTACACTAAATACTTATCTGTAAAACGTGTGTGATGGCCGAGCGAGTTGGGGCTAGGGTACAGAAGGTCCTGGGTTCGAACCCTACCTAAGCGCGTTAAAATTTATTTCGTTGCGGACCCCACGAAATGAATCTTGACCTTCCCACTTAGGTTGGTAACCTGTAGGATACCCGTCCTTCCTGCTCTTGTTGGAGTACACAAGAACGTTAAGCCCCAGCAAACAAACAAAAATGCACATAATTTGTTGACAGAGTTTATAGATCTAGCGAGAAAATAATAAATAGTATCTTTCATTATTTGTTTATTGAAACATCATACAAAATGAAACATTAAAAATAATAATAATAAAATGTTGTGTTTAGAATATAATTAGCCCCTACACTACAAAAAAAAATAATAATAAAAAAAATAAAAAAATAAATAAAAAATAAAAATGTAAGCAAAACCTGACTTTTCTCATTCAACTTCCTAAATGGTAGGTCCTAGCGAAAAATGTTATATAACGAAAATATTCTCCATTTGATTTTCCATCTTAGCCATAACACCTGCAGAATGGGTTGCGTATTACATTTTCGATGGTGAAAATGTATACGTTTAAAATAAAATATTTTACCTCCAGCCAAAAGACATTTCGATGTCAAAAAATGAAAAGTAGTTTGTAGGTTATAATAAGTACAAAAATTAAAAATTAAAAAATTAGATTACATAACATTAATTCGTAAAACTGAAAGTTTGTGTAACATATGCATTTAACTCGTTTTTAACAGGTGAAAGTTCAATTTTCATCTTTGTAATACCGTCTTAGGGTCCGGTTTATGTTTATGTTGGAGCCGCGATGAGCGAGGAGAGCGGCGATGCTAGCGGAGCTTAAATAAATAGCTTAAACCACTTCTATTCTACAGTGGCATTAAGAAATTGAATAATAAATATAGTTTATACCGAGTGAGTATATAATGAGTGATTCCGAAAAGGAAGAATTTTGTCATCAAGTGCTGTAAAATATTAGGTTGCTGCAGTCATGCGGAAAGAGCACGCAGCTCACCCTATTAATAAGGCAAGGTTTACGTTTGGGGAATTCCACCATCTTCATAAAGATTTAAGGCAACATCCCAGAAAATCTAATAAGTATATGCCAAAGAAAATCGAAACTTTTGACTACATATTACCAAAAATTTCGGATAAAATGCAGAAAAATGGTATAATTGACACAGTAAACCTATTTTAAAAGACGAGCGCTTAATGATAACAATCAGGTAAGTAAAAACTTTTTTTTTTTTTCAAAGTTTCTTTATCTATTAAAATATTTTTTACAAAATATTAATGAAATAATCTTAATGAAATAGTTTTACAAAATTAATGGAATAAAAGTCCCACAACGGTGGCCTAAAAAAAATTTCACTTATTAATAACTCAAAATTCATACTCGATAAGAGCTGAGAAAACGGTAGAGGTGATTATCGATGCTCTTATCATTAGTCGCCGCTCTACTCGCAGCTCCAATATAAACACTACAATGACAAACATTGGAAACTTTTCTGTCTCCTCTCCCTGAGCTGTTAAAGTCCACAATCTAATTAATTAAAAATGGAGAACCTCGGATAAGAATGGATAACAAATTATGTTTCGATAACAAACTTTAGTATTTCTTAATTATAAACCAAGCATGCTTGAATTATTTTGGGTGGCTGTACATCCTACATGAGCATGTGTACATGCACCGTACTAATTAATTGATAGTAGTTAATTAAATCCTGTCAAGCTAAATACACAGAGACCTTCCAACTCAGGCCCTACTGCCTGCCAGACCATAGGCTAGTCGAATAAACCGAATGCGCTACGTTACATTAAAGTTAAGTGAAGATCTATTGCTATAATCTTCTCTTAACAACAGAAATAAATAAAAACGTAAAAATTTTACGATTCGTGTTAAAATAGTTTTTTCTGATATATATAGCGTTTATTGTGCTGGCCTCATATTACGGTCCATGAGTAAAACGGCCCATTATTAGTATTGATATCCTAGGAAATAGCCTTGAACGTATACTGATATGTATTTAGTATTATTTGATGTTACAATACTTTGCAGTATATGTATCATTATTTCATATATGATCCCTAATCCATCAAGAATGTTTGTCACAGAATGAAGAAAATATTCGAGAATTGGATTACTATCTAGCTTCCGAGTATACATATTTTTTTTATGCATCAATTGCAGAACATTCCTTTTCAAATTTAAGGAAACAAAAAATAGGTAATGAAGAAAGAAGAAAAGCTGCAGACATTTTACTGCACATAATTTAAAAGCGATCAGAACCAATGTTACTGGACGTGATAAAATTTTAAAAATGAATTTTCTAAATATTTTAAATGTGAAAAAAAACAGATTTTTTTTAGCAATAATAATTGTGGGTGAAATAATCTTATAAATATTCAAATGTTTATTTTTTTTTCTCGTTCATTGTATTCTTATCTGCACGTACAGTAAAATTATTTTTAATTGGTGTGGAAATATGCATATGTGGAAATATGCTCTTTTTGACCAAGAATGGAGTCTCCATGTAACCTAGAAATGGAAATCGCTACTTTTTATGACAAGATAAATATTTATAACATTAATAGGCATGGAAACCTCCTAAAATTATCTAAAATCA
Organism: Euschistus heros; assembly: GCA_003667255.2. Taxonomy (NCBI): domain Eukaryota; kingdom Metazoa; phylum Arthropoda; class Insecta; order Hemiptera; family Pentatomidae; genus Euschistus; species Euschistus heros. The sequence goes on along the minus strand of RCWM02000321.1, from coordinate 1,040,351 downwards.
AAGTCCGTAGAATGATCTTTAAAAAATTAATTTTTTAAAAATTTAATTTTCAACTTGCAAAACCTTGCTGAAAATTCGTTAGTGCATAATTTTATTATTGCACCTTAAATATTTTTTCCAATAAATCCATCAATACATGGAAAGAATTTCTCTTACGTTCTTGTATTCAGGACTATTGGGTATATTCCACTCTGTCTTTTTCTTTAAAGTTTTTACAGTCCACTACATAAATAATTAATAACGGAGACCTTAAGAAAAGAAAGGGTATGGCAATAATGAGACATTTTTCTAAATATTATTTTTAAACACTTTTGTCAGGCTATTTAAAATAATTAAATTTTTATTCAATAATACCTATCTTTTCCATTATTTTGTTTATTTTTTAAATAACATGAAAAAGATAAACTTTTTTATCAATTGACATTCACGTTTAATTATAACTGTCATTAAATTAAAATGCCGATGGAAATAAGATAAGTGAGTCGTAAAACTTAAGATTAGTTTTTCTGTAAATTAAAAATAAATTAATATATTGCTGTTTTCTGGTTTTCTTTATAAAAAACCAAATGGATTTTTCTTCCCTTTTTTTTTATTAAGGATAAACATATTTCAATCTAAATATAACGTTAAACTTATTCCTGTTACCGTTAAATGAATTAATTCTGTTCCCCAATTAACTCCTAAGACCGCATATCGAGGTTTATAAATTACATGGACCTGAAGCCCTGATCCTGATACCATCAGGAAAGAGGGGTCTACAGTTACTTCCCTCCTCTAAATCACGGCCAACCCCAAATTGACAGAATCGGACTTAATGTTATACTCCCACAAATTCATCGTTCCACCCGTTGGGCGTCCCTAGTTTCTTCAGGTCGATACGGTTCCGAAATATAAATTTCCAGTAAACACGCTTTCGAGGAGCTGTTATTTAAAAGATATGAGGTGTTGTCAACACTTATAATGAATAGCGATACCAAAATAGGAACTAGAAATCTGATAAGAGATTGATTCATTTGAATGGAATGTTGATCTGAAGATGCCAAATCTGTTGCCTAGTTCTGAAGATGTGCTTCATCCTGTTATTCTGAAGAACCGGCAGACATTAAGATGTGTTGAGATCAGAGTGAATAGTCAAAGATAAAATGATCTCTGAAGTAAGTCGAAACGGCACGTTTTCTTCCTTATATTTTCTGGTGAATACAATATGATTTCATCGTTGCTTTGTCTTGTTGTTTTGTGCAAATAAATTTACAGATTTTTTCCTCAAAATGTGATAATTACATTAACATGACGTATCTGTTTATTTTATTCCTATACCCGTAAGTAGTTATAAGGATTATTTATTTGTTTCTTTATTTTTATTCCTTAATTTATTTTTTTAATTTAATTTTTTTTTTTATTTCCTTGATTTCATTATTGATATACAAATTCTGTCCAAAGCTAAAATATCATGTCGAATTCGTTCTGCACTTTTTCATACTTTCCTTGAATAGTTCAGATATCTCAATGATTGACTTATGAAGCCCTCATAAATTAATGTTTGGTTAAATTTATTTCATAGTTAAAAGTAATTGTTTTTGATACTTATATGAAATGTATATAATTTATATTATTATTGAATAAATATATTTTAAATATTTTTGTAATTATTACAAAAAAAAAATGTTAGAACTGATATTTTCAATTAAACTTCTTATGAGAGTTGCTTTCCAATACTCCGCTCCTCACTTCTATTTTTAGAATACGGTAAGGGATCGAAACCTTTTCATAGAGTATTGAATAATTCACAGGTTTCGTTTGTAAGATATAACTACATAAGTTTAACTAATATTTTTTTTAAACTATTAAAAAAAAATGGGTATAGTTTTAATGAAATTGTGGGGAAATTTGATTTTTTGAGTTTACATTCTGTCTTATTTATTTTATCAACGTTATGTTTATATAATGTAACGTTAATGTTTCTTTCACATATGAAATAAAATCCTTAAAATTCAAAATCCTTCGGAAAATCCTCAATGCTCCTTACTTTGTCCCCAATAAACTTATCCGTAATGATCTTAATGTTCCATATGTTGACGATTTAGCCCAAACCAGATGCCTATCCTTTCATTGTAAGCTCCTTAACCACTCAAATCAAAACTAGTTTCGCAACTTGCTTTTTTATTGAAGTGCTACTGATGAGTAGTTCTTTTCATGTTTTAACATGTTATTGTAATCGTTATAAACACATTTAGTTGATGTATATATTTGGAGCAGTTGTAAATTTCAATAAATGGATATAAAAATAAAAAAAGGTTTTAGATAATTTTAAAATATAGAAATTATTTCATTTTTATTTGTTAGGGCTATTTAATTTTTAACTTGGATATACGAGTTACATGTACGACAGCGACAATTGACTACATTGTGGAAAATAAACCGTTTGTCATAAGTGTTCAGATTTGAATCTCGCGATCTCATTCTCCATGAAATATGCTTATATTATTTTGCCTTTGTCCTCACCAGATTATAATTATTCATCAAGATTGGTGAAAATTATGCTATACTTTTTAGAAAAAATCGGAATATCTTTATTTCTGCTTGTGCGTAAAGCAGCAGTGACGGTGTTGTTCGGTCATACTCGGATGACTCAAAGTGTACTGTTACTTATTGCTCTAGGCTCTAGGTGCGTTGAGGCCTAGGCTGCTCTCTTGCACTGTAGGATAGGGCGTGGTCTATCGATCTACCGCCACTATACTTTTTCTGCATCTTTAATACCACCAACATCATTTTTCACTTCTTTATTTTCAGTAAATTTGGGGATCAGTTTCTAGGGATCATGGATTTTTTTTTCCGATTCCCAAAAAAGGTGTTGCAGGATTTAGGTGCTAACTAGTGGTATTTAAAGGTCACCCTGCTGTGGATGAACACGAAAGTTTCTGGTCATAATGTTAAGCGGAAACATCTGTTACGCCATCCCAATGGTTGCAGTATCCAGAGATCAAGAAATCATAAAAATTATCATTTTGGAAATAACTGCTAATTTACAAATCGGTGGTTGTCGTTAGGTCCAATTGCTTTGAAACCAGGTGACTGCACCCTCAAAGCTGGATTTTTTATTACCTACGTCACAAAAAATTAACTTGGTGTTAGAAAGTATTTTTAAAGTAATTACAGGATTTTTGTAAACAATAAAAACATTGCAGTGCTGTACTGCAAAGTGCATTGTCAGTTTTTTAAAGTTATACAAAATTATAAGATCATACCAGGTTCGTACCTTCTGAACTGTTTATAGTTCCCATTTTCTTTTCAATATACTGCTGAGTCCATTATAAATATTTTTATATTCACTGGCGGTGAAATGTTTAAAACCGTCCTGAAACAAATTTTAAAGTGCGATATTCTGCGAATAATAAATAGATTTAAGTAACATTCAACACATAAATTTTAGGCCAATACATTTAAAACCCATCTAGCTTTGAAGTAAAAAATAATTGAGTAATTTGAAACTAGCTGTTTTTTTGTATTTATATTTTTATTTTTTTGTATATTTAAGCCAACAGAAAACTGAGAGTTAAAAAACAAAAAAATAAAATCTTCTAGAAGTGTTAAATGCAAACTCAAATAAATGGATCAAATAAGTCCTCTTTTTTCCCAACATGGAAAAAGTAAATATCTTTATTATTATTAAAATAAAGATAATTATAATTGAAATGATTACTTTACATTCATTTTTATCTAAGCATCTTCTTTTTTTCTCATTCGGCCGGAACCACAGCCTAGTTATTCATTCATCTGCTCTGTAATCTTGAACTTGACCCGTTCATTTAGTCTCATTAGTTTCGCAATAAGCAGGCTGCTGCTGTATTATCTCTTCCTAATATGAATTTTGTCATCCATCATTAAAATATACAACTTTTTTTTCTTGTAACAGGGTTTCTTTCAAAACCGAAACTCTTATAATCGGTTTTTGGAAAATATTGAATTTTATTATTTATGTTTATTTTTTTTAAACTTAAGTAATTTTATGACTTAAAATAAAATATTTTCCTTTGTTGCTGAGATAGGTTTCGTTTTATTTTCTTCAGAAAATAATATGTTGTGGCCTTCTCTTTATTGTGAAATCCGTTTCATTTCTAAATTTCAAAATCCTAATTGTGTCACATTCGCATCAACTTTCTTTTTTCGTATAACCGAATATATTTGTGTTTATGGAAATAATTGAATCGAGGTCATCGGTAAACTCAGTCCTATATTACAGCGTGACTGTCGTATACAAATGAACTTATCTAAGCAGGTCAGAGTTGCGTAAGCGAAATAAAAAAAAACACAGGAATTTCCTAGTGAGATTGTGTTTTTAAAATATTTGACAAGGCATGTTTACTCTAGGAACAAGTTAATCTGACATTTAATGGAACAGTTGTGATATGACCTCTAACTGTCACTTGGGAACGGACTTAACTATGGCACTGACAGTTATTCCTTTCTTTCTTTTTCGATGCACGCCAAATACTGTATAAACTTACGACTAGATATTAATATTCTTTTGATTTTATTTCTCAGTACCCGAGCTGCTTTAAGCGCTGTATGTATCCATAGACTAAAAATTCACCATCCGTATGTTATACATGTAGGCTTAAGAATTCTGAAGGACTGCTATATCCTAATGGGATAGGAATTATTCGTGCTTCTCATTTGAATGAATTCATTTATTGACGATCTTCTTTTATTGTAGGCACTCTATAAGAAATTAAATGAACATTTTAAAATGTCAGTGAACTAACAATACATCCATCGATGAGATAGAGGGCAAACTGTAGTAGACACAATAATAGTAATTATTTCAAAAATTCATACAAAGCAGTATACATACATTACATTGAATCATCATCATCTTCTGGCGCTTATGGTCCTTGTAGAACCCCAGCCTCCTCTACAATTCTCTGTCATTCGGACCTATCTTCGGCAGCTCTTCTCCATTCTCTCACACCCAGAATCCGAAGATCGTCCTCCACATCTTCAAGCCAACGAAGTCGAGGCCTTACTCTCCTTCTCTTTTCACCCGAGTGCTCCTCCAACATCATTTTAGGGAGCCTATTAGCTTCCATTCTTTGCAAATTCCCTAACCACCTTATTACCTCTTTTTATATTGGCTACAATATCTGGGACTTTGTTTAGAGTTTTCAGTTCTTCATTTGTTCTCATTCGCAAAATATTCAGCCCATACTTAGTTGGACCATGTATTTTTTGTAGGATTTTTCTTTCCCACATGTGTAATACTTTTTCCTCGTGTGATGTCAGGGTCTCACTACCGTACATAACTACCGGCTGAAGGATCGTTTGATAGACCCTTGAGTTGAAACTGAAATTTGAACAAAATAAAATGCAATGAACTTAATAAAAAATAAATAAATAAAAAGTTTGAAAAGGCTTAAAAATTGTTCCAAAAAGGGGTAGTTTAACAATGCTGTGATATTGAAGGAATATACACCGTTAAATTAAAGTTATTGTCTTTGATTTCAAATAACAATAATAATCGAAGCTTTTAATCTTCTTACCAATTCTTTTGGTAACCTTAAATATTTTTGACATTTGGTGAAAATATTACTTAAGAGAAATATTATTCGTGAAATAACAACATTATATGGCCTTTATTCGATTCCTTGACATTACCAAAGCTTCGGGTAGATTATACATGTCGCCTTTCGCTCTCATCACACCAGCAGAAGCAAGACAAGAATGGTGTACCTTCCAATGTACCAATGAAAATGGCATGCGTTCTGATAATTAATATATAAGTATGTATGCAAACTAACGGGCTTTTTCATTTTTTTTTTTTTTTTTTTTTTTTTTTTTTTTTTTTTTTTTTTTTTTTTTTTTTTTTTTTTTTTTTTTTTTTTTTTTTTTTTTTTTTTTAAAGCTTGAGCCTATTTTAGTGACTTACGTCTCTATATACTTTAACCAGGGCAAGTGAGATGTTGTAGAATTATTAAAAAATTAATTATATAAAACCAAGCAGTAATAAAAAAAAATACTGAATTTGTAAATTAAGTTAAAGTATTAATACAATTGACAAAACTTTTAATTAATGAGGTTTTATTTATAACTTAATTCATTCGATGGGGTTTTGAACCAATTCTTTAAGGATATGCCCCATGTTATTTACTTTTTTTTAAATTAACCTCTTGCTTTCATTTAAATAATGTTTTGAATAACCCTAATACGTTTCATATGCCCTGGTTAAAAATATTAAGACGTAAGCAACTTTTAGCCGAAAAATTGAAAAAAAAAAAATCTTGGGCGGGATTTTTTGCCTGTCAGTATCTTTTTCAGTAATTTTTATTTTTTTTAATCTACATTACGATTATTACTAGTAATTTTATCTGAACTGATTCATTCGACATTTACTTGTAGAATTATAAGCTAATGCTATAACTAAAATAACAATATTTCAGAATATTGTTTCAGATTTCATTAAAGAATTAGTAAATAAAATGTTTTTTTTGTATTACAAAAAAAATTTAGTTTGTAGTAATATTTATTTTTATCTTGAATATTACTTTTTATATATTTTTTTAATATTAAAAATAAATATTTGACCATGATTGTTTTTATGAAAAAAAAAAAAAAAAAAATATGAAGCGGTAATAAATATATGAAAGGTTTTAATTTCTATCTGCAATTATATAGGTAATATTTTAATAATTAATAAGAAATTATATAATTTCGTGTGACTATTACCAAACTGTATGTGCTAATGCTTTGTTATTTATTAAATTATTCTGAAGGAGCAATATTCCCAGGATAAACAAATTTATTTTAATTTTTACAAAAAATTAATAAAAGACAATAATAATAGTAATCATTTTATATTTAGGTTGAAAATGTGTTACTTTACTGCAATGGAACAAACTTAGGTGAGATTCCACCGAAAACAAAACGTGTACTAAAAACAGAACGTGTTGATTTTGTTGTGAAGAGTTCACCGACCTCAAATATCAAAGACGCCTTTTCTTGTCATTTTTATTTAAAAATGATAATTGCTGTGGAATAAAGTTTATTAATACTCATATTTTTAGCTATAAAACTGTTTTGTATTTTTCAGGAATCTTAATCACTAAATTCCAAAAATTATAAATGATTAAATCCATTTATTATGTTAATGAATTCTAACAATTATCTTTTAATTTGTAATTAACATATAACAAGTACCTAACTTCATGAAGGAATGTTGTCCTATAAAAACTTAATGACATGACAAAATTAACGTTTAATGATCCATTTATTACAGTAATAAAACCTCTTTAATGGCTTGTAATTCACTTGAAACAATTATAACTACTATCAGCTAAGATAAAAACTATCCTCGTATTCAATAATAAAAAAAAACTGTCCGAAGGGCCTGGTTGGAATTAATTAGATAATTGATTATTTATTGCATTAAACATTTACGTAAATATTTTTTTAAGCAAAATAATGTTCTGAATTTATTTTTGCAGAACAGGTAAAGACTACAAAGTATGATTAAAAATGCATTTTTTTCAGTTTAATATATCCAAATTATTACTAAATAGCAAATGTAATAAGTTCAAAAAAGACACATTAAAAATATACCTTCCATAAAAACCTATTTATATTGTTAGCAATGATAGGTAACATATACAAAAATTTATAATTCTATTAAGACTTTGGTAATTCATAAGATCAATGCTGATACCACTGTATTGTCTCTTCATCCGTTCCTCCATATTTACCGTTATGTATAAATTTTTTCATAAATGTTTTATCTATCTTTGTGTCCCAGAATATTTTTGTTTCTATCATATTCTGTTCTCTTGACTGAATCACTTTGGAATCCAAATCTAAAAGGTCAGACCCTACTGTCGTTTAAATATTTAAAAAGTCAAATGGTTTTCAAACCATTCTAAATTTTTAATAATTTTTTTATTTATCTTGAGATATTTAAAAAAAATAAATGTGATTATCACAATTATATTTCATATAAGATTAAAAGATAGTTCGACACACAGAATTTGGGTTTAGGTAGTAGAGAAAGTGTTTTTATTTATTTATTTTTTTTTTTATAGATTTAGCTAAATATTAGAATATTAATAAAAAAAAAATATTAATAATAAAATTTCCCACAAGACGAGTTAGTTATTCCGTGGGATAATTCGACAATCGTTACTGGTGGTTTCATAGTTTTTAAGTCTATCGAAAACGAATTATTACTTAGGGTGCATAAGGAATCCTTGGACATAGGAAATAAAATTTTTTTTATTAAATTAAAAATCGATATTTTAACCTAAAGTGACTTTACAAAAGGAATTATTATTACAGCATTATAATATTTATATACATACATAAAATTTATTGATTTTATTTACCATTAATAAATCCTTTTTTCTTTATTTTTTTTATTGGATTGTCCGAAAAATATGTTTATATTTAAATTTGAATTTTTATATATGGATGTGAATATTTATTATTCCTCTCTTAAAAAATTTTTTTTTTTTTTTTTGCCCTCTTTAGCATTACATTACTTAGCTAATGCTAATAATGCAGTATTAAATATTAATAGTTCAAACTCAAATATTTGTTTAAAACAAAAAATATATAAAATGTTAATAATAATTTTCTATCTATGCTTTGTTATTATACCACCTACGGTTTTAACAGAGTTGGGCAAAGTTTAATCATGATTAAATATATAATAACTAATTTCCTGAAATCTATCTTTATATACTTTAAAACTAGTTGAAATGAAAAAAAAAATGTGCTTAAATAAATTTAAAATGTCCATGAACATGAATGAATGTTTAATAGAAGACAGCTAGGTCTGGTATGGAATGCTAGCCTGTAAAAAATGAATGAAGGGGCTCTTTGTGATAAGAATGTTACTGATAAGGCTTCCTCCCTAGTAAGGAGCATGAGCTATTTTATCTGAGATCTTGCTCCCTTCGAAATTACTAAAGGACCGCTCCTCTGTGTACTTTAAAATCTCTAATAGATCAAAATTCTATCTAAAATTCTTTGATATGTTTACTCGGTATGTTTAACACTTCAGTCCATGAAGCGCCTTCAATAATCCTAAATTATACGTTCTCTGTATCAATATGTCATATATTATTATAATCTGTTTTTCCTAAATGAATTGCAAAAATAAATTTTAAAAAATATTAGTGTAAATAAGTATTGTTTTTCGTTTATATCCATACTAATAATATTTGTGTACATTTAATTTTAGAAAAAAAATCACATTTTTGCTATACTTTTATTAATTACATGCTATGTGTTGATTTGTCTTTCCAATTAATGTTTGTTTTTTATAACAAGATCCTCTTTTTTTCATAACTTTACATTCAATTTATTTATTAGTTAATTATTTGATTGTGTGATTGAATTATTTTAATTTAATAGGAAGAAATTGCTACCGTTCGTTCAACATTCTTGTTTTTGTGATGTTCGTTCAATGTCCTAAAGAATAAATTTTGTTACTCGATGAAATATATTTCAAAAACTTTTACACCAAATTATAATTTATTTTCTGATATAGACCAATTAAACTTAAAGACGCAGTGTAGTGCCGAACAACGATCTTGAGTCACAGGCAGCGTGGCCGAGCGGTCTAAGGCGCTGGTTTTAGGCACCAGTCCGAAAGGGCGTGGGTTCGAATCCCACCGCTGTCACATATTTTTTTTTTTTAAAGTCTTAATAATATTAATAACAAGGATCAAAACATTTTAATGTTTTACATAAATTTAATATTTTAACTCAATATATATAATTAATATGATTTTTCTTATTTATTTATATTCGATACAGATCACGTTAATGTTATATGTGACATAATAACAGCTCATATTTTTATTATGAACAAATAAATTTATGAATGAACAAAACAGTGATAAATTTATCGAAAGTATGTTTGTTACTTTTTCTAATCTTACTACACTACACGCTAATACTTTTTTTTTGAAAAATAATAATTTATGATTATTTTAGAATAAGTATGCTGAGTTGTAATTTTAATTTTACTACCAATTCTTTATCTTTTTATAATATTTATAATTACATGAAGCTTCATATTTATTTATTTTTTTGTTTTGTGAAAATTAAATTGCGATGTAAACTAATTTTAAATTTAAATTGATACAAATATAATGCATTTTATTTTTAATCTTATTCTTATTAATTTTATGAAGAATGTCGGCTTTGTAAGAGACTCGATTTTTTTATGTAATTGATTCCTTAAAATATACATATACAGCTTGATACTGATATTTTTCATTAAGTTATTGAGACGAAAGTTAAAAGACGAAAAAATAAAATATATTATATATGTACCATTTAAATGCAGAGCTTTAAATAAATGAAAAAAAATATTATATAGCAATTATCTGTTAAATATTTTTTTAATTATATCTGAAAGATTGTTCTAATTAAATTATTTATTACATTGATTTTAGAAGGATTTTGATGATGATCATTTGGTAATCATATTTTTATAAAAACAAGTTGGCGTCGATTCGGCTCCCGAAAAAATGAAATAAATAAATATTAAATTAAATTTAGATCTTTAATTTATCTGTAATGGAGAATATTATTAGAGATTTCGTTTTATAAAGAATTTTATTTTTATAATATATATTGTATTATTAAATGTTCACAACCTATTGGGCTTAATTTTATGTCATTTTTGTATTGAAAACACTCCAAATAAATATTATAAAAAATGGTTGGAGCTATTTCAAAAACAAGTAATCCTGTCAAAAGGTAACCCAGCATGTATAAAAAAAGTTACCCATCTTAAATCTTAAGCTATTAGAAAAATTACTATAATCTACGATTTCGACATTTTTCTAACTTTATTATATATAGATTAATTAATGTTTATATATTAACAGCATACTGTATTGATGCATAGTAGAATATAGTAATTGGGAAATTATTGTGTCGTATTCTCTTTATTTTATTAGTAGGTCTTTGCTATAATATTCAAGTTTTACTCCATGTGCTTCAGTCTCTAGAAAATATAACAACCAGCTGCCTTTCTTAGCCTTATTTAATAATTTTATTTTAGGCTGTAACTATCCCTTCCCTGAAATAAAGGTTTTACTACCTAAGGGCTGAGGTATAAAATAAGCCGCCTGTGTCAATAATTTGAGCTCCAATGTTACTTTGAGGGTAATAAAATCAGGCTAGACATGGTTTGGATTACCTTTCAGGGTTTTATTTAAAAGTCCCTCTAAAACAGAACGTGTTATGGGAATTAATTATTTATGAAGTCAGTTAGTTCTTCATTTTGTCTTATTACAAAAAATAGCAAATATAGTTATTCAACTTCTTAAATGTCGACCAAATTTAATTTTTAAAAATATTAATTTTCTTATTTAAAGTGAATATTCGAATTAAATTAAAATTGTAAATAAATATAAACGTTGAATTCAGGTAATTATTAATGTTTTATTCATTGCAATTTTTTTTTAAATAATTACATAATTGGAAAAGTCCATGATTAACGTTCTATATTATTTTTGTTGTGATTAATTTGAAAATCAGTGTAATTTTGTTCAGGAATACAAGTTTATATTTTTAGTTTACTATTAATTTTATATGATATCTTACTGAAAATAAGAAACGGTTTAAGAAACAAAAGAGGCTTACAGAAATATTTTTGATAGAATTAAACAATAATATCAACGATAAATGCAAGTTTTATCGTTAATGCGATCAATTACAGGAGGGAACTTCCATATTATGTGACATTTGTTAGTAATTTATTAACAGTTTCAATTTATTAAAATAATTATTTTGCATAACTCCTATTTAACATTTGTAGCTACATGTTTCGGAAACAATGTCCCATCATCAGGCTTCTCTTAATCTGTGATTATTTTTATATTGTCTATTCTATGTCCATGTTACCCCAGCAATTTTACTGAGCAATGTTTTATTTTTATTTATTTATTATTATTTTTTTTTTTAACATTGCTTAGTAAAATAGCTCTGGTAACATGGACATAGAATAGGCAATATTAAAATAATCACTGATTAAGAGAAGCCTGATGATAGAACATTGTTTCCGAAACATGTAGCTACAAATGTTAAATAAAATAGGAGTTATGCCAAACAAATACTTAAATAATTATTATAAATCCTTCAGCATAAAAGGTTATAAAAGTTATTTTAAATTATCCGTGCTCTAATGTTATTATTTCCCCTTTTTTTGTTTATAAATAAATAAAGACTTAGCGGACCCGAAGCCATCAACCGAGGACCGCACACTTTCCTCCAGCCCACTCCTCCAAAACCCAAATATCCCAGGTCGGCCCTGACGCAATCCTCCCATCTTCGTCTCGGCCCTTGGTCGTTTACCTGACGGCTCAAAACTGATTACTTTTTTCGGAATTCGATCATTATTAAACCCAACGACTTTACCTGCCTATTTTAAGCGTCGCGCTGCTATTACTTGAACTATATTTACCGGATATAACTCGCGCAATTCCGCATTGTGAAGGCTTCTAAATTCTCCTGTTTCTTCTTCCTTTTTTGGGCCAAACTTTATTATCGAATACTTTAAGGCGTTGTTCCTCCCTCAACGTCAGCTGCCATGTTTCGCATCCTTTTTTTTGTTTATTGTTTCTAATTTTAATAGTTGTTACATATAACGTGTTATAGTTTTTATTTTTTATATTACTTGAATTTACTAAAATAACTCATAATTTAATATAAAACAGCATCATATTTTTTCAAAACGTTTTTAGATATCTCTTTTCCAAGAAACATGCCGTAAAAACGGTAAAGAATATTAGTTTTATTTTATTACACCATATATTATATTTGCTAATGTATATATTATATTGCCTGTGAATACATGCAAAAAATATTAACGATGACTTGTGTGGCATAATGGTAAACCAGAGCCTAGTGGTTCCTCCAATCTACTTGATTTGGAGATATTTTTTTTTTGTAAATAAAAACTGTTTTTATAATTTTTTATTATCATTGTATTTCATTTCCCTCCATAAACTTCCAAAAAAAAAAAAGTGTTGATTGGATTATAATGACCCGGTTCACGTGCAACTATTGGGACCTTAATTTAGCTTGAAGTAAGTTAGTGATTCACATTTCCAGCTACTCTTAAATTTATTTATTCTTTTAACTCTATCATAAATTGAGTTTTGGATTTTATAAATATTGTACAAAAACTTATAATCAGTGACTAAATTTATAATCAGTCTTATAAGTATTTGTTTGTTTCTCCTTGTATTTGATTGCGCATTAAAGATTTGTCATTGTGATGAAATTCCTCTTCTATTATTCTTTTCAAGGTCTTACTAATTGGATGAAGCAATAGGTGTTGTATTTTATGTTTTCTTATTATCTTTTTTATTTTTTTATGTACTATCCGTGAGAGTCATTCTCTTCATTTCAAGTTGTGATTGAAGATTGACCAGCAATCTAGATTTAAAAAAATAACAGAATTAAATCCCACTGAATCAATATAAATCTTTATTGGGCCATCAATAGTGCTATTAAATGCGGCCGAGTGGGCGGCTCATGGGAACTACTGCCATGGCAATGCTCTTAGCACTAATGGGCAGTAGGGTTTTAAATTGATTTGTTTTTTTTATTTATTTCCTCTTATTTAAAGTTTGGTTTTAAATCTTCTTACAAATGCTTAAATTTTAACGAGAATATCTGAAAGAAATGAAAGTTATATAGAAGTTAATAAAGTTATAAAATTTTATTATTGGTCACGTTTTTGAAAATAACGAATTTCTTATTATTAAATCTTTCGACATAGTTTATAATCTTAATATTATTTGTCTTAATTTAACTATTCTATATATTTCCCCAAACAGATATAAATGAGAAAACAACAATAAGTTTTAAAATATAAAATATTAAACCAAGCTTAAATGAACTTTTTAAGGAACCTTTTAAGTAATTACGTAATTTGAAACAGTCCAACAAGGCACCCTCGTTATTATTTATTATAAAGATATTTAAATAAAACTCAAACGTCACTTTCAATACATTAACAATTAGAAATAAACATTACTTATTGCTAATTATTATAAAACCTTTTAATTAAAAAAAAAATAATCACTTTTAATGATCAGATATTCATGAATTTAGATTAGGAATAATAATGGACTTTTATATTATTTGTATTCAAGAGTATTTAAAAAAAAAAAATAATTAGAGAGCTACAAAACTGTTAGTTAATTTACATTCCTAAATGATAATTCTAATTAAAAACAACAGTTGAAAAAATCAATTAATTTTATGTTTTTTAACAAAGCTGTTGTTTTCCATTATTTTTTTTTAAATTTAATTATTTTTATTCGCAACTGTAATGAAATTAAAATAAGCAAATCTTATAATTTTTATAAGAAAATTATGGTATCAATTGAATGGGTCCGCCGAAAAACGTTCTAAGCGACAAATTTTCCGAAGTGGCGATTTTAAAGGTTTTTAAATGTATAATAAATAGTATGATATAGTAATCCATTATATTGTTATACAACAAATTACAAGGTGAACAAAAAATTTAACTTACAAAGCTAACAATAACTTAAGATTATGATTTTCTTTCACTGATTACTCAAAATTTTGTTTGTCGCTTAGAACGTTTTTCGGCGGACCCATTCAATTAGCATGAGGGGAACAGCACCCAGTGTTTTTTCTTGTTTTTTTTCTTCAAAACATCTTTATTTTTAAAAAAAATGGTACATTTATCATTTACTATTATTTAAATGAATTAATGATACATTTATCATTAAAATATAATGTATCTAAGTATAGTTTTACAAAATATCATCCTTTTGGTATTGTATAAATTGTTTTAATCGTTTGTGTCTAAATTATTGTTATGCCTTTATTTTGTTACTGTGTGATTCAGTAATTATATTTTACAATATAATAACTTACCGTCAAAAGGATGATATTTTAGATACAGGTCTCTTTATAGAAGTAATGAAACTAACAGGGGGACGTTTGCAGTTGTAACCCACAGATTTGAATGCCGATTTTTGTGTGGGTAGTAGGGACCTATGATAGTGCAAAACTAGAGTTATAGCCGCCAATGAGCATTAGGAGCCGAGAAAAAAAAATAAAATATGAAAATCACGATTTTTTTTTTTTCTCAGCAGTCAAGATAGAGAAATGATCCTTTCACATTTAATTGCAGTTAGGTATGCTATTAGATATAAAAATACTTTAGTTATACTCAAGACACTATCCGGCTTTAGGGTGCTCAAAAATAACAACAAAAATGACATAATTCCAAGGAAATCCGCTGAAAATCAGTTTTTTTCATGAACAACTGACCTCAAATCTCGAGTTAACGCACCATAAAACCCTTATATGTGAAATTTTATCAAAATCAAAAAATATTGATTTTTTACCCCTTTTGCAGGAGGTTAAAATTTTGAAGTTGAGATTTCATGGATATCTTCTACCGCCCGTAACAACTGCTGTGTTCAACCGATTACAACAGTAATAGTATGACTAGAATCAGCATACATTCTGCTTTTTATCCATGCGTATAACTTTGGATTTACTCCCGATTTTAGTGGACAAAAACTGATGTGAATGAAAAAATCTAAAGCCGGATAGTGTCTTGAGCATAACAAAAGTATTTTATATCTAATAACATACATAACTGCAATTAAATGTGAAAGGATCATTTCTCTATCTTGACTGAGAGCTGAGAAAAAAAATAAATCGTGATTTTCATATTTTATTTTTTTTCTCGGCCCCTAATGCTCATTGGCGGCTATAACTCTAGTTTTGCACTATTATAGGTCCCTACTACCCACACAAAAATCGGCATTCAAATCTGTGAGTTACAACTGCAAATGTCCCCTTGTAAGTACTATTTTTAAATTATATCAAATCAATTAATGGTAATAGTTTTATTTATGTCTTTGAGTAAATTTACATACCAGACTTAAAAGACAAGAAACTGCTCGTCGTTTCTAATTACTTCAACATTTACTTGACAAGCATTCAAAGCTTCCAATAAATTACAAAAGACATATTTACATGACAGTAATTAGACCCAGTTAGACTTATTGAGTTGAGCTTAAGGGCTCAACTAAACCTTCCACTTTGTTTCATATCCAATCCCTACAATCCAAAATCATTCGTAAAGTCCTCAATGTTCCTTATTATGTCACAAACAAACTTATCTATAAAGATCATAATGTTCCATATGTTGCTGATTTGACCAAAACCAGATGCATATCTTTTCATATTAAACTCCATACCTCCTTGAATCCACTTGCCTCCTAACATGCCTTACACTCAATTCCCGTTAATCCTCCGAGGTGTCTAAAAAGACAATGGCCAAGAGACCATCTAATGTTGAACTTTAATTGAAGTGCTGATAGTGAATAGTTCTTTATATTTTTTTTTTATAGAGATGTTGTAATCATTATCTTCAAATTTACTTGTATACAATGTATACAGTTGTAAATATCAATAAATATTTATTTAAAAAATAAAATAAAAAATAATTAAGTAAATTTAGGTAACAGTAAGCTACCGAGGTTTGGTAAAGAAAAAGGAAACTGGAATGACAGCTAGAAGTTCGCTGCTAAATGATAAACACGCTATAAAACATGTTATAAAATAAACATGCGAATATTACATTAATACATTAATCATGAACTTTAAACAACATAATTAGAAATGAGATGTAGATTGTTGGAGTATGCAGTCATAGATACACAGCAATTGAAAATAATATTTTAATTTATAGTGTATATCAGTAAACAATGATCCCTTTATTGCCTCTCAAACACTCCAATCCCATATCCTAAACCTTCAAGAATTGTGTCAAAAATAGAGAATCAAAATAAATCCCATCAAATAACCTTTACCCTTCGTCGTAAACCTACGACATCCTGCCCTGCAGTATCCTTTAATGATATTCCACTAATTCCTGTTGAACAGATCCGCTACCTAGGACTCCACTTGGACAAACGGCTAACTTGGAATCCACATACAAGACTAAAACGACAAGAAACTGCCCGTCGTTACAGACTACTTCAACATTTACTAGACAAACGTTCAAACCTCCCAATTAATTACAAAAGACTCATTTACATGACTGTGATTAGACCTATTTGGACGTACGGAGTTGAGCTTTGGGGCTCTACTAAACCATCCAATTCATCTTGTATCCAATCCTTACAATCCAAAATCCTTCGAAAAATCCTCAATGCTCCTTAATTTGTGACCAATAATCTTATCCATAAAGATCTTAATGTTCCATATTTTTCTGATTTAGCCCAAACCAGAAACCTATCCTTCCATAGTAAGCTCCATAACCACTCCAATCCACTAGTCTCCCAACTTGCTTCCTCCTCCATCCCTGATAATCCTCCGAGGCGTCTGAAAAGAAGATGGCCTAGAGACCTTTTTAGTGTAGATTTTATTGAAGTGCTACTAGTGAGTAGTTCTTCACAAGTTATTTACATGCCATTGTATTCACTGTAAACACATTTACTTGTTGTATATTATTTTGTACAGTTGTAAATATCAATAAATGAAAACAAAAAAAATAATTTGTAGTGCCGACGTTTCGAGTTGAATTGTAAGCCTTCATCAGGGCTAGAAGAAAAATAAAACAAACAAAAAGGTATGATTAAATTGTAGAGAGTAAAACAAAGGTATGAAAAGAATAAATGTATAAGAGTAAAGACAATAACAGAAAGGCAATATCTAAAGGCCATGAAGACAATACATAAAGATTATTGAATTAAGATTAAAATGAAAAGAAATTAAAATGAGTGATATTTAATTAAAAGTTAATGAGTAAATTCAACAATATAAGTGGTAAATATAAAAAATGAGTAGATACAAAGTTAATGAGATAATGAGGACAAAATAATGAGTTAATATTTAAAGGCCATGATGACAATACATAAAGATTATTGAATTAATTTAAACGGAAAATAAATTAAAAGAGTGATAATTAATTTGTATCTACTTATTTTTTTTTATATTTACCACTTATATTGCTGAATTTACTCATTAACTTATAATTAACTATCACTGATTTTAATTTCTATTCATTTCAATCTTAATTCAATAGTCTTTATGTATTGTCTTCATGGCCTTTAGGTATCGCATTTATCTTATTGTCTTTACTCTTATACATTTATTTTTTTCATATCCTTGTTTTTTATACTCTCTACAATTTAGTCATACCTTTTTGTTTGTTTTATTTTTCTTCTAGCCCTGATGAAGGCTTGCAATGCAAGTTGAAACTTCGGCATTATATATTAAAATATTATTTTTGACTGCTGTTTATCTATGACTGCATACTCCAACAATCTACATCTTCTGTCAAATACCTCATCAATATAATGAGAAATGAGGTTAATATCCTCAACACCAGGTCTTACTGGCCTCTTACCCTCTTTGGAAGGGCAGGTACCCATTTAATTCATAACTAATTGGTCAAACCGGAAACCCTAGATTATGTTTTTTATGAATACTAAACAGAATTAGGTTACCTCGGTGCTTTAATTTTTATAGTTTAGTACCTCCTGGCCATGAAAAGTTCGACGCACCTTTTATCCATCGGCTGATATTAAACGGGATTAAAAAAAAAAAATAATAACCATTTATCTGGAAAACACTTCTACCTTATCTGATTGCTCACAGCTGTCAACTTAATAACCAGGAGGGCCCCAAAATGGATATCGCACCTTGCGTGTTCTAGATACTTCGTGGGGAAGAGTAAGGGCAATCAACCATATATCGTGTCCAATTGAAAAATTACCTTCATTTCATCTCCTGCCTTCATCATACCTGCGAAAGATATTTGTTTAAAATTTTAATTTTGTAATATAGTAAAATAATTTAATGTATTCAGAAATAATGTTATAATAGTTTTGTTTAAAAATATCACTTACTACGGTTTTGTCACATACTAAGCTTTGAAATATATAACTAAATAATATTAATAAATAAATCATCTAAAATTATAATTTTGTTCATTCCGATTATTTAACTGACTAATTTTAATTATACTCCTAGAGTGCGCTGCTGCAATTTACACGTGATAGTCTATTTTTTAGGCTATATATACTCGTAAAATTTTCCCAAATTTTTACTGCATTTCATAAAAACTTTGACCAAAAATGTAAGATTAATAATTCTACTGTACTTTAATTAAAAGGTGTTGGTTATAGTTATAAATATTATTAACTCTTCGAATAAAATGTTCAACGATTTCAGCTGAATTACAATATATCCTTTATTAATTTTTGGGATTTTTAGACGTTCTCACATATCTCACAGGTATTCTGAAATTGGGTGTCTTTACCCCAGTTTCCGACGTCAATACTTCCTAGGTGCACTCATATTTAAATCCTTGAAAACCAAAAAACCCTATATTCATGACCTTGCTCTGCGCTCTTCCATCCACCTCTTAAATACTAGAACCCAACCCATCAAACTGTACACTCCTGCGCATCGAACTGTATCCTTCGAAAAATCCTTTATTAACCGCGCTTAATCTGCCCATCTCAATTCGATAAAGCTCCACTCTTACTTTCTTTAAATATCACCTATTTCTTTATCTCCTGAATTTTCAGTCTTCCGAGCTAATATGATTATTTATGTTATATACATCGTAATAGTTTACGTAAGATGTATCCTTTTACAAGATTTCTCATTTATTTTGTAACTCATAATTTAATTATTAGTCAATTTTTATTATTATTTATTATAAATTAATTATCTTATCATTGCCAGACGTTTGTCCTGTGTATTGTACTCATTTGTTATCCTTAGGGGACAAGTTGTCCCAGAATGAATTTCGTTTTCTTCTTCTTCTATATTTTCAAATCCTAATTTCCCAACTATTTGAGTTTTAAAATTATTGAGTTGACCACACCGCGACGCGTCGGAACGTCCCGATTATAGTTAGTTAGTGCACTATTCTTAAATATCAATTAACAATTGAAAGGGTTTGGTGGAAGAAGGGGTTATGTCACATGTTTTAAAAAATACAATATAGTTCTTTAGTTAAAGAATTTACGTGCAGAAGTGCTAAGTAGCAAACTGTAAACATTTCAAAACAAATAGAAAAACGCATGAAAAAAATAAAGGGACTGAAACATTTTCCTGCTAAAAGAATTTATATTAACATAAATTGCTCAAATTTATATTTAACATAATTACTCAAATTTATGTTATGTTACATAATTCCTTCTTCCACCGAGCTCTTCAATTGATAAATTGTTCTTATTCATCATTTCTAAAACCATTCAATATTCCTGTATTGAAATAAAACAGTACTTATACATATTATTAAATTTTAATTATGCATTCTAGGTTTTGTTTAAACGTGTATCCTCTGAAATAATGTTTGAAATCTATTGTAACACATAACTTTTTTCGTTCTTTTAAAAGTTTCGATCCTTTTATTAAAGATTCAGTGTCAAAATGTTAGATTAGGTTAGATATTAGATTGTAGAAATATAACTTACTTCGTTATTATCTAAAAGAAAAACAGACACCTAAAAAAAAATTGTGACTAATTAAAGTACATTAACTGTTTTCTCATTAGCACTTTATTGTGTATTTATACCTTTTTCATATACAGATCGTAAAATGTTCAACATAAAAAAGTTTATAGATTTAAGAAAAATTGCATAGTTGATAATATTTTTAATTGGCTAGCAATATTTATTGATGTTTTTTGAAGTTTAAACATACTCTTTAAACCGATTATATTTTTTAAGTTTCATAAAACATGTTAAAATCATAAAAATATTTATTAAAAAGGAGAGAAATACAGTTAACTACTAACTTGAGTTGTGATTATATTCACCTTCCCAGCGTACTCCAACTAATAAAATAACCATTAAGCTGTATCTTTGTTTATATTCCTTTATGTTGATCTTTAATTCTAAATAGTGATTCAATTACTTGAATGCTATTGAATAATTAAGCCATAAGTCAATAATGAATATTGGAGCCACCAACCGACGATCAGAAATCCAGACAAAAGGTGATGGGTCAAAGCCAGGAGGGAGCAAGAATCCCTGGGATGAGGGATACTTAGAACCGGGCTTAGTGCAAGTTCAGCGAACTTAGCCAACAATAAGACCGCTTCCACTTCCTCCTCAGATTGGAAGGTGACCCAAGCCGAAGCAACTATTTATCGATTATATTAATTATACCTTCAATTATTTATAAAATAAAAGATAAAACATTTTGTAGGTATATTTTACGTTTGTATAGCGTAGAATAGTACGTTTGTATTAAGTATAATAATATATGTTTTACCAACTGTTTTTTCTCATGATAATATTACTATCGAAGAGGCGCTCCACCAAATTGGGTCGTCCTTTAACAATGCACCTGCGGGATCGATTCCGATGATCCATATCGACTTTAACATTTATCGATATTTATTTCCACTAATTTAGTTACAATTTATGCAGAAAGAGATATGGTTCCTAATGGACCTATATTATGATAGTGGACAATGTGCATAAACCATAGCAAATGAGAAACTTGAAGATGGAACTAAAGTCCCAAAACATGTAATAGCAAGCTAAATAAATAAATTAGGAGTTGGGCCAAAAAAATTCTGAACTACGATATAATTTAGAGTTTTATATATTGATGTTTTTTTATTTCCTCTTCCTGTGTGAAAGTGTAACACAAGTTAAAAACATTAGTTTCTACATGGATTTGATGTTTTACGTATCTATACTTTGTTATTTCCACTTCCCTTATGTTCAGTCTACCTCCCGAAAATGTGGCCTGCTCCTTTTATCAGTTTCTTTTTGGTAAACATTTGACTTTTTACTTTACATCGCATGTCACTCTTTGGGGAACATTTTAAGAAGAGAAGGTATAACAGAAGTTAATATTAGTTCGAACATGGATTCAGAGTTCGTGTTTAAATGAAGGAGAATTTACACACGAAACGCTCTTCCCTTAAAAAGTGGTGACTAAAACATCGAAATTAATCGGAACAAGGTTAGGATCGATAAAAGGTAATTTCGGAGTGTGAAATGGCTGAAGCGCCTCTTCTGTAGTAGTACTCTAATGGAATTAACCATAGTAACTATGGTGACTAGATTTTTGAAACATTTAAAAGGGAAACGTACAACAAAACGGGTGAGGGAGTTGAGTCGAGTGTTTAGGATCTTTAATAGAAGTAATATATATAATTTTTTTTTTTTTAACGTCTGCTAATTAAAATTTTCTATTTATTTTCTTGTAATAACTTTTGATTTTTATTCGTATTTAAATCAGTTATATTCAAGCTAGATGAAAAATAAAGGACGTTCTTAAATTACGATAAAACGTCTTATTGCTACGCAATAGTATTCTATGAACTACATTTCAAAAATTTAAATCAAAAATATTTTATAAGACAACATTGAAAATAATGCAAATGAATAAATAAGCCTAAAATTAATTATTATATTTTTAATCCAAAATAAGCGTGGACTTAAACTCGGTAATTATGTTCAATTTACATTTTTTTTTTTTTGGTTTTTTTGTTGTTTTTTTTTGTTTGTCTTTTTTTGTTTTGTTTTTTTACATCTTTATTTAAACTGAGCGCGACCTATTGTTAAGGATTTTAAAAGCAGTTTTTATATATTTCAAATTTTTAACGTTAATAATAATACATTGAAATTTATTAAAATTATCTATTAATTTTATCCGCTAAAATGGCAACAAAATAAAATAATAATAATGTATCGACATTGAACCACGACTCCACCAAATTTTCCAAACCTCCACACATCGGACACATCGATTTTCTGCTTCGCTTCGAGTTTTACATTTATCGATAGCTCTTTCTAATCATAAAATGGACAACAAAAGCTATTTTTGTTGTCCATTTTATGATTCCATTTGTTCCATTTTGTTATTGTCCATATTGATATCTACTAATTTCCTCTTATTGTAGCGGCGGCTAGGGGTTCTTGATGAACGCAGCCGAAAACCAACCGCTTTTTTGGTAGCTCAATATATAGTATTAATAATTTGCTTGACAACTATATTTCATGCCTTAACAATATCAAAAACACATTTTAATACAGGCAATAATTTCTTTAATTTGAACAACTAAATAAATAAACAGTTATAAATTAATTATTAATAAACTAGAGTTCACAAACCCTACGGTTACAATTTCTGACAACAATCTGTAAAATAGCTATTCCGTGGTATAAAGGCTTGCGCCCCGTGTCAATTAGACCACGTAAAGAGAGCTCCTGGAGATCCTGGAAGTTCACACTGAGGCTCTGAGCACATGAGCAATGTTCAACAATGCAAACTGAAGCGTGGCTTCCAAAAAACATACGACATATGTTTTAATTTATAGCCGCTTAAGATAAAATTTATAAAATTGACAAACTAAAAACAAATTGAATCTTTATAACTAATTTTAATAAACATGAGTTAAAAACAAGTATAATAATCTTAATTTGAATCAAGGACAAAGTTACCTCATGTACATAAACAAAACACATGTTGGCCTGTGTGCAACAGAGCATAATATCAATTTAAACATGGATGGAAAATTTAAATCCATTTCTTTCAATACTGATTAAGTGTTTTCTATTCGGATTTTTTTCACACTTCTCTAATAGATGTAACAGAAATTAACATGTTTCAACACAGGTTTCAAATTGGAATTAACGTTTGTGTGGTAATAAAGGAGCATACCTTTTCCTTCAAAAAGTAGCCACGAAAACATCGAAATAACTTGAAAGAAGGTTACAATTAAGAAAAAGGTATTTTGGGTGGGATCAGGGAAGGTCTGATGCTTGATGATAAAATTGTGGATAAATAATAATGTAAAACTGGTGAATGTTAGCTGATGTGTTTCCATTTCATTACATACTTCATAATAAAGGGTCAAATTTACAGGAGTTTCCTTCTTTAAATGGCCGACTGTAATTCGTATAGTCTGTTAAATGAAACTGTTGCGCCCGTTTGAAACATTTACACAGACTTGCAATACGATCAAGGCCTTGGATGTTTCGAATGTCACAATCCCTCTTCTGTTTGCGCCATCTTCAGCCGTATCCTATTTTCTCTTTTATTTTTTATTTTTAATTCGGAATCAGATATCTGAAAGCCACTCTTTACCACTTTACACTGTTGGATTTTTCTACTGCTGACGTGATCTTACATTTAGAATAAATATATTCATCAGAAATAGAACTAAAAAGACACCTGATAAAACTTTTTAAATTACCAATTTACAATGCAACCACTTTTTGAAATTGATATGAGGTTTGAGAATTCAAAAAAAAATATCGAGAATCGGTGCATTATATTTGGAATACTCGGGCAGGAGAGAAATATTTAATAAAACTAATATTTATTATTAGTTTAAGTAATTCGATCTTTTTAATTCTAAAATGTAAATTTGGAATAGCAGTATATTATAGCTAGATATATTTGTAATCTATTGTTTTTCCCAGTCTGGGGAAAATTCTATTTTAGTTTTTATTAAACTAAATTAACTATCCAAGTATACCTTTTTGAACAAATTATATATTTTGGTTCATTTACATAGTTGTGTAGATATCTTTTAATCCCCTTTTCAGTTCTACGTTATTAATCACTTTAGGTTCTCTATGCTATAAACTTCAAGTTGAAGTTTCATACTTCCAAATAGGCTTACTAGCTGATTGTGAAATATTTAGAAACAGCAATGAAGAATATTTAGATCTAGAGATGGGTAGCAGTGTTGGTTAACTGGTGCGTGTTGACAGTAACCAGACTTGGTTTATTGCAGCCAGGATCAGCTGTGTCCTTCAGTACCGCCAGGAAGGCTCCAGTTCTGCTCCTTCACAGTTAGCCGACTCCTTTAATCACAAAGAGTGTAATTTTGTATTACAGTTTAATCAGATTAATATTTATATATGCAAAAATATTTATAATATATACTTTTTTTAATCACACAATATTTCTCTGCCAGCAGAGAGAGAGCGAGAGAGTGGGAGAAACACATTATTAAGTGGTGCTGCCCATTTCAAATGATCGCTGCATTTCAAACAGCGTACTTATCAATTTAAATAGACACTTGGCAATATATAATATAATATATGGCAAGCTCTATTTATTTATAAATAAGTAGAGAGGAAAAAAAAACCTGTAGTAGTTATTAATTTAAAATACATAATTCTACATGCTAAAATGACTGATCACATACTAATTAAAATATTAATATACATATATATATATATTAATATTAATATATATATATATATATATATATATATATATATATATATATATATATATATAGAGAGAGAGAGAGAGAGAGAGAGAGAGAGAGAGAGAGAGAGAGAGAGAGAGAGAGAGAGAGAGAGAGAGAGAGAGAGAGAGAGAGAGAGAGAGCTTTATAATCACCATAGTAATTACCCAATGTGAAAGGCCATAAGTTATAATACTAATAATATTAAAATATTTTCAAGTTATAAAATTACAGTTTAAAATATATATATATATATATATATATATATATATATATATATATATATATATATATATTTTAATATTCATTTATTGAAATTTCCAACTGTACAAAATATATACATCAAGTAAATGTATTGACAACGATTATAATAACATGTTAAAACTTGAAAAGAACTACTCATCAGTAGCTCTTTATTAAAAATTCTACACTAGAAGGTCTCTAGGCCATCTTCGTTTCAGACGCCTCGGAGGATTATCAGGAATAGAGTGGGAAGCAAGTTGAGAAACTAACGGCTTTGAGTGATTATGGAGCTTACTATGAAAAGTTAGGTATCTGGTGTGGGCTAAATCAGCAACATATGGAGCATTAAGATCTTTATGGATAAGTTTATTGGTGACAAAGTAAGTAGCATTGAAGATTTTTCGAAGGATTTTGGATTGTAAGGATTGAGTACGAGATGAATTGGATGGTTTAGTGGAGCCCCCAAAGCTCAACTCCGTACATCCATATAGGTCTAATCGCAATCATGAATATGAGTCTTTTGTAATTAATTGGGAGCTTTGAACGTTTGTCTAGTAAATGTTAAAGTAGTCTGTAACGACGGGTAGTTTCTTGTCGTTTTAGTCTTGTTTTAAAATATTAAAAACACAATCTAAAAAAAAAAAAAAAATTATAGATAACAATATAAAACATGACTATTTTAAGTATATATAATACTACGTACATAAAATAACAATAACAGTACAACTATACAACTAATTGTAAGATAATCATGCAATGTGTATACATTTTTTTTTTTTTTTTTTTTTTTTTTTCCTTTTACAGTTTCTTTACCATTAGTTATTGTATTTGTGGTGGTGGATTATTCCCAGACAGTCCAGTATAATACTCTCTGTTAACATAGATACGTCCTTAAAAAATTAATACACAAATCTTAGATAAAGCTCCTTGTTCTATTTTGTAAGGTTCACCAGCTTCGAACCATAGGCTTCTCATGTTGAACAAAAAACGTTGAATAATCTACTGTTTTTCCCAATTTACATTTTATAATTCAAAGTACCAAATTACGTAAATTAATTACTAAATTAAAATTAACAATCAGTAAATATTCGAAATAAACAAAGTTGGGGAAAAATAGCGGTTTCAAACTTGAAGCTCGAATAATAAAGGATTTTCTGAAGACTATAGTTCGATGTACAGGAATATAAAAGTTGGAGGGTTTGAACATCGAATTCTTGTATTTAAGAGAACGATAGAGTAAAAAAATATTGTCGGAAAAAAATCTATAATTTTATCCATTCCACATTAACTTTCATTCATTCTTCTAGAACTCATTCCTTTGCAATTTATAAAAAAAAACTAACCTGAAGCTGTTTCAACCATAATTTTCTTAGCCTTGATAAATATACATGCTTAAGTTTTTTTTTTGTTTTTTTTTTAGTTTTTTTATGAGAGAATAAAATGAACCATCATTGGGTCAGGACCTCACATATTTCATGGTGTTAGAAGTAGGTGGTGACTCTGAATATGGTGGTAGAAAGCTAAAGAGTTGTCAGGTGAAATGCCGGGGACTAGCGTGGAGACTGAGGAGAGAGTAGTGTCGCAATGCTAGTGATGCAGATGATGTTGAAATATGACCTGGTATTCGGAATATTTTGCATCTGTATTAGAGATTCTCTAGGAATAAAATATTTTTCCGTAAATGGCAACGAACGTTTCATTCCTCATTAACTTGCCTTTTTATTTGAAAGACCAAAGTTTTCTCCCTTTATATACATAAATTGTTTTAAGAGAAACTATACATTTTGTACTTTTAAGAAGGAGAAAAAAATTAACTTTATTCTAGGACAACAATTCCCCTAAAAATAACATAAGAGATACATAAGGCAATCGTCTAGCTACGATAATTGATTCTTAATAACATTAAGTTATAAAGTAAAAGACAACTCATTCTCTAGGAGTATAACTTAAATATACATATTTTACATTTGCTCAGAAGATTGATAATTCTGAAGGTAAAGAAATAGATATTGTTTAAAGATAGTTAAATAACAGCTTTTACGACTTGAGATGGGCAAGGGATTTCATAAAGTGGAATCGCGGATAGTAAAAGATTTATTTTATAGCCTTATTTAAATTGCTTCTTCAGAAACTCCAACCATTATTACTTTATTTTAAGTTTAACCGTTATTATTCAAGTTTGAGGTGTATAAAGGTTATTCCTGATCTTAATAAAATGATCGTTTTTTAAATGGAACAAGATACATTATAATGGATGGAAAAGTTGACAGACAATCTTATTCTATAATATAATATAATATTATTATTCATTCACACATGTATCCAAGTATGTATACTTTAAAGTTTTCTTCTTGTTATCAATTTTTGATATCTAGCAGAACATGTTCTGCATGTCATGTACATCATACGAAAAATTACAGACTATCCAATGTAAAATGAGAGGATATCCACAAGGATCAAACCACCTTTGATCTAATTCTGTTGGCTTTTCTGGTATTTTTTATCTCTCTTATGGGTTATCTGTTATATGTTAAATTACTCTAAATCAACTGTTACTAAAAGAGAAGATTCACGGAAACCATGGTATAATTATATGGTCTGGTACTTCAAGAGATCGTTCAAGGATTTTGAACCTAAAACTTTTCCCGTTATAATTGAGGAATTAATAGCACACACTAATCACACCAGCTTGTTGTATATAATTTATTTTCTATAGGAGCTAAGCTATAAACTTTACATAATTTAATTTCAACTATAAAGTTTGAGTCTTATATTTGTCGGGTAATGGATATAAACAAAATATTGATCTTGCTTCCAAAAGAACTTATAATATTCTACTGTTTAGGTATAAAGTGATTCAAACAAGAATAGGAAACTATACCTATAGCAATAAATTATTTTCTATTACATAGGTCTTTGCCCCGTACAAGTCTATAGTTTTTTGAACCTATCACGCGAGCTATTTCGTTTAGTCATAAAATTGACATTTGTTGTTATTTTTTAAAGCCATAGATATTAATATCTTCTAACGACAATTATCTAACGTTCTCCGGCTTTTAATGCACTGTAAACTGTATTATAAGCCAAGAGAACGTGCCAGTTTGTCAATAGAACGTGCAGTTTCTCGTAGTTTTAATCTTTTAATGTAATGATATAATAAATATTTGTAATAATAATATTTATTTTCTTCCTTAGTTCCTTCCTATGTGGAGGTGCCTTTATCCAGTTAGACTCCACATCTCGGGTTTTCATTGCACCATCATCTCAAGATGATTTCTTAATCTCTCCTGTTCTAGCTGTATAATGTTTACTTTTTCTTATTCTGTCCTTCCTAGCCGTCTCAGCCATACGGATTTTCCTGGCCCTGAGGGTGCGAGCGATTAATTTATTGCTTAGAATTAGTTACCATATGACTTCCAAATTCCTAGTTGGGGTCTGTTTATCAGCTAGGGTGACAACGCACTCTTTTTACCTATTTCTAGGCTTTATTACTAGACTCCTTCCTGCAACCGATGGCGTAGGGTTTTCTCTATATAGGTTCTTCTTGGACCACCTCGTAGTTAGTGAAGAGCCGTTCTGACTTAGAAGTGGAATGAGATTTTACGTTTCGTTCCACGATTGGAACCAGTTCCAGTTTTCGTTCCACGTCAGTTTGACTAACCTACCACATACTAGTGAAGGGCCGTTTCGAGTTAAAAGTGGAATGAGAATTTACGGTCTGTTCCACTTTTATTTTCACGTCAGTTATGCTAACCTACCTCTGTACCATGCATTTTCGTTACATTTTTGTGACTTCGAGCTATTAACCTCCTCCTTCTATTTTATAATTAAAAATTTTATAGGTACTATAATATTAAGGAGGTTTCAATAGCTAAGCATACTTATTTAAAAATATATATACTTTTAAAATACTTTTATTCAATCAAAAATTTAATTTTTGGGGGAAGGGGTAGTTAGCTCAAGTATAGTGCACAATTGAGAATTTTCAAGCTACATTGGTTCCGGGTAAAAAGGAGTAATAAATTCTTGTGACTGCTCCATTACCTTTTAAACAAATTGCGAAAAAATCATTTAGTTACATAAGCAGTAAAACCTTAGGTGGTTCATTTCTTTGAATCCGAAAGAAGAAGCCGGGCTCTGTCGGTAGAATAGAAAATATCAAAGAAAGCGGTTTATTTTGAATATGCGATGGAAAGGGGGCAGGAAATCAACAGCGGAAGGATCAACGCAACAAAGCAGTCGGAACGACCATGGGTGAAACGAAACCAGAGGTGCAATCTAAACCCTGCTACACCGAGGATAAGAAACGAGAGATTCAGGTGGAACGAAAAACTTGGGCGATTGGTTTCGTTCCAAACCGGTTCTAAGCTGGAACCAGTTCCACGTTCCGTTCCACTCAAAACGACCCATCACTACTCGTAGTCCCCTTATTGGTCTGCTTCCATATTCTTTTTTTGAAGTCTATCTTCTTCCATTCTACAAACGTTACCAAACCATCGAAGATGTAAGTTAGTAACATTCTTGAAGGCTTGCAGGCTGATAGTCTTTTCCAGCAATCAGATGGAAAATTTTCGAACTTAAGATTTTTACATGTTGGTATTTTTGCCTGTAAATTATATGATACTCTGACATTTGAAAAAATATTTATTTATTTTTTATTTTAACATTGATTATTTTTTTAATTAGTTATACAAATAAAAACCACACTGTAGGCTTTTGCTATTGAGTGAAAGACTCTTTACGTTCATTGCAGCGCAAAGTCCTCTTACGTATCAACTCCCATTGTCTTAAGTTGCTAATTCTTCCTGTGCGATGCTGATGGTTGTTTAAGTAAATGAAACGTATCATGACGGAAGGGAATCGATTGTGCACGCTTTCGTGCAATCGCTAATGGACCGCTCAAATAGCGGTTGGTGTTTTAACAACGAGTGATGAGCCCTACGGTTATTGTTTCTAATCAATACCCCGATCGCTTTCGTGTAATGATACGTAGAAGTAAAGTGGTACAAACTAATTGATTTGTTTGTCTTTCCTTCGGGTCATGTTAGTCCCCGGAAACATTTCTTTAAAGTATGATCCATTTTAGAAAAAGATAATTAATTAACATATTTATGTATATATATACATTAGAAACTCACTAGTCAGACGTCGTTTTTAAGGATGTAAAGAGGCAATTTTCGCCAAATTTTGAGAGAATTCCGAAAATTTTACAGACCTTATTTTCAGCTCAAATTGCAGAATTAAAAACATTTTCTTTAGAACCAACTGTGCAGTAGATATGAGCCGGTGAGAATGAAAGTGGTGTAAGTCAAAAATTGAGATTATTCACTTTTATTGCTCCTCTATCACTGCTCTATTAATTTACACCGTCAATTATTTTAAATCTTACCTAAATCCTGTAAAAACACAACATCATTATCAAATTTAACATACACGTATATCTGTTGAGAATGAGAGTGGTGTAAGTCAATAGGTATAGTCTGGTTCAACACTAGGTATAGTCAGTAGGTATAACACTGAGTATGGTTAAGTATACAAAAATCACCCACCAATGTTTCTCTTCTGATTATTGTTAAGGGGGTCCTATTGACCATGAAACTGCAAGTTCCACCCGGGAAGTAGGTTTAGGCGGGAGGGGGGGGGGGGGGGGGGGAGCGGCAATAGTCCATGTGGTGTTGCTGTTCTTATAATCTCTATAACTCAACTACTGAGCGTCCTAAAGACTCAAAGTTTTTGTCAAATTTTTTATATTTTCAAGCCTAGAAATTTTTGTTCTTTCATATATTTTTTATCAAGAGAGCGGAGCGAGCTAATCGGGCGACAAATAAAGATGTAAGTGGCGTAATGGAAGTTAGCCCATTGAAACCAGTTAATAACTTATTATTAAAGCTTACACTACCCATTTTTATAAACTTTAAACCATTATTGTTTAAAATTGAAAAATAGTCCATTCTATCTTGCTTATGTAATTTTTAATAAGAACGTTAGCAAAATTTATTTGCTCGAAATGAAACCTTTACTTACACCACTTTCATTCTCACCGGCTCATATTTTGGTGAAAAGTAGAAAAGTTCGAATGTTTTGACGCTTTGACGCTACCAATTAGCGAACGGTGGCGCTTCAACGCCCAAAATTTCATTTCGCAAGCCTTTATTAGGTTTCCTAACATGACATAATCTATTAAAAAGAAAATGGATTTACAAAATATTTGTACGCGATATGACTGTAATAAACTAAATGAATAAAAACTTAATTACTAATATTTTGGTAAAATAAACAGTGTTCAGCGGAGGGATATAGCTACTAAACAAATAAATAAATTGAAGACTAATCCGTAAATTAATAAAATTAGGGTTCACATAAATAAAAAATCGATTACCGAATATAGGCGGAGATAAGGAACACGCCATGCAATCACGAAGTTAAATTGATACCTGTGATAGCAGATGAGACAGTGTCTTATCATTGTTTATTTTCTGAAAAACGGGAATTGCCTTTTCTTTTTTTAATTTAAATCATAGAGATGATGGGACTCTTTTGTTTTTAGGATATGAAAATTTCTCTGTAGACAAATAAAAATCAGAAAAATGTTAACTTTCAACTTTTAGTTTTGGTTTGTCTTTTTAAAGGAAAAGTTGCAATAAACATTGCATAATATTTGGTCTATCACGATTCGATTTGATCAAAATAAAGGCATCACAGATTTTCTTTAATCTCTAAGTAAAGTAGTTTTGGGTTAATTTATTTCAGCAGCTTGCCTCGTCCTATAAATTACTTGGGGTTCATCAAATATTTAACAAATACTGATATGGATCTAGTAATACAATAGACCCCATTTATTGGTATCTGATCTATCTGATTCATATTACACATCACGGTGAATGATTAGGTACCTAAATGAAGTTTATGATCAGACATTAATAGCAGCAGCTAACAAGGTGGCAGACAATTAATTAGACGACTCAAAGTGATGTTGATCAAAATTATTTTATTTTGAAATAAATGCATATATAAGTAGATAGAAAGAACGTTGCTTGCCTTTGCACCCCACTGTGACGGGTTACCATGGTTACACAATTCTCCTTGGGCAAAACAGACTAAGTTGAACAGTAAATCACTGTCCTAGTTTTATATCCATTCCCCCACATGAGGTAGGACACTGTGAAGACACATAAAATAGTTTCCAAATGAAACAAAATTATTTTTTTCTGAATGTAATAATTGAAGCATAAAATTCCACAACTAGCAAGGTCCATTTTTTAAAAATTTTCATAGTTATTGAACAGGAAGAGGCCTTGTTTTTCTTGGCTAGTTTTGGAATTCTACGCCTTAATTGTACTAATTTTTTGTTAAGCTAGTGCCTTGAATAAAGCCTGAATTTTAATTTGTATTATATTCCATTCTAAATATTTAGAATATCTGTAGAAAAAGTATCAGAATTTAGAATTGAAGATATCTATATTAGCTCATTTAAATTCAGCAAGTTTCAAAAAATTACAATGATGTCTGAAAGTATAGTAAACACATTATAGTGGAATAGTTGGAAAGTTTTATGGAAGGAGGCCTAAAGGTCCGTCCTTGGATCAGTAGATACCGAGTTCATTAGGCTGTTGTTATTATTGCTGGAATCTATTAATAACTATTTTTCCCATTTTAGTTGTTTTAAGAAAAATATTTATGAGTTGAACCGTAGCGGCTGAGGTGCATGATCTGAAATGCCTCTACAACCGTTATGCTTTGTCGACATAGCTTTGGCTTGACGTAGCCCCATCAATAATAGACAATGCGAATTCCTTTCGCATTGTTACTTGCCATTTCAAGGTCCTAAATTCTGTCATTAAATCGGCCCTAAATTTCTGTCGTCCTGCAATAAATCAATCTCGATATGCAGATATATTCCAAGCTATTTAAAGGTTAACCTTCAATAGATCACTGTTTTTATAAACAAAAGGTTTTTTGAGAGATTAACGATATTGATAGTATTCTTCTACTTCGTTGGATTAGGATACTAGTATCACGTATCTCTAATAGTTGTATAACGGCAATCCTTGTGGTATAGTGGCTTGGTCTCGGATTACAAACCATCGAACACCATCCGATTCGGAATAGATCTAAGGATTTTATTTTATTTTTTATCTAAGTCGGGATAATAACGAGCTTAGCACAATTAAATTGATATGATCATTATTTTTGTATTCGTTGTGTATACTCGTAGAAACTAGTTGTTACTTAAATCCTTGAGCATTAATATAACTTTATTTCAGATCACATCTGTTAAACGTTATTGAGTACTGATCTTCAGAGTAATGTCCATTGTTTTCAACATCCACCCATCTTTCTGCCTGTAATTGGATTTGATGTCGGTACCAAGTGTTTGGTTACAAAGCAAAGAACTCTTTATAAAGAAGCCTTTATAATTATCCAAGATTCGTGCTTTAAAAAAAATAGAATAAATATGATCTAAACATACCATAATCTGAAGGTGCAATATTTGGGGTATGCAGAGGATGAAGCGAAACGTTCACTGATTGCAGTTCCTATAAATTTTATAATCATTGAAGATAGATTGTCATATTACAAAATGGCTTGGTTCCTGTTG
Source organism: Euschistus heros (assembly GCA_003667255.2). Lineage (NCBI taxonomy): Eukaryota > Metazoa > Arthropoda > Insecta > Hemiptera > Pentatomidae > Euschistus > Euschistus heros. The sequence continues at coordinate 1,006,260 of RCWM02000321.1, read as the reverse complement.
ACCAAAGGTACTTTACTGAAACCTGAATAAACTATGTCTAGCTTTTCACAGTAAAGTTTTGAATACATTGCCATACCATCCGGAACAAGCTCAAAAGGCAAAAAGGCTTCGAAGTTCAACTAAACCAAAAGCGTCACTTTTTTCCAAACGAACCAAAAAGCGGAAGTATTTCGAAGGATAGCTGTCTCTCCATCTGTCAGAATTCCTTCATAAATTCCTTTGATGGCTGTCTTCACCCGTGAATCACTATTTTTTTTTTTCTGACATTGCACAATGTAAAAAATGTAAATCATCCTACAAAGGCACCTCAAGTCACAAAAAATCAAAGGATTAGTCAAAGTATACATTAACATAAAGATTAGGAACAAAAACATTCTAGTAGGATTAAGTATGAGATTTAGAACCGAGGGTTGTGTTCATGATCAAGGTATTATGAAACAAACTAGTTCAACGAAATTTGTAACTGTAGATGTTTATAAATACATAATGTTTTCATTGGGGTTTGTAATGGAAATTTCCTACACTTTTACCTTTCGCCTTATTTCGTGAGAACTGCATGTTGGGGCTAAGGTACCAGATAATGATGCATCATATTTTCAACAGACACACACACTGAGTCGTGATCTTTTTGTGTCACGATTTGCGACCTACTTGACCTTAAATTACGTTAGGTTATCGAGAAAGTAATATGTGAATAGGAACAATATCCTTTTTTTGTCAATGATAATCCTTATCACTTGTATTGTTTAACTTTTTTTAGGGATACCTAAATAGTAAAGTATCAATTATTATTATTTATTTATTATTTTTTTTTTTTTTGCAAATTTTATTGTTTAGTAATGCAACCTCAACAGCTCCTTCCTTTTTATATTATCAGTTGTCCATTAATAGGCTGTGGTTTCAATAAACAATCATTTGACACAATTTTCAAATTTAGTAGATTATTAGATCTGTCTTTGGAGCTAGATTTATCATTATTTATTTTAAATAGCATGGTCTAGTCTAGATTGTTAAGAAAATTTACAGATCTCAATCAAACCTCCAGCACTATATATTTATCCTATTTGTTCCTTTGTCTTAAGTGTACATTTTCGTAGCAGGTTTTCCTAATTAAATTCAATGTAGCTTCTATTAGTAAATGTTGGCTTTTTCTTGTGATCTTATTCTCGAAATGTTCCTTCTTCTGAATCAATACTCGTTCAAGTCAGAGCTGTGAGTTATTTTTCAAATTGTAGTATTATATATGTATTCAAATTTGGGGGTGGTGTGCTTAAGATAAGTATATTTTAATTATTTTTGAATTTTTATATCTTAAGTCCCTACTAGTTTCCCCTACCCTATTACACCCAAATGGTCAGACAGGCGGTTTCGCGCCTTCCATTACGAGTTGGAGATTCATCATTTATGTTTTTCCATAAAATTCCCGTTGGAAATGGTTATTGCTGTCTAGCTAAAAAAATTGTATATCATTCTCGTTCGATATAAACCAGCTTAATATGCTTTGTAAAACCTGATATATCAAACCTTAATATCGTTTTGGTAATAAACTTGAGAATATTTCTTCAGAACCATATCCACATTACCTCTCACACAAGTGCTCAATATTTCAATCTTTTTAGTGTACTTTCTTATACGAATATAACAGAATATTTACTAACGTAAGACATGAGTGTAATAAATATTGTGATAACGGTTTGTTGTTCATACCATATTTAAAAACGGTAGTGGCTCATAAAAGTGGGTAATAAAATTGGTAGTAATTAATAGTAATAACATGAAATGTGTGGTTAATAGTAGAAACGGTGATTTTCTGTGGAATTTCTATAGATAGATAGAATATTTATTAATAGAATTTCTGTGACAGATATTTCTGGGATTAAATTTGAATACTTAGAACAATTTAATTATCTAGGGTTTGCAAACTATAGGAAAAATGAAATCCATTATGAAATAAAACCTCGTTATCCCTCAGTCACAAAACTACTCAGTTCGCATTTCTCTCCAGAAATTTTAAAATTAGGATATGTAAGACTATTATGGATGCTAAAAGTGGCCGTATACGTTAATGAAATAACAACACCTGGATTTTTACGAAAATAAAGAATATTTGTCCTAAAAAAAATGCAAGTACGGGAGAAATTTAAGAATCCACAATACGGAATAGCGGAAGCTGTATCTTGTAATTATAGCTCAGGTAACACCAGCGCGAAGGTTAAAATGGGCATGTAATGTAGTTGGTTTTAACAATGACTGCATTCCAAAGTTTTGAGTCGGCAGATAAACGTCCTAGGGGTAGGCCGACACGTATATGGGAGGATTGCGTCTGGGCTGATATTAGGGATTAGGGTTTTGATGAGATGGGTTGTAGGGAGGTCTGTGGTCAGAGGTTGGTCGGCATCGAACCTTCTGGTTCATTGTAAGAAATTATTGTTATCTAGGGGATGGCTATTGGTCGTATGTTTATTAGAAAAGCGAAGATTGACCTTCAAAAGAACCGATGAAAACATAATTCAAGAGCTCAAAATAGAAGAAACTGTATTTCGGGCGGGCGCACGATACTACTATCCTGAATTTTGTCATGAAATTTTATTTTATTTTTGGTTGTTGCTTAATAATCTTTTTTCTTTCAAATTTGTTTCACGAAACCACTGAACAGAGGTATTCCCAGTCTGTAGGATATATTCCAGTTAAAACCGATACGACATCTATCTACATTCTGTTTCCTAGATTAGAAGTCAGATCAGAAAAACGTCTGGAGGACGAAGAGCATAGTAATTGGAGTCGGAAGGCTTTGACAGTGGCTACCCTCTGAGACTTTTAATTAGTTGTGTAACAGCAGAGTGGTGGCGCCCGAGGCATTAACGCCTACACTATAGCACTTCTTCGATTGGTGAAGAACACAAGACAGGAACAGTCTCCAATCTTGAAATGTTTTTCTGTTTATAGAATTCTTCCTCGATTTGAGATCTGATTATTATCTAGTTTTTATACGCCTTCGATTAAACTGCAGTCATATCACTGGTTTCCTAAAATCCTAATCAAAATTGAACCCAACTCTTTCAGTAATTCATAAAAATAAAAATAAATAAAATTATTTATTTTAGGAAATGATTAAAATACATGATTACAAAACACAAACATGCCCAGAATGAAAGAGCCTGGATTAAACCTGTCTAGACCTGAAAGGCTCATCCAACATTTTATCACCTCAAATATTAAATAGTATAATCTTTATTTATGGCATCTTGGCCAATGAAGTCAAATTATGCAACTCTTAGCTATAACTTTCGGTTTGAATCAATAAAATTTTAAACTGGTTGTAAATATTTTAATGCTTTTTTAATCTCCAGTATTAGTTTTGGATCGTATTCTTCAAAATAACAAAAATCTGTGGTCAGTTATTCCTACATTTTTATAGTTTATTCTTAATAAATAATATAATATAATAATAATAATAATAATAATAATAATATAATAATAATTCTTAATATATTTTTATAGAAAATATAGTTTTAAAATGATGTAGTTTATTTTAAAAAAGAAACTGATGATGAAGTTGATAATTCTTTTCAGTGTAGAAACCATAAAGTTTCTGTTTCTTGTGCCGAAGTTTTGGCTTAAAAAAATAAAAAATAAAAATTGAAAAAAAAGATAAGATAAAAAAATTCGAATTTAAAAAAAATAAAAAGGAAAGAAAATAATAAACCTGAATATAAAAAATTAGGTAAAAAGCCAAAAACATTTTTTTTTAAATAAAAACCTATTACAACGTAGGATGAGTAGATATAGTTAATGGAAATAAATAGATGAATAAATTATAATAGTTAGGTGGTACATTGCAAAAAAGGAGTAATTAAAAGTATTGTAAATTTAAGTTAAGCTCATTAATGAAAATAATTTCACTTGTTTTTATGTTTTTTCACTACTACGTAATTTTTAATTTGCATTACTATTTATGTTTCAATGTGAATTAAACCTTTTTTGCAATGTACTTTTTTGTAATATTTAACTAAAGTATTAAAGGTTATATTTTATTTATATATTTCTTTTCATTCAGTAGATCCACTCATCTTTTGTTAAAATTTGTATCCTTGTTTTGTTTTTTTACCTTATACATATTTTTTTCTATTTCATACTCTTTATCTTCGTTTATTGTTTTCTTAAATTCACTTTTTTTTTTTTTTTTTTCTTCTAGCCCTAATGAAGGCTTACACGGTAAGCCGAAACGTCAGCACAATCAATTAAAACTTTTTAATTGTGTTTTCTTGACTGCTCTTAAAGTCAGGGATATCTACTTCATCGAAAAAAAAATATTTTCTGATGTAAAAAAATAGTAACTATAATTTTTTTATTTTGCTTCCACGAATCCTTAAGTTTATGATCTACTGAAACAATAGTCTTCATGAACTCTTAATGATCTTGATTTGTAATTGCTTAAAAATAATAAATTATTCTTGTAAAAATCGTGTCATAACATTTCATAACTCCGAGTTTATATATATATTGATATGTATTAATAGTCAAAGTCAGATTTTTATTTTTACATTTACATAGCAACAATTAAAACATCTATTTACTGTTTTCCATCACTAACCTGTAATTGTAGTAAGGCAAAGTTGTCCAGTGATTATATAATTGGATGCGGTCAAAAGACACGGTCAAGTTTGATGTTATCTTCATTTACCGTTGGAGGATAAACTCAATGAATATACCCTGGTTATAAACCAATAGTGCCTCCTGAACTCAGAACTATTCCACGACTGGGATAAAAAAAAATTCACTCTCAAAACCGGACTAGAACCTGGAAACCAGGAATGCTTTGCTCAAACTACCACTGAGTACTTAGATCACTTATTACTTTGAAATGTTACCAGTTCCTTATTTATTTTTATCCTTTTGAATTCCTAAACCTCATCTGGTACTATCAATGTCTAGCCTCTGTGTAAATGGTTGTATACCCTAAGCCGTCTGTTTGTACAATCTTCGATCAGAGATAATAAAGCTAATGTATCATGTATATGGAGATAGCTAATACGATCAGTATTCATTATTATCAATCTGTCAAGTCCCCCAAATCCTTACTTCTTAATGATATATTCCTATGTCAAATTTTGTCTTAAACTATATTTTTTTGTGAAGTGGTTAGTGCTTGAAACTTCCACCTAGTTTCATTTCAAAACAATCTTCTTCATAAAACAAGACAAAACGAAATTGATGTTTGGATGTTTTTTGATGTTACTTTGCTGTTTTTATTAAGAATGTTTTAGGATAATTGGATTGAGAGGAAACATATAAAATGCAACGAATCGTGTTTGGATTAAGTAATGAATAATTAAAGTTCTATTGTTATGTATATACTCTGTTACGTATTTTATTCGTGACGTGTCTGGTGATATCAGTTTATAATAAAAGAAGACGTTAGTCAACTATATGATTCCATTTCAATTTATAGTTTATTCTTTGTGACTCAAATCAAAGGCTAATTGAACTTAGAAGATGTAGGCTACGAGGGTTGCTAGATTCTTAATGTTTCAGTTTTCATGATACAGAGTTTGGTCAGTACTTAAACCACCTTATTTATCCTCTTAATGTCAATTATTTAACTCCTGGACTCAAGGAATTTCTGTTGAACCATAGTCCTCATTCCGATAAACCCAATTATTGGAATGAGGGCTTTTCACACATGAAGAAACAGACTACTACCCAGATGAATGCCTATTCCTCGAAATGAAATTACTGTCAGGGGAATTTTTAATCAATAAATTACCCGAAAAATGGAAGAAAAAAAATAAAACTGATAAATTGAAATATTAGATCTGGAAACAAAAAAAATAAAATAAAAGCATGAATAAAAATAATCACTTTAACTGATTGGTAATATTTTAATTTGAAATATAAAATAAACTAGGGTGAAAATAGAGAACTGAGAGCACAAAGATAAAACAGAAAGACAGTTCCAGTAGTAAATACTGAGTTTTAATTTTTAAAAAACTGAAGAAATTAAATGACTAAATATTATACATTAAAGAACATGAATGAAATAAAAATTATTAACGGTCTCAGACTCCCAATAATTATCTGTTTATAAAAGTTTGAACCAGTGACGTTTCGGTACCAACATTGTTCGATTATCCTGTACAGGTTCCGAAAAATCGATTCTCGGTTCCAGTACCTCAATTAAAAATAAATGTTTATTACATAAAATAATCCATGGAGTTCTAAAAAAGTATACCGAACCTTGGTAAAATAAATCAATAATAACCCAAGAAATAAATTAGTTAAAGCAGCAAAAAGTATTTACCATCCACAAAATACAATATATATGTTATTTGCATTTCCAAACAATTTACAAAAAATAATTTATATTATTAAACATTTTTTAGGAAGATAAATATTCCAAAGGTTCAGGATTTCATTTATTACTTAAAGAAGTGTAAATGTTACAATGTACTACTAAAACCTTTCAAAAAAGGGAGAATACACTTATATATTGCCCATATATACATTTCATAGAATGGAAACTAATCTGTATTCTAGTATTATAAACATTCTCTAAATAGTAAAAATAAATTATTATAAAAATTCTAAAAGTAAAATCCATAATTTTACGTTTGTCTTACAGCAGCAATGCTTGATTTTTTAAATGAATGTTATAACTCTGCACTAATTAGTGTAAATCGAAGATGTGAAAAATTGACCTGTTTTTGTAGGTTATAAAATATATTTTAAAATAAATTATCTTACACTTGTGTTTTATCTTTAAAGATCGATAAAAGAAGAATCGATGTATGATAATTTCATATTTATGTTTTACAAAACTGTCTCCATCAGTATCGATCGCTTCCAAGAAATCGACTTTGGGTCATGGATTCTCGTTACCGATTCTTTTCACAATAATCGGTGGAATAGAGAAACAGCATTTGGAATTGCTACTATGAACATAATTCCACAAGGATTGGTTGAAACACCTTACTCTAAACTATACGAATCTTGTTATTTTCTAGGCACTTACATTTAAATAATTCCACATAAGCTACCATACTACATGAATTTCCTCCTGCTACCGTATCCCCTTTTGTAGGATCGTGGACAACTTGTTTACCAGCCGACTGCGGCCGTGTCCATGAACTTTGGCTGGACAAAACCGAAGAACGACTCGCCCTATAAGGTGCGGAACTCCCCCCTCGTGCCCTATATGGAAGATGCCGAGCTAAATATACCTCCGCTATTCCTGGAACTTGCTGGACAGGCCGGATACCTCCGTGCTGCGACACCAGATGGACATTAATAGCTCCATCCTCCACAACTCCTTATCCGCTAATGCCCCGTCATAAACCACTGATCGGCTGGCTTTTATCGTGACTCCAGAGTTATAGGGCTGTCGGCCGCAATGTTTTTAACAGCTTACTCCAATCTAGTCAATTATAATACAATTTACATCTTATTTAGTTAATTAACTAAGTGGATTCATGGATCGTGTGACAAACCAGATATATTATCGGTCCTGCTATTAGCGCTTCTTGTGTGGTTTCCAGCGCACAAGAGTGTACACGAGCTTATGGGTGCATTCCATTAATATTTGAACTTTATATAATTATTTATATTAATAGAAAGGGTGTAAAGTAATTATGAATTATTAATTCTAGTTGTGATTAGAATAGAAGAAAATTTAGAATTGAAGCTGTTTCAGATTGTAATGTAATTTGACTTCACAGATCTGGTCATAATGATTTACTTTTGGTATAATATTAGAATTCTTGATAAGCTTTTAAGTATCCAGAGTCGTTATCGCATTCCTCTTCCCCCCTTACAGAATACCTCGAATAGAAAATTTTTTAGTTGTTGATTTTTGACTGCCTAATATTCCTATAGAGAGATCATTTGAGGTAAGCACAACAGTACAGAAAGATCACTCTAATTTGGAATTGCTGTTATTTATAAAAGTAATAATGGCCATAAGGCTAAGATGGGCTGGACATATTGTGAGTATGAGGCCTGATGAAATACCCAGAACGCTTCTAGAAGAACGTCTCTACGGAACTAGAGTTGCCAGACCCAGCAGCAGTGAGCAGAGGAGACTGGCGGACAATGTTGCAGACGGCCCTGAATCTTCGTGAGCTGTAGCGCCATTGAAGAAGGAAGAAATAAAAATTATTTTTAACTGGAGCACTTTTTCATACTACACTTTGCCACTACTATAGTGCCACGTGTATTTGATTTTGCCTACACGGTCTTGACTTTTTTACAGTTGAGCACAAGACAGATAAACTACATTTTAAAACTGTAATCCTAATTAGTATGAAACTAATTAACCGTAATTAGATTGAAACTTTACTGAATTACCTCAAGGGAGTAAATGAAAAACTGATTTACAAAAATATTACAAAGCTCCTGAACAGTAGTTGAGAACGCCGAGTATTCAGAACTAAATAAGTTCTTTGAATACAAACCCAAAACAGCCAGTCTCTTTTCCCTTTTTTCTTTTTTTGTTCGTGCAATCTCATATCCTAACTGTTTTGAAACATACTTACGAGGAACTGCAGATTTGATATTTTGAAAACTTGTACTTAATATGTGTACATATATATTGTACTTAATTTTTTCAAATATTTTTGTGAATATAAATTAATATGAAGGAATTACAGTTAAATCGATTTCTTCTTATCTGTCTTAGTTTATTAATTTGTAACATAATTGACATATACTAATAGTTACATTTTTTTGTGTGTGTGTTTGCTTTGGTCATATACCAATGCATTATTATGATATAACTTATTATATATTCGTACATATGTATTTAATTTTTAAATATTTTGTATATAAAAATAAACTTTGAAGATAAATAAGATTATCAACGTTGGCTTGGTTAGGTATATAGATATTGCGTAGAGGGTTTATGCTATGAAACCATCTGGCGATAATTTTCATCAAACCCTTATCTTGTGCAAACCACCTACCCATGTTTACATCCAAAAACAGCAATTACGTATGACATAGATTCTCTGTGCCTTTTGTGGAATTTTATTAGGGGTTTTTAGAGTGCTTCCGGGAACCTATCAGAAAATATGACGTTATGTTTCGTAGATTATGCTAGTCGATAAAATTAAACCTTTTGGCTTCTGAAAGATTTATATTTATGTTATGGGGAACTCCCTAAATTGATTAGCTTTATTTCAACATTAAAAGGTATTTTTCATTTTGGATGGTTTTGATACAATCTATTCTTAACTACCTTTCTTATAAATTTCAACACAACTGAGTAATAAGAAATATGACGTACATGATTAGGAACTTAAATTAGGAAAACACTCATATAATTTACGAAATAAATAAACTTTTTTTATTATTAACATTTATATTTAGCACATTTCATTGCAGAGGTTTAAACAAAAAAAAGAGAAAGTTTTGTTAAGATCTGACCCCATGATTCGGGAACATCACGTTTGCTCCGACCTCCGGATCATAAACTTTTTGTCCACTCACTCTGCTATGTTTTAGTGTTGGTTTAAAATTAAACGGGGTTTAATAAATCAATTTTGAACAAAAATAATCTTTAATGATGAAACCAATAAACAAAAGAAAAAAACAGTAATTATTTTCATTTCCTATGAGACACTAAACCCAAAGGAAAGTTGATTTCAATTGAATTCAATCCTATTTAATCAATTGTAAGTATTTAATTGAAATAATAATAATTAATGAATGTATTCTTAACTGCGCATGATAATGATCAATGTAGAGTTAAAGAAAAATATTTATAATTATTAAGTGACCTACTTAATAATTTAAGTTGTATTATGTTGTACTAAATTTTCCGGATTCTTTCACCTAATTTAATCAATATTAAATTAGGTGATTGATTCCAATAAATTAGTTATGATTATTATTTAGAGATGATTAAATTTTCCCAACTCTGTTTAATAGTAAACAATGAGAAAGGAGTTACTAATTTAGAATCAAGTTATAGAAATTCGTTTCTATAAGCAATGTGTCCTTTGGTTTTTCCTGGTGATATAAGGAAAATTGTGGTAAAATCTGAATAGATAGAAGTGGCTGAGGATATTAATGGAATATCTGAGAAAAGCGTCACATATATTTCCACATCGTCGAAACAAAACCGCACAAGTGACGTTTTGTTGCGTAATTGGCCAAGCGGATGTTAAGTATATAATAAATACTTTAAAAACCAGAAGGAAAGTACGTAACATTTTCAATGAAAAGATCTCCGGGAAATCCTGTTTTCCATACTTCATTTTTCTGCTTTGAAACTTCAAACTCATAACAATTTTTTTTTTTTTTCATAAACTCCCTTATTTATTTATTTGTTTTGTTACATAATATTTTACTTTTTTCTCCTTGTACTGTTACAGTTAAATTTTAAGGAATTTATATGTAAAAAATTATATGTAAAAAATGACATCGGAAATCTTAGAAGCGCTTCGTTTTTAACTTTATAGCCATCTGTACATATTTTTTTGCTAGCGGGCCGATATGTATCGGAGAGTTTTTTTTAGAAAAATAAAGCAAAAGTCAGCATTTTACTTTACTTAGCTTCCACGGTTTATTGCGGAATTTGGAATTCAATCGTACCAAAAAAGATGTCATTATGGTCTTTAGATATATAACACATAAATATCTTATATGTAATTGTAAATAAAAACGAATGTAAATTGCTAAAATAGAAGTTTAATTTTCGTGTTCCAACCTTTATATTACAAGTTAATTAAGAATTAATATTTTTATAATTATAAAATATAACCAAAATTAACTTGAAAAAAAAATTTGATTAAAAAAAATTGTAGGTTACTTAAGTTCTTCATTAGTGTTAGCGATAGAAGTTATAACATTTATTTATTTTTTGTAATATCATGATGTTTCTTAAATTATGATCATATATTTCAATATATATATATATATATATAAGATAAACAAAAATCTGTAGCTATATTTACAGACGGATGTAAAGTTATAAAAGAAACGCTTCTTATCGGGCAGTATAGGAAAAAACAAAAAAACTTTTTTTTAAGCATAGAAATATGAATGAATAGATTGGCCGAATAGTCGGCCTTTTTCTGCCGACTAATCGCCAACTACAAAAGCAGATGATTTTTCGGATTTACTAACTAGTCACCCCATCACCTCTACTAATAACTAATATAACTTCTTTAATGAAAATGGAATCCCCGGGAATATGATCCTGTTTTTTTCTACAGGAGTGAAAAAAAAAAAAATTAATTCATTGCCCAATAGAAACACATTTTTTAATGGGTAATTATGGAAGTTTGTTCACTTGACAATTGTATTCTAATATAAATTAATAAATTATAATATATTATGTAAGATACGGAGAGAATTATAAACATCAGCATTATAAAAATTGAAATTGTCTGAATTATTAAACTGCCAAATAGGATGGCATTGCATTTAGTTGAGTAAAACAAAGGGAATATGTTCTAGCTGTTTAATTAAGTTAATTATCCAAGTGATTAACTAACGCCACTCATTTTACTTACATATTAAACCTCATCAATTATTATATTATTATGATATTTAATCAAATGAATACTTGACTTATATATTATATAGTATTTAACTGGTATATTTATGTCTTCCTACGAATGAACAATAAGGGTATTTAAAACAAACAATAATATATATCATTACATAAACTTAACTTTCTCAAAAACAGAAAAAACTCTGAAAAGGAGCTTATTGCGATTCCGATTACTCATAGAGTGAAAAGTGTCAGCCGTGCTTAGTTCATTGGTTTGGGAAAAATAAGAGGCGTTGTTCGTATCACCTTAATGATCCATCATGCTAATTTAATATTTACAAAATATTTCCTTACCTTTCATTTGGAAATATGACCGATGAGCTGGATAAAATTCTTAACTCGTTAATTTCTTGGTGATAACGCCGAATTTTTTTAATTCGTTATTTATTTTTTGTAGTTACAGTTAGTTTTAGCCGCTAATTGAAATTAACAGTTTGCACACCTCTAGCTCTCACCTTGGTCGTGACAATTATATCTCATTCTATTGCATGATATGTCAGCTAATTACATAGTTAATTTATTAATTAGTAAATTATTCTATTATAACTGTAATAGTTAATTTAATTCTCTATCGGTATTAATTATATTTCATTTTGATACTAAACATTCAATTCAATTCTCACTCATTATCGGTTCTATTTATTGTTTCGTTTATAATTCAGCAGGTATTCCTTTTCCTCTTCATCCTATCATTAAAAATGAATGACAGTAAATATTTCTAGGACACAATACACCGATAATCCGCAAAAATCCCCTTCCTTTATACATCAATATCATAGTGTTCTAATTTGCGCATACTTTTCTGGCATTTTCCAATATTAATATAATTAATTTTGGTTATAGTTGAAATGTCGGGATTTCTTCCATATATATTTAATCTAGAATCTATTCCCATCGTATTGATACCAGCTCTCCGAAAATTTATTTTAGTTTTAAAACGAGTAAAACCTAAATATATGGTGGCGTTCCAATACTTTCTATACTATGTAGGTATCGCTCTAGCGTTGAAGATGGTTTATGATCTGGCTCTAGAGACATTTAGGATGATATAAAACAAACTAACTTTCTTTTATGAGATCAGATTTAGTAGAGATATCCCAAGAGTTAGTTTCTTGTTTCATCATTCTACATGATACCCATAAACAACGATATTCCAAACAGCTCTAAAGGTGCATTCACACTACGCTGACGTGACGTGTTGACACGCGCTCTACGACTCGTGTTAACACGTCAGCGTCAGCCATTGTGTGCACACTGTTCTGACATGTCGTGACGAATTAATGCCAGTTTTTATTTGGTTTTCACAAGGTGCACATCGTTGCAGAATGGATATGAGAATTTTAGATGCTTTAGATGAAGAGGAAGAGTATATTGCTGTAATAGCAGCTTTTATAGCCGCTCACAACCCAAGGAGAATATGGGTGCACCCTATAAATAGTTTCAGACCGATTCAAATTTTAATTTTACTGTATATAAACACACTTTTGTCCCTTCCAGCAGAGTTGGGCATAATTCAAACATAGCTAAAGTTTAATTCAAATTTAATCATAGCTATTTGACAACTAATGTCTGAAAATCAATCAGATAATTATTAATCATTAAATCTTTCTTTTGATTTTTTAGTGAACTAATGATGAATAATATTTATTTATCTTTAGATTAGGTGATTGATTCCTGGAAATTAGTTGTCAAATAGTAATGATTAAATTTTTATTGAATTTTAGCTCTGATTAAGTTTCTACCGGATTTAGAACTGTCTACTGGTTCTAGTGATTGCGTGCCAATTGTTTATATTTGTATTTGATTTAAATATAAGATAAAACTACAACAATATTGTAGTATTTTCTTCTTTCAAATTTATGATAGAACAAATTAAACATTATTATTTTATTTTTTTTTTTTATTATTTTTTTTTTTTTTTTGACCACCCATTCATTATCAATGTTCTCATAATTATAATAATTGATTCAATTGCAATTCCCACAATTGTATATATAATACAGAAATTAATTTTAATTTGTTGGATCATTCCTTCGACATTTTTTACATTTTACAAGATAAATAACCAACTGTTGCTACCATTGATTAAAGAAACCAAATTTTATGCTTTGGCAATTCTAAAGAATCACTAAATTAATAAATGTGCTTTTAAAGTGTTTGAAATATTGTTAAATAAATAAAACAGTCAACTTTGCAATAAATTAGTAAATAAATGTAGTTATTTCCTGATATTTCCAACATTCCTCCTATTTCCTCTCATGCCTCGTTTCGTGTTTTTTTATTCTCAAACGGGTCAAAAAGAAATGGATATTTCTTCACATGCTCGATGAGCTGCTCCTCAATGTTCATTGCTGACGGACTGATGCCTACTGACGAGATATGGGAATTTATATTTGGTGCTGACGGGTCAGAGAGTGTGTAGCGACTTAACACAACACGTCAGCGTAGTGTGGGCACTTCCATTCTAAATAATGGTTTATATTTTTTCGTAACACGTCAACCGACGTGTCAACAGGTCACGTCAGCGTAGTGTGAATGCACCTTAATACACAGGGAGCACACTACGTTGACGAGTCAAAGAAACACAAAAGTCTTACTTACACCTCACATATTTTTTATAATCTCACAAATACACACATATTTTTAAAAATTAAAATAATCTTAGCATATTAAATTTTGTATACGACATGAAACTCATTCTTAAATGTAATTCGTTAATAGAACTTCATATTTCAATTTATTTATATTGCGAAATGAATATATATTATGTATTCCATATACCTCATCCATTATTAAACCCTATTATTAAAAAAACCATTAATCCATGATTAATTCAGAATTTTATTTTATTTTACTACTAATTTTACATAAAATATAAGATTATTTTTTATTTGATGGACTAAGTAATATATTATGTGGCGTTATGCAGGGAAGGTAAGAGGTAGCCTTGTGGTTCCGTTATTCAAGCCTGGCTGGCTAAATAGATTTACAGGGGCTCTGTTGATTCACTGTTAATGGCAGCTCAGGGTAGATAATTCACTGAGTAGCTACCAGCTGTTTCCGATAAACAAATAATATTAATTTAAATAAAATGTTATATCATCAAATTTTACGACATGCTTCCTCTCTGTCCAACCCTCTTTTTTCTTCCTTGAATCCTCCTTCAAAGCCAACCAGCTGGAATGGAAGGAAAAATTCACGTCTTTGTTAATTCACGTTTCAATTTATTGAAATTTACAACTATACAAATATGTACATCAAGTAAATGAGCTTATTACGATTATAATGACATGTCAAAACTTAAAAAGAACTACTCATCCGTAGCACTTCAAAAAAAAAGTCTACACTAGAAAATCTCTAGGCCATCTTCTTTTCAGACGCCACGGAGGATTATCGGGAACTAGGTTTGGTTATCGGGAACCTAGGAGAAACTAGGTTTGGCCTAACTCAGCAACATATGGAGCATTAAGGTCTTTATAGATAAGTTTATTGGTGACAAAGTAAGGAACATTTAGGATTTTTCGAAGGCCTAACTTTCTTCAACTAGGGCAGGAAGGACTGGTTATTTAACAGGTTACCGACCTATTCTATCCAGGATGGGAAGGTGGACATTGATTTCTAGAGTCCTCTACGAAATAAATTTCAACTCGTCTAGGCGAGATTCGAACCGACGACCTTCTGCCGGAGAGTGCTAAGGATCCTCGCCTCAACGCGCTCGGTTATCGAGTTCCCATACACTGCTGAACCAACTGCTAACATTTCACGGCACTACTTATAAGAAAACATTTTTGTTGTTTACTGTCTATAATGTGAACCATCGGAACAAAGAAAACTCATTGTGTTTCATCACATCCTGAAAATAAATTGGCCAAAAAAATACTTGAACGTTAATCAGAATGAAGGGTGAGAATCCAAGCTGTGCGTTTTATTAGAATAACATCGAGAAGGCCAGCAAGATGATAGAGGGAGGATACGAAGTCAAGAAGAATATTACCTTTTTACACCATAAAGTTATTTAATAAAAGTTTGTATTTGTGTTATATCACAAAGGTAGTTTTATTATTATTTGTATTACTCTGGCTTGGAATGTAATTTAACTATTTTTTATTATAATGTATAACAATTAACTATTATTGTTAATTTTATTGTGTAGATTTTTCTTTGTTTAGTTTTTCCTACTGTTTTATCTAGTTTGCGTTTATACATAGATTCCTCCTTATTACTTATTGTTTCATGCTAGATGGATGTGTATCCACACATGTGTTTAGGTTATTATTAGTTCGGCTTTATGTAATTTATTTTCAATAAAGAATCAAAAAAAAAAAATTTAATTCTGGTTCATAACATTCATTATTTCGCTATCAATGGTATGGTGGAAATCTGATCTGTCTTGCTTATCAGACTAATTTTGCCATCTCTAATTAAATAATACGTTTATATTATCGTAGTGTATTAGAGAAAATATTCAATGTTGACCAATGAACATGCCATAATATAATAATAATACAGAAGGCATTTGGAGTTGTATTTTTTCACTGACACTGGTTCAAGCTTCATATTGTTTCATCCGAAATAGAAGATGAAGAAGGCAATAAACTTTATTCTGAGATAACTAATCCCCTAAGAATATCATCAGATTTGAATACATAAGACATTGTATCGACTGGATACAATAATTAATTATTTATAACATTATAAGTTTCAAAATAGAGGAGAAATCGTGTAAAGAAGTAAACTTTAATATACATTTTTTACCTTTGCGTAGAAGATAGGTAATTAAGGAGGTAAATAAATAGATAGTGTTTAACTTAAGAGAGGAAGCATTTTATGAACAAATATAACTTACATTGG
This sequence comes from Euschistus heros, assembly GCA_003667255.2. Taxonomy (NCBI): domain Eukaryota; kingdom Metazoa; phylum Arthropoda; class Insecta; order Hemiptera; family Pentatomidae; genus Euschistus; species Euschistus heros. Next base: position 989,855 of record RCWM02000321.1, on the reverse strand, counting down.
TCTTCAATAACATTTTAAGAGATGAAAAACTTTATTTAGTAAATATTACAATAGGTCCCACTCAAGAAATAGCATTCTAATTGCAATTTAAATAAATGAAGACATGAATGCATGGTGTTATAAATTTGAAGTAATACCTTCTTATCTTAATCTCTTTATGCTCAGAGGAGTTCATGAACTATGGGTTGTGAACCCGGCTGAAGGCAGAAAAAAAATGATTCTGTTATTTCAGCGGTGCATCGACTTGGAGGAAGGGATACCCTAATGGTGCACACCCAGCCTCTAAAATGTGGGCACCCTTTATTGGGAAAAAACCTGGTGGTTGGCACCTCCTTTTACTACCGATGGCCTTTTAACTGTTTATCATTAACAAATTACTGAACCCAAGACCTTAATTGATTATAGTGGTACAGTGTGATGATGATAAGTCCTACCTCTCTACTATACCTACTACAATAAGGACATAACTCTTTATTTTGCAACTTGGTAAATAACACTATATTTCTGTTGAGTTATAAAATGAACACACCTTATCCAGAACTGCATCAAGAAATACAACTTGTCCCCTCCTTCCTTCCACAAATATTGAACTAAAAATAAATGTTCAACATTTAAAACTACTCTTCGAACCAAACAAATATCATATAAATAGCAAATAATTCTAGATATATTTTGAAATTTAGTGGGTCACGAGTTTGGTCTTCCCGCGCCATAGTCCAGCTCTGTTCGGTATTCGGAGTCGATAACAGTGGACACAGGAAGAAGGTATTCAAATTCAACTCATCGCACTTCCGCTGATTGTGACAGCATTGGAGTGTTATAAATAAAATAAACTGTTTTTTTTTTATATCCCAACGGTTTGGTTCCTGGCATCAATGGCTCCGGGTTATAGATAGTGTGTCAATGATCTGATCTATAGTATCGCTTCTGAGCGGTTGACATTTTGGCATTATTTTCCTCTATTGTTTTAGTTTTCGTTTGAAGTAATGTATTTTCTAAAATAATTTAATGCTGCAATACTATAATTTAAAATGTAAAGTAAAATTAAAAGTATACGATGTGATAAACCTCACTTAAAATGGCAGAATTCAATTTTATAATTTAGGATTTACAAAACTAAAACGACACTATACTGCTCGTCGTTTTCGTTAACCCAAGGTTTACTGGACAAATGTTCAAGGCTTCTTATTTGTTACTTAAGACTTATTTATATGGAAGTATGTAATTAGATTTATTTGGAAGTGAACTTTAAGAACCCTTTAAACTCTAAACCAATTTATCTCGTATCCAATTCTTACCTTCCAAAACCCTTCGAAAAATCCTGAATGCTCCACGTTATGTCACAAATAATCTTATACACAATGATGTTAATCCCCCATATGTCGTTGATTCAGCCCAAACCACCCTATCCTTCACACCTATTAGTCCAGGCAACGAAGGAAATTTCATATATAGGACCTGATAGCTAATTTAAGTAGCTTTAAGATGGAAAAAAGAAGTTTGAGATCAAACAAATAGTTTTGGAGTTAAGTTACCGTAAGTTAGCCGATTTTTCGTCCTCGACAGTTCTAAAACTATTGATCTAAGAAAAAAATGAATAGAACCAAATTTATTGCAAATTGTCTTAGCTTTAATTATGTATTGCACACAAACCGTGCTAAAAGTTATTGTATCAAACTGCTAAAAACCTACAATTTTCAACACTTTTTCCCCTCCCCTGCCCAAACCCGACTCTATTTCGAGGAAACCTTTTTACCGCATTTGGAGCTCAGGTTGGTGAACAATTTCCAGTAGCCCCAGAGCTTTTTATTTTTTGTTCGATTTCAAGGTTCGAATGCTAATCACCCTGTACTATAATACACTTATTAATATAACTTTAGCAATAACCATTTAATTAATAATAATAAACTATTCATTTGTAACAATAAACATTTCAATTTTAACAATAAACATATCATTGTTAATAATAAAAACTTTTTTTTTAAATTTTCCATATTTACCCCACTTTATCTCCTTAAGCATTGATCCCACAAAAAAAATGTATAAAACCTTTTTCGTATAGAATTTTATGTTAATCAAATTTAATACATTAACACATTAACGTTAGAGGCAAGCGTCTTCGAGTTATTAACGAAAAACTGACGTTTAGAGCGCCCCTACCTTTAGCTTCATCCCCACCCCCAGTTCTTTTAGTGTGTTGTTAAGGACACCTTACCCTACAACTGTACCACATGCATTATGTCCGATATTTGGCTTTTTTTTGTCTACGACTATATCCTTCAATCGTAGACCGCCTAACCCTCTGAGGCCTCTGAAAAGAAAATGTTCTAGGGTGCTCTTAATATTGAACTTTTATTGTGTATAATAGCTCGGTGTTGGTACCTCAATTTTTTTCACAACTTAAGCAGGAAACTAAATATTTAAATGTTTAAAAAATTAAAGTAGTTTATAATGGATTAAACAATAAACAATAGGTATATGAGTATCAAATATCAATATTATTAGGTCAACAATTTTACTTCCACATACCGCCATCAATAGATTATAGGAAAAGATACTTTTCCAAAAATAGTCTACTCATTTTTTTTAATCTGCTTTGGAAAATAATCGCTCAGTTGGCATTGAAGTGGCAACAGTAACAACATTTTTCCAAGACAACCTACATAATATTAGAAAAGTTAGATAGTATCAAAAACATTAAGCATTAAAACCTTTTCCTATTTTAAACCAATTTTGAAAGGTTTTTTAAAAAATATATATAGTTGGATGTTTTACTTTTATATTATAGAGACAATTATATATCTTAATGTACGCATCGGTATGACAAATATTCAATAGAAAAAATATTTATATAAAAATAATGGACTATCACAAGAAAAATATATATATTTATATGAACCGATACCCATCTCTAATAATTGTCTAAATATATTACTTTTAGACGTATTCAGAGACACGAATAACAGGCATAGAAAAATATTTGAATAACTAAATACGCGAGTATTTGTAACTGTAATGATGTTGATTCCAGGTAGCACTTAATTTAAATACGGATGATTTAAGTGGTCAGTATTTAGCGTGATTTTGAGTTGGCAACTGAGAAGCTAGGTTATCTGAAACCTGGTATTCGATATATTCGGCAATCTTCCTCTATTATAATATTATCCTTATTACATTATTTTGTTTTATTTTAAGTTACCCAAATATTTTATTAAAACAATTTAAAATATATATTAAAAATTTTATATCCTCTGTAGGCTCCCGTTGTATTAAATAAAGAACTGTTAGAAAGAGAAGTGAATTGAGCCAACGTGTTCCTGTTCCTATAGAACTTTGGTCAAGAACAAATATCTATCGACAAAAAAAATAGATATTCTTGTACTTAAAAACCCATCCATTTCCAAGAAGTCTGAATTTTTTTTTCCTGCAAAACACGATTTTATTTTTCAAAAATCTTTTACAAAAATGTCAAATAATCTTCTAGTTTTGTTTATAAAAAAAATTGGAAAAAAATGCAATTTTTTACAAAATGCTTTTCATCAATATGTTGAACTATGCTCTTCTTAATGATGTTCGTTGAATCAAGTCAAATTTTCATTCATTTGTTTTCTTATTACTGAGATCTTTAAATTAGTTCTCGTCTCATCGTATATTTTCCATATCTTCATGGTCATTCATCAGACAGTATTGACCAACTCTTATTGAAGATGTTAGGAGTTAGGTCTCTCATATTTTCATATTATGAGAGTTCGATTGCGACAGAAACATCTTGGGTCCATTCTATATTTTGACGTAATCTTTAGTTAATGTTTAAATTTTATTTTATTCGAATGAACCTAAGCCTTTAGAGGATATAATAAGACAATTTTTTGCGGTAGTAGACAAACGTATTTGGCACCCTACCAGGGATGACTCAGTTTATTTTCTTGACAGGCCAGGGAATCCCTCTGAGTTAGAAAATAAATAAAGGTTTATTTATATATTTTTCCATATATTTTTTCGTTTTAAAATTATTTTAACTTTAGCTCGAAGTATAGCATGTTCTCCTCTAAGTCTTAAATATTTTATATTTCGTTTTTTTAATAAAAATTGTACTAGCAGAGAATAATATCATTGTCAGATAATAAACCAACCTTCAAATGGTGCTTGAGCAGAAGTAATGTCAGTAGAGACCAAATGGATGTTCGGACATAAATTGTGATAATTTATTTAATGAAAATAGTATGGTTGACTGTATGATATAATGGATGAAAATATGGTCAGTATGTTAAATTACACTTCCAAGTTTTAAAAAACTTTATATACGGAGTGCCGAAATTTCGACCTGCCTTGAAGGTCTTCTTCTGGACTAAAAATAACAGAAAACTGGATGTGACCAAAATTATACAAAATTACTGTGTTCATTTTGTATTTATTATCTTGGTCACATCTTATGTCGCCACTCCGTATACAAAGTTGGATGTGCAATTTATCAGCCTGACTGCATCCCTGATAATTTATTTAATAGGAATAAATTTTATATAAATATATTCAATCGACTTTTTTAAAAAACAATCTTTTCCAATATTTAAATTATGTAATTTTTTTAATTATGGTGAGCTGGCGGAACCTACCTTTTAATAATAGGTTATCGATAGCCGCCTCCAATTTTAAATTAAAATAATTAAATTAAAAAATAAAAACACGAAACACCTTAGCTTTGAACTACCATCAAATGTTAGTAATATTCATGTTGCTCTTCCGTTTTAGTCCCAAAATATACCCTTTGGTTTCTATTTACTAACCCATAAATATTGCATATATCAGTTGACATATTCCGTCCTGTTACTTACTTTTTCTGGTTAGTATTACGATGCGGAATCTCGCTCCTCCATTCATAACAAAGAGAGGAAGTCGTTGGCAGTTTATTATCTACGCAGATAAGACATCCGACTGTGGGGCGCTCAGATGTAATGGCGTCAGTCATCAATTCGCACGTCACGACAGCTTTGAAGTCTTGCAAGTCCTGCATTCGTTGTAGTACTCAATTTGCATACGTCCTTAGTCAATATTTATACACACTCACGATATCTATACATAAAAATAGCAAATACATATAACTATATGTATAAACAAAATAAGGTACTAGTGAAACTCAACCCCTGCTCCCGCCTGAAATACTCTTGTAGATTTATTGAGAAGGGTCCGAAAAAGGAATACAAAATAAGACTTGTTAAAAATAACTACACATTTTATTATGCCTACGTTCTGGCCATAGCAATTATGACCATCATGAGTCTACCATCATGTGAAACCTACGATTCAATGCCGGCGCCACCAGTCTTCGACCACAGACCTCCCTCCAACATACGCCAAGAAAACCCAATTCCCTAAGATAATCCCTCACGCAATCCTCCCATCTACGTCTCGGTCTACCCCTTGGACGTTAACCCCCAAACTCAAAATTTTTTAACTTTTTTGGAATTTGGTTATTATAAATCCAAAGACTTTACTTTCCCATTTACACCTTCCCGCTGATATTGTCACACTATATTTACGGGATAAAGCTTCCACAATGACGTATTGTGGAGCCTTCTAAATTCTCTCTTATATCCATTGTATTTAGGGCCAAAGATTCTACGCACTATTTTACGAGGGTCAGTCAAATATAAACAAGACTTTTAACTTATACGTTTATTAAAGCTAAACAAAACAATGATTACATGTTACTGCTTTTCTACATAGTCTCCCTCAAGTCTCACACACTTTTCCCAGCGTGAGGATAGCTTATGGATCCCTTCTTCATAAAAGATTTGAGGTCGTGTCTTGAACCAATTGCACACAAATTCCTGTACTTCCTCATCACTTTCAAAACGGTTTCCACCACTTCACTGGCAATTTCATCTATCGTTAAGCGTCGATCATTTTCAAGAAGTTCACGAACAGCACAAATGTTCTCATTAGTCAAACTGGTCCTTGGACGCCTATTGTGACTTTCATTTTCAACTGTTTCACGTCCGCCTTTGAACTTGTTAACCCAATCGTACACTTGAGAACGTGATAAAGTCTTATCCCCAAACTGAGTTGTCAGTCTAACAAAAATTTCACTTTGTTTAACACCTTCGTTTGTCAAGAACTTAATAATAATTCGTTGCGCAACTGTAGGTACAACCTCTTGTTCAGACATGACTACAATGACAAACAAAAACAGCATTGAGAACGCATTGTTGCAGCTTTCCCCCTCCCCCAGGCTGCCCCCTACCACTACTGAAACATGGCTACCTGCTACAACCTATACCTTGGGTATAGTAATAAAAGTCTTGTTTATATTTGACTGACCCTCGTATTTTCGACAGCTTAAGGGCGTAAGCGCCCAAGTTCCGTACCCATAGAGAAAATGTTGTTGGTATAATAGTCTTCAAAATTTTAACTTTTAAATTTTTGGAGAGTAAGCGCGAACTAAGTAGTTTTCCGACCAAGCAATAACTGGCATTTTCATCTTGCCTTCATTTCCTCTTAAATTCCATTTTTCATAGATTTTGTAGACCCTTTAAACTGCTCTACGTATTCAAAATAAATTCCTGAGGTTTTTATATCAGCGACATTATCATTGTCTCTACTATCAACTGTATTTTTCGTTTTATGGGTATTAATTACTAGACCAATTTCTTTACCGGCTTTTATGAGCGTTAATGTGCTTAGTTAAATAGTTTTCTGATATTCATCCAACAGGAACAAAATCAGGAGATATAAAAATGAAATACTCATACGAGTCCTATCGCAACCTGTACCGCAAAAATTACCCACATTCTTTTCATATTTATAGATAACTGTACGTTATTGCATTGCACATTATTATTGCTTATTATTATTTATAATATAATATGTGCGGATAGATGCATCATTATGTCTAACAACGCTATTTATTTAAAGTTAAGAGGTTACAGAGGTGCAATTTAATTATTTAAAGTATTTTTTTTTTTTTTTTGGATTTTCCAGTGTAGCATTACAAAAATATTAATCTCCTGTTGACCCACAAGCGTAGCCAATTGGCAACTGAACGAGATAATTATATAAGGGAAACCAGAATCGTTTGGAAGCTATTAGAAACACTTTCGAGGCCGGTTTAATGTTGGCCAAAGAGATGATTTAAACAGGTCGCATAACTCAAAACATTTATTTATTTTTTTTTTTTTGTTAATTATCAAAGAAACAATGGGATGTACTTCTTAAATTGTAATTATAAAATTTGCTACGATTTTGAGAGACCTCTTTTTCAATTTTGATCCAGCTGTAATAGCATAATACTACCCTCTAATCGTATCGACCTATCAACATAGTCCCATATATATAAAATTTTTATATATAGATAAATACGTTACTTATTACAATATTTGATTATACTTTTGCTACTTTTAATTCCATAAAATATTTGTCTTATATATCGTATCCGATATTTTTTTTAATTCATGATTTTAATAAGACTGTTTATCATTTCCAGATGACAGAAGATGACGGGCAAGAGGACCCAGAAGCTCTGCTCAATGCCTGGCTTGGAGAACTCGACACCCTTACCATGGTAAGACATGTTTTAACTATTAATGATAAATGCACTAGTAGCTATATCTTAAGTTACTTGAGTCTTAGTTATTCTGCGTATTAGTGACACTCCAGCTTCAAAAAAATTTTGTTTTGTCCAGCAATGTAGATTCACATGTTCATTGAATTCAGTAGAAGAACAGGCAACAATTTTTGGTTATATAGCCATGGTTTTGGCAGACTCAATAATCTCTTTAATTGTTTTTAATAATTCTATTATTAATTATTATTACCTAGTTATTCTAGTATCAGATTGCACAAAAATGGTATCATTAAGAAATCATTTTTAAAATTTTGTATATCTGAAAATGATATGGTCTAAAAAGTTTTATTAAACTAATTTGATCGTTTGTAATTTTAAAAGTGAGGAAAAAATCAGCTTGTTATAAGTGATTACTGTTTAATAATCGATTCTAACAATTGTTACTTATTTTATCGACTGATAGACAGATTCGCCTATTTTGATTGTAGATAAATTAAAGGAAGCATTCCTGTTACATAGCTCATTTGTTCAGAAGTAATAAAGAATTACCTGAAAAAGCTAATTTTATGAACCAATGAAAAAAAAAAATATATATTTTTGAGAGTTATCTTCAGCATAGCTAACTCTTTACTTTAGAAATAAAAATGTTTTTGGATAATTGTGATTTATGACTTGAGCTCAGTATTATAAAAGCGAATCATTACTTCGTTCTTTGGAAATGTTTAGGCGTCAATAAATTCTCATTTTTTTTTTTTTATTAGTCTGTACTCTCAACAAAACCTTTTTTTCTGTGTATAAAAATATAAAGATGTTTCATAATTACTAGAAGTAGACTCTAATAACGTTTTCTTCATTAATTTCTTTATTTCTTTATTCATATTAGCATATTTTTTATTCTAACAATGGGTTAAAATTTTCCTAATAAATTTGTTATTTTTTTTTTACCTGTTTTGTTTTCCAAGGATAGTTTTTCCAATAGCTTTTACTATGAAATTGTTTTAACCCGAACATAAAGCAGAAAAAGGCAAAATTCTAACGCTAGTCTCAGTCAATTGGAAATAACGCCAACAAAAAGCATTAGTAAGTCAAATTACAGCTTCTTTAAATACCATGCGTAAGTCATGTCCGTAAAGTATTTGTTTGCGTCATAAGTTAACTAAGTAATTTAAAATGTTTAGAATTTATTATTTTGCATATTTTATATTGCAAAAACAACAATGAAACAAATATCTAAATTACGTACTGTAAGAGAAAATTTTAAGGCATTTATTTTGGTTATAAAATATTTTTATTTACTTAATTAATGCTATAAAACAGTTAAGTAGCCTCTTGTAAAGCCTTTACTGTATATATTTAGGTCATGGAGAATCCGTAAAAAAATTACAAAATGCAAATATTCCGTGAATATTTTTCTGTTTATACTAAGGGGAGGAACGGGCCCCTTGAAATGCCATGGTTTCAAACTTTTGAACAGAACAACTTTTCAACATCAAACCATGGTTTTTTAAACATGACACTTCGAAATTTTCACAACATGCCATCACGGACTGGCCTGCTCTGACCCTTGGTTCTATGTTATCTAGGGTTTTACTAATCTTAGCCTTTTGTTCAGTTGTGGTGGGTACGTGTCTAAAACGTTTTCACGGTTGCTTTGCATTGTATTACTTGAAAACGACTGTCAAAAGCATCAAATTCATTGTCCTGTACAACATCCAAACCTATATTTTACTGCCATATCGAAATTCTAATTTTCAGAACTGTCTCATATATTTTCGAGTACTTTTGTATTCTTCACTCTTCGATTATATGGACTTTCGAGTAGCTTCCAAGTGAAGTTTCTGCTTCACAACTGCTTTTGGTACTTCCTATAACTTGTTTCTAATAATATATTTTTTCTTTATTTTGAATTACTATGGTTTTACACTCTGTATTACATAGAAGGGTTTGCTGAAACATCAGTTGCCGTATATAGAATTATACAGAGATGAGCCAACTGGCTTGAATCTACTGCTATGGTACTTCCAGGTCTAGATATATTTTTTTTAATTATCGGTTACAAACATAAAGAAAAAAATCTTTAGTTTTGATAACACCTAATAATTTAAATATTAATAAAGTTTCATCTGATTCATGGAAGTTTTTCAAAAGATTTTTTTCACGTTCTAAGTAATCTTCCAAATAAGAAGTATACCGGGTGGAGGGGCAATGGATATGAAAACTATAACTTTAAGTAAGCATGAATCTCAAAGTTTTGAAATATTGATATATGTTCCAGAACACTATACATGAAAAAGGTAACAGTCCAGCAGACCAAAAATTGAGGATATTTTTTTTAAAAAATGTATTCTGTACCTAATAGTTTCAATAACCATACTTAGTATATTTTATAATAACCAAACCACTAAGAAAATAATCATCGCTGATCCTTCGAGTAAACGTCCGAATGACGTAGATGGGAGGTAGTATTGTGTTAGGTCCCAATCTTGTGGATTTAGATTTAGGTGGGGTGGGATAGGGAGTGTTGTGTGGTCAGAAATTAGTGGTGTAGGCCATTAAAATTCGGGACACCTTGTATAACACCGAGCCGACAAAGATTGTAGTTCAGGCTTCTGTTATGTTTTTGTTTTTTTATTGCTTAATTCTTTTATCTACAATAAAAATAAATATTATTCATTATTCATTCATACTTTAACAACTTTTCTGTGATTAAACTGAAAATAACAAATTTAATTTACAAAAAGAATTCTTTTTTTTATTTTTATTAATTTATCGATATATAACTCTTTAGAATAAATGCATCGAGTAAATATGTGGGAAATGATTAAAAAAACTTCAATAGCAGTTCTATATTAGAATGTTCCGAATCCACCTCCTTTTCATACGAGTCAGAGTCAGAGTGTTATCGGTTATGGAATGGAAAGCAAGTTAAGATACTAGTAGATATGAATGGTTAAGGATTTTATGACGAAGAGTGAAGGTTATTTGATAAAATTTGTTTGGATTTATTATAATCCTTTAATTTCGAGACCACTCTTATAGGATTTTAATATGACCTTGGAGTGTTTAGGATGCAATGAAGGGATCATTATATGCTGATGACATCATGACATCAGCGTGTGTAATGAGGACAGTGCTAGTAATAGTATGTCAGCTGTATACATCGTGTAAGGGATGGTACCTAGAATTCTACCTTGAGGAACGCCAGCTGAGTAAAAAGGGATGAATGGGCGGATTTAATTTGATATTATAATCGATAAGATAACCCTGTACATTTTAGTTTTCCTAGTGAATTGCATAATATATATACCTGAACACTTTCTTCTGATAAATTATAATTTCAAATCAGGATTGAGGCTGCTATTTGTATCATTCAAACAGAGTTGGGCAGTACTTAATTACATTAGTATTTAAGTACACAAACAATTACAAGTACTTGTACTTGGAACAACAAGTACATTGTGTACTTAGTAGTTAAGTACTTGGCAGTTCGCAAATACTTTTACCAAATACTGTATATGTACTTGTGGCTTTCAAGTACAATTACATGTACTTGAAAAAAGTAATTGTGACGGCAAATACCAATGAGTACTTGTATCTGTAGTTGCAAGGCTGCAAGTACAACTACTCAGTTTTAAAACAACCGGATTTCGTAAACTTTGATAATGGTGTTACATACATATATACCAACAGTATTAGTGTGGAACGTCACAGAATCATTTTTGGGGGGTGGGGGAGGGGGGGGCTGAATCGGACATAAATATTTTTTCGTAAAATTTGATATTGGAGTTACATACATATATACCAACACTATTAGTGTGGAACATAACAGAATTAATTTTTGGAGGAGGGAGGGGGGGGGGGGCTGAATCGGACATAAATATTTTTTCGTAAAATTCGATATTGGAGTTACATACATATATACCAACACTATTAGTGTGGAACATAACAGAATTAATTTTTTTTGGGGGGGGGGGGGGGAGGGGGGCTGAATCGGACATAAATATTTTTTCGTAAAATTTGATATTGGAGTTACATACATATATACCAACACTATTAGTGTGGAACGTCATAGAAATAATTATGTAGGGGGAGGGGGGGGACTGAATCGGACATAAAAAGTTTTCCATAAAATTTGATATTGGAGTTACATACATAGGTATATACCAACACTATTAGTGTGGAACGTAACAGAATCAATTTTTGGGATAGGAGGGGGGAGGGGCTGAATCTGACATAAAAATTTTTCCGTAAAATTTGATATTGGATATTGGAGTACTATTAGTGTGGAATATCACAGAATTAATTTTCGGTGGGAGCGGGGTGGGGCTAAATCGAACATACTAAATTTTAAACTCAAATATTAAATTTTGCCAAAAAAAATTTTATTGTCCGATTCAGCATAAAATATTATTTATGTCATGTTCAACACTAATAGTGTTGGTATATATGTATATAACACCAATATCAAATTATACCAGAAAATTTTTATGTCCGATTCAGCCCCCCCCCCCTCCCCACCAAAAAAAATAATATTGTCATGTTCCACACTAATAGTGTTGGTATATATGTATGTAACTCCAATATTAAGTTTTACGAAAATCGGGCGCGGTTTTTATATCCGTTTTACCCCACTTCCCCTAAAAAAAAAAATTAAGCCCACCTCCCCCACCACCTAAAAAATTCGAAATTGATTTAGTGATTTTTCACCAATACTAAAAAGTGTGACCATATCACCTTTTCAAATTTTTCAGATATCCATTAAGTTGTTTCAAAGCAGAGTAACTGTAGTTGTGGCTGGGTAAGTACAATTACAAATACTAGATAGTATTCGCCGTCACAATTACTTTTTTAAGTACTGTACTTGTACTTGGAAGCTTTTAAGTACAAGTACTTGTTAGTAAAAGTACTTGTGAACTGGCAAGTACAAGTACAGATGTACTTGTAGTTGCAAGTACTTTCCAATTACTGTAACTGTACTTGTGTAATTGTACTTTAAGTACTTTTTGCCCAACTCTACATTCAAACTTATAATTTCAAAAGGAAATATAAGAATATAAATACAGTTAAATATATGTTCCACTAATAAAAACAGTATTTCAACTGAATGCTTTCCAACTTATTCAACCCCTAGTTGAGATTTGACAATTACGTTAGAGAAACGAGTAAGACAAAAGGTGGACGTTACTAATTTTATCGAAAGTTTTAATACTTTTTTTTAATAATGATTTATTTTCTAGCAGTGGAAGTATTAGTTATCATTTTGAATGGCACAACTTTAATTTGTCAGTTGGTGCTAAAGTTAGTTTCACCACCCATTCCCTTGATAACAAAATGCTTTCTCGGAACTCCATCAGGCAAAGTAATGGCTCCATTTCATCTGACGCTTATGGCCATGGACTGTTGTCAAATTTCTCCATTGTAATGACTTTTCTACAATTAATCCGTTGCGATAACGTAAGCTACCGTAAAATATCCTGTTAATAGAAAGTCCATTTCAAGGACCGAAGGACAACCATCGGCATCTTACATGCGGGTCTTCATCGGCTTTCCCAAGACGCTGGTAATGAACGTTTCTTGATCATATATTGTTATCGAACTACGTGTATTAGATGTTTTTACATTATTATTATATTATACTGATTATAATTTTGTAAATATGATATCGTTAGCTTTAAAACATGCTTTCTTAATTTATTGGTCATTTAATGTTGAGACTGTTATTAGCTGTTGATACAGATTTTCTAGATACAGTATTTCGTTTTAACTCTCCAAAATAGATATTTGACGGAAGTATATCAATATTAGAAAACAATGCAAAGTAAACCCTTTTTTTTTTTTTTTTTTTTTTTTTTTTTTTTGTGGTGGTGGTGGTGGTGGTGTGAGAGAGGGAGATAAAAAAAAAACAACAAAAAAACAATTGTTCCGAATTAGTGGACACAAGTTAATGGGGCCTGGATGATATCAATTGCATGGTTGCGATGCTGTTTCACAGGAAACAGTTACATGTCATCACATCTGATAGCGTGATGTTATCCAATCATCTATGAGTCACATCTGATCGGTTAACGATATTATTTAAATTCATTTTAGTTTGTTCTACTCTAATAAACATTGTCTTCTTAGAACCACAGAACCGCAAATTATTATTACGTATTATCTTAATCAATCGTTACAAGGAACGAATTCATTATTTGTTTCATTTATTGTTATTCTATATTATTCAAATGATAACAAAAAAAAAAAATACTTCATCATGTTTCATGAAACAGAGTAATGGCAATAGTGTGTATAGTGGCAATAGTTTCGGTGAGGCATGAGTTTTGGTTAATTTTACTTGATTTTTAAATATGTTTTTATTGTACTTAAATTTGTCGAATGAATACATGTATCCGAATGGAATATATTTGTATGTGTGTTTTTTACAATGAACTGTATGGTAAACGTCTCCGAGGGATAGACCGAGTCGTAGATGGATGATTTTGGGGATGATCTTGTGGATTTGGGTTTCGATGTGGTTGAACGAATGATCAATCAATATTGAAATTCATGAATTGAACGTATTCAATTTGAGGGGTTTTAGAAGATATTTTTATATATTATATCTAAGCAGGCAAGGTTTGATTTTTCTGTATAATTTTTGAAGAACATGTTGGATGTTTTATTGTCGTTTTCTTCTATTATGACGAATCTTTAAAATGTATTAATTTCATGTTTAATTCTTTATATAAGTAAACATTAAGTAAAATTCTTTTATACAGTCCCCCAAAAAATACACAATGCTCCTTAATAGGTCTCAAACTAATACAGAATGGCGTTACTGCCCCTTCTGTAACTGATATGGCCCGAACCAGTTGCTTATACATTCATAATAAACTAAATGCCGTCACAAATTCACTACACACTTGCTTCCCATTTGATCCATCGAGGAGTCTGAAAAGAATATGGCCTCGGGATCTCCTAATGTAAAACTTCAATCTACCACTTTTTGGCTTATTTGATTCATATTTCAGTTTATCCCCGTTGAACAGACCCGCTACCTAGGATTCCATCTGGACAAACGTCTTACTTGGAATCCACATACAAGATTAAAACGACAGGAAACTGCCCGTGGTTTTCGACTACTTCAACATTTACTTGACAAACGTTCAAAGCTCCCAATTAATTACAAAAGACTCATTTACAAAACAGTAATTAGACCAATTTGGACATATGGAGTTGAGATTTGGAGCTCCACTAAACAATCCAATTCATCTCGTTTTCAATTCTTTCAATCCAAAATCCTTCGAAAAATCTTAAATGCTTCTTACTTCGTCACAAACAAACTTATCCACTAAGATCTTAATATACCTTACGTTTCTGACTTAGTTCAAACCAGATATCTATCCTTTCATTAGCAAACTCAACAACCATCTAAATTATCAAAACTTGCTTCTTATTCCATTCCAGATAACCCTCCGAGGTGCCTGAAAAGAAGATGGCTTCGGGACTTTCTAATATAGTGCTTCATTATATAGAATCTTTATAAATGTCACCAATGGGCAGTTGCTTTAAAAACAAGTGACTCGTCATTTTTAGCATTATCATCACATTTACTTGATGTATTGTATTTTTATATAGTATATACTGTTGTAAATTTCAATAAATATCTATATAAATATATATATATATATATATATATATATATATATATATATATATATATATATATATATATATATATATTATATATTCCAGTTAAATTACTGGATATATATTACTCATTATAAAATAGCTGGTGTTTGATTTTATTATTAATGATTTTTCTGATGTAAAATTTTCTGAGCTCGATGCTATTTAATTTTAATCATAAAGAAAATTTTTAAAAACATCCACAAGAAAAGGGTGTTATGCTTATAATATTTAAGAAGTATTTGTTAGTTGTAAGATAAAATTTGCAAAAAAACCGGATCACTGACCAACCAGAAGTAATGTTTGGAATCATTCTTCCTTTATTTGCCTTGGATACGTTGAAAGCCCCTCCTCCCGCAACACAAAAAAGGGTTTTCCAAAAAAAACCGGAATAAACTTCAAGATTGATTAAGACAAAAAAATAAATATATTGTAAGACATAAAAATAATTTTAACTTATTTTAAACCTCCCATTTAATTTATCAGTTGAGTTCTACTACTGGTAAAACTACTTTAAAAAAATAGAATTAGTAGTTAGTGACTGGAAAGGGCTTGAAGATAAAAGAGTGAAAGTTAAGGAAAAGAACACACAGGCCCCTTCGAAACCTCCTCTAATAAAATTGTTTTAATTGAAGGATTAACAAATAATTAACCTGTTAAAGATATTCAAGCATTATTAGACATTCTTGGGGTCATTGAACAAAAAAATTATATATATTATTGTAATATAGTGCCGTTTGTTTTAATGTTAGGGTGTAATATTTTTAATAAATATATATATATATATATATATATATATATATATATATATATATATATATATATATATATATATATATATTCACGTTTCTTTGTAATGTACACTCCTGGAACTTCTGGGCCTCCCAGCCGCTCTGCCTTGGTTGCGGGGGTGTTATCTACACCACTGTATCGAGACCTAAGAAAGAAACAAAAAAACAATCTAGCTATTTATATAACGAACGATAAGGCTGTTTCCTGGATTGCTGCATTTCAGCGGTTAGATCTACTTCCGTTACAATAGATTGTTTATCAATCGTGATGAATATTAGTATTGCTTTGTTTTATGAAAATTTCCTATTCTTTAAAATTAAAAAATATAATTTAGAATTCATAAAGTTTACATGACTGTATGAAAATATAAAACGTTTTTGCCACACATCTTCCATTTTATCCTCTCAAAACCCGAATACACAAGATTAGCCTAGATACAATTCTCCCATCTACGCCTCGTTATTCCTCCAGGAGGTTTTCCCGAAAATCAATATGAATTGACTTCATTTCATTTGGATTTACTTTTATTTTTATTATTGAACCAAAATTATTTAGTTTTCATAATTTTTCAGACTGTTCTTTACTAATTGTTTCCACTAAAATTATTCCGTTTCTCAGTTTTTTTTAAACATTTTTAGGTTCGTCACAATGATTATTTATTGATTTATATATTAAAAATGGTGAAACGTTTTTAAGGTCTCCTTCTTTATCTCTTTCTATTTCTACAAATTGGTTTTTTATTTTTATTATCTTCTATTTCATTGGAATCGTTTAAACTTTTTAAACTTCTTTTAACCCTTTTTAAGTTCGGAGGCTTAATATCTGGTGGTTTATTCATTTTATTTTTATTTGTTTATTTTCTTTTATCTTAATAAATTTAAAATTCAGAGAAGAGCTGGGACCGCTTTGTGCCTGGCATGTCCCTCTACAAGTGGAGGGACAGGTCTGGCTGGGGGATCCCTAGAAAGAGTGTGTATTGTAAATAAAGTATGATTGTGTTTTTAGATTTTAATTTAATTTCGTTTTATTCTTTATCATTACTACTTACTTATTTATTTTATTTTTATTCTCTTTTTTTTTTATTTATAAGCATATTGTATACTTTATTGTTTATTTCGTTTAACGTCAATTTATGCTGCTATCGCTAATCGGACGATATAGGTGGGAGTTCTAAATTTTGCCTATCCAGATTGTATACTTTATATTGTTTATGTATAACAAGTTATTTTCTGTTCTCCTTTTATTTATTTATTTGTTTTTATTTAATTTATTTTTTTCGAATGAGCCAGCAGAGGACCACGTGCCAATTTCAATTCTTTCTTTCTTGTTCCTTTCTTTTCTTCCAATATGCTTTCATCTGTTCACCATATTTCCTCTTTCTGTCCTCAGACCATTTTGCACCAGTCCTTTTCACTTTCCTGCCCTGGAATCCCTCTATCTTCAATACTTTTCGCCGAAAGTCTTCTTTATTATTTATTTCCTCTATTTTTATATTGTTTTTTTCTAAATCCCTTTTTACTTCATTGACCCAGCTTGTTGTCGATTTCTTACCCCAGAGATATCTGAAAATCGTACTTGTCAATCTACTATCAGGCATTCGATATGTTATTTATTTTATTTTATATATATTTTTTTCTAGTTATTTATTTATTTTTTCTCATTGTATAAAATGTGTGATTGTAATCATACGCTATCTATATTAATTATTGCTCACATTTGTGGCAGATTGTAATAATTACTCAATAAATTTTTTTTATATAAAAAAATAAATTTAAAATAAGTTTAATTTAGTTAGTTGAATAAAACTGGAAAAACAAAATCAATTGATAGGAAATTAATTATTTATCTTTTATATCTAATAAATTGGCTCAAATTAATAACAAGTTAATGAAATATAATGTAAAGCAAATGAAAATATAAATAAAAGCAAATTATTTTCAGTCTTATCTGTAGGAGCATATTGGGCTTTGCTCCGGTAATCCGTAGTACTGAAGACGTTCTACTTGACTCCAATTCACTGTATTTTTGGTATTACTCAACTTAAAGCACTTCTAACCTCAAATAACTTTTTTGAGATTCGCTAATTATTAAATCCAACGACTTAACATCCAGTCTTCATTACCAATTATTATTTTACTAGTTTTCACTAAACAACAGGACTAATCAATTTTATTGGAATTATATAGGTTGCGATTATAAAATAATAATTTATAATGCTATTATAAAATAAAGATATATACTTTTTTTTTTATTTAGTGAAACTTTAAAAAATGTTTTCATAATTGATATCTAGGCTACCTAGCTGGTGTCTAAGATCAGATCAATAAGAAAATAAACAAGAAATAATGAAGAAATGACAAAAATCACTAGTTTTTCTTCTTCTTTTTTTATTATTAAAACTTTTAAAAATGTAATGATATAAGAGAATAAGTTATATCAATGAAAACGATAATAAAAAAAAAAAAATAGTAATACAGGGTATAGACTGTAAAGTGAAATGAAACTTGAAAAATTGTAAGAGAGAACAAAACACAATTTTGATTAATTTATGTTAAAAGTTTTTTTGTTTTTTTTAATATATTTTCCTTTAGCAGGAAAATGTTACTGAACTAAATTGTATTTTTTTTTTAAATATGACATAACCGCTTCATACACTAAACCCTCCAATCATAAATATATGAAATGATTCAAACACGAACAAGGAAGTGTTAAATAATGAATAATGAAAATGAATTAAAGAAAAATATCAACGAAAGAGAAACATAGAAGAAATTTTCTATTTGTTACACATTTTCTTATATCTTTTTTTATCTAGGCTACCTAGCTGGTCATATTTTTTTATTTTATTTTTACAATGCCCAGAGGATTTATTTTGATTTATTGAAGATATCGTTATACGATTTATTGTTCTTCGATAGCATTTATCTTGAATACCATAGATTGATTCTCGAAACTCGTTTGTGTCCATCATGGATGACTCAACTAACCGCTTCATTATCATGTTTCTTTGAAATAGTTTCAGTGGTTTGAAAGATCGATGAGACTCGGAAATGAATGGACATTGTTTGAGATTACTTTTTCGACATTTTGTCTAGATTGTGTTGAGGGTTATACGAGTTTCGACCCTCTTCTGATGATAACTATAGTCGTTTTTTATTTTGTATTTCTGTCTTTCAATTTTTTATTTACACCTTTATTATTAAAGTAACAATAAGTGAATAGTTCTTTAAAATATATATGTGTGTGTGTGTATTCCATGGACCACCTTCTTTTTTTTTTCTTTTTTTTTTTTTAATAGTAATTTAGGTGTTTAAACTAAATTCAATTTAGTTTTGAAAAGATTTTTTACACTCATAATTATGAATAATTCAGATTGCTTAGCTAAATGGAGGTACACCTTTAAATGTGTATACTTCGGCACAATTTTCTAAATTTTTTTCCCCCTTCCAATCTTTCAAATAAAGTTAATTCGCTGGATTTCCTTTGAGTTGACCTTCATCTTTCCATGTATGGACATCACTTTACGAGAAATGACTTTTGTTTTTCACTTCAACGGTGTCCCAATCCTACTATATCAGAATAACTTTGTTATGAAGTCATTATTGCTTAGGAATGTTACAAGAAATCAAATTGCTTACATGTTATTTATCAAGGATTTACTTATGAGCATCAATGTTATGCATATATTTGTTAAAATACTCAGATCAATGGACTAAAAACAAAAAAATCACAAATTTAAATTAATTGATATATAATAGATGTTATTACATAAATTAAAATATCTTATTAGCCTTGCGCACCTCTTAATTGCGCTGCTTCATCTTTCCATTTACACCATGTTATTTCCAATCTCTTATTTTTGACTATTTTTAATGTATATTCAGTTTCACTCCATCGACTGTCATGGCAGGCCATGGATTTTATGTTATTTTCAGTGTTAGGTTTTCATTTATGTTTACCCTTATCTTTTCAATTATTCTTTCATCTGTAGATTATATCTTATACTTTTGTGGTAAATAGCCAAATCAATTAATTACTTATTAACCCTTTTCTATTTTAAAATACTTTGCAAGGCACATTGGGAATTACAGCTACAAAGTATTATAGAATCAGCTATCTTTAGAAATTATCATATTCCCTGCTGGATCGCTAGGTTGATGCTGCAGAGCTTGGTGCTGGTAGACTGATCATGGTTTTAGTTTTTGTCACTATGTGGAATTACAACGAACCAGTACACCTCGCAAATACATTAATTGAAGTGGAATATGCTGGAACCCTTGAGAAGTACGACAGAAATCGTAAGGAGAGGAAAAATGTTCCTTGTAGTAAAACAGTCAAGAATATATCAACTCTTTTATCACCCAAAAATTTCTGACTAGCAAGGATGAAGCGGAAGCAGATAAGTTCTGCTACACTATAATGTATGAAGCAATAACAAAAAATTTTCTATGAACCTATCTTTTTTACCGATTGCCTTTCGAGGCACATTAACCTTATTTTAATAACAATACTTTATCACAAAATTGCGTTGAACTTTCTATTAATTTAATAGTTGCATGAAAAAATTAATTAAAAAAAATATTTTATAATTGTTTCTCTCTTTGGGAAATTAATGGTTAAGGATTGTCCAATCCCAAAATTACGCTATTTTACGGTATGTAGGTTTGTAGATAACGAAGAAAATTTGTTTTATATGCTGTGAAACATTAATAAAGAATTCTTAGATTTTAATCCTTTAGAATTTTTGTTTAAAAAAGTATAATTATATAAGGAGATTTAATTACAAACTTTTCTATATTAATGAAAATTATATAAATAATAGGTATCGATACTTATTGTTACTAGGTATAGTCAAAAATTACGATTAATAAAAACTCTTCTGAAAAGTTTGTAAAATATACGAATGGTTTCTAGCCATTTTCAGTTATTATAAGAACTATCATATAAAGTAAATACTAAGGAGATGAATTTGTCAGGGGTGCAGTCAAGGTTGAATAAACACAGCCAGTTTTTAAATGAAAAACTTATATTTTGGCGTGCCAACGTTTCGACCTGCCTTGCTGGTCTTCATCAGGGTAAAATAACAAAAAATTGGATGTGACCAAGATGATACTAACATTAAAAAAAAATAAAATAAAATAAAATAAAAAAATAAATAATAAACCTAATTTAAAAATGAAAAAGAAACAAGAAAAAAATTTTTTTTCAGTTAACTAGATAATTGAATACAAAATAGTAGTGAAGTTTAGTCGAAGATACAGTTGTAATAGAGTAATTAAATAATTTAAATTGAATAATATAAATTTAAAATTTTGTAAACTAATACAACAATACAAACTAATGTAACAATTTTATTAACAGATGTTTTTTTATTAGGAATTAAAAAAAGTAAAAAGGGATCTATATGAAAAGGAAAATGGTAAGATAGAAAGGTAAGGAAAATAATAAAGTTGGCATAACAATAAACGAAGGAAGAGATTGAGAAAATATGAGAAATTAAAATAAATGAATTTAGTTAAATACTTAACTAACTACTTACTACTACTAACTACTTACTAATTATTACCTTAGTAAATACTCACAGTCAACAATACAACCATCATCATATAAAGTAAATAATCAAAAAAATAAACAAAACAATTTGGTAATCGGAAGTATGTTTAGAATACTTTCGATCACCAAATAATTTTGGTTAATTTATTAACTTTTATCCGCAAGCCATTTACTATCACTATATACAATATATTTAAACTATTTACCTCAATTAGTATTACATACAATTAATTGGAAAGGAGTTGTATTCGTATACAGCCGTAGCAGTTCCAAGAGGCAAGTTATCTGGAGCAGCAGAAACAGTTTCAACGAAATTAATTGGGCTTTCTCTTATTAATATTTGGTTGGAGTTCTCGCTCTATGGTTAGATTATTTATTAGTGTTGATTGAGTTTAACGCCCTGATGTTCTACAACTAGAGCAGAGAGGACGGACTAGTCTACGCGTTACCAGCTTACTTCAACGAGCGAGGGAAGGCAAGATATATTCCGTAGGTCAAAGAAAAGGAAACAGAACCAGATTTTAACCGGAGTATCGTTTGGCATAGTTTGGCCATTAAAATCTATTAAAAAAAAAAAAAAAAAAAATTGTGGTTGTTCGGAAAAAGATTAAAAATGAAAATTCATATTTAATTTTTACAAAAATATAAATGGAAGATGCAGTGGCATTAATAACATTCAAACATTGTTTAATTGGATTACAGCTTGAAATTAGTTAAAAATTCACAGTTATTTGTTCTTTTGTAGCATCTAAAAAAAACAGAAAATATTTCTTACCTCTAATTTACACTCGATAATTTGTTTCTCCATTTCATTGAATACTCTTAATTGAACAAAATAAATGTGTTTTAGTCCAGTAGATAATTTGAAGTTTTAGTTGAAGGCTTCTTTCTCAACAACATTCTATAATTTGAGCTCCACACTTCTGTGGTTCTGTGGTTTTGAAATGACAGGTCGTTTGTTTACACCTCCTAATTTAACTAATGTTATTCTCCCGGACTCGAAAGGAATGGAGAATTCTTAACTGTGGTGAGTTAACTTGTGAAGATTTAATTCATTTTGAAGATGATTTCACTGTCGAAGGTTTCCAATTCGATACTGAACTGCTACGAGAATCTGGAATGTCTTGAAGAAAAGCCACCAACTCCCGTGACTTTGAGGTAGACGAAGTCATTTCAATGTACGATCGCTTTGCAAAAATCGCTCGATAAACTTTTTAATACGATTTTATTAACTTCATCTGTATGTAACTTCATCGTAAATTTCACTGATTTCCAGCAATCTGTTTAACTTGTAATTTTTGAAAATTTTCTCACATTTCAAGGACCTATGACAATGCAATTGCACAACTTTGTTCTAATATTCTCGCTGAATCTAGTTAAATTACCCCTAAAATGGGATCTGTCTTGCAAAAGGTGGAGTAGTGGGTTTTGTTGTTATATGGACCAGATGGGTTCTGAGAATAAAACATCTAAAACAAAATTTAATTTTATAAGGGAAAAATGTTTGGGGGGCAAAAAACCAAAACAGATTTTTGAAAAAACATATAGAAAAATGCTGTAAATCGAAAAATGTTATATTTACTAAAGTTTATTAAATTGTGCGTCTAAAGACATACCTTAAGTTGAATTTGATTAAGGCTTTTAGCCACAATTGATTATAAACCATCGGCGAATTTTGCACACTTTCCAAAAAAGTTAGTTTTAGTCATGTTTAAAACTCCATAATACAGAAAAGGCTAATCTAATCAATAAATGTTATATACTAAAAGTTGTAGATCATTACATTTTGTGCAAGATAGGATTTTTAAAGCAAAAATTGCCCATTCCTACTCTGAGATATGTCAATAAACCCAATGATAATGCCCAATCACGAATAGTACAGGGGCATTAGCTTCGAACCTTGAACTCTAAAAAAAAAAAATGTCTGACTGCTGCAAATTGTTCACTACACTTTTTAGTTTTTTAGTTAGATTTAGTATAAAAGGGTGTTTTTCTATTTATTTTTTTAAAATTTAATTTAGTTTTAGTACTTTAATTCTAGTGCTTTTAAAATAAATATGTGTGCCATTTTAATATTATTTTTTCAATTTTAAAATAAAGATCACATTATGCAGGAATATATTTGATTACAGGTTTTTTTTTTTTTGGTTTTTTTTATATACCTTTATTGAAATTTCCAACTGTACAGAATATATACATCAAGTAAATGTATTGACAACGATTATAATAGCATGTTAAAACTTGGAAAGAACTACTCATCAGTAGTACTTTATTAAAACTTCTACACTAGAAGGTCTCTAGGCCATCTTCGTTTCAGACGCCTCGGAGGATTATCAGGAATGGAGTGGGAAGCAAGTTGAGAAACTAACGGATTTGAGTGATTATGGAGCTTGGTGATATGGAAGGATAGGTATCTGTTGTGGGCTAAATCAGCAACATATGGAACATTAAGATCTTTATGGATAAGTTTATGGGTGACTAAGTTAGGAGCATTGAGGATTTTACGAAGGATTTTGGATTGTAAGGATTGAATACGAGATGAATTAGATGGTTAAGTGGAGCCCCAAAGCTCAACTCCGTACGTCCAAATAGGTCTAATCACAGTCATGTATCTGAGTCTTTTATAATTAATTGGGAGCTTTGAACGTTTGTCTAGTAAATGTTGAAGTAGTCTGAAACGACGGATCACAGGTTAATTTTAATTCTTGCTAATTTTAACTTTATTCTTTGGTGCTTTGATTTTCAATTATAGAATACCAACTACCTTTAAAGCTCATTCTGCTTTTAAAGAATCATTCTCCTGATACCGCTGGAAAAAAAAAAAAAAAATTCACTCACATTATTTAACTGTCAATACTGAACACTTTTATTTTCGAAGTTGTCACAATAAATGCAATATTTTATTTTAATATCCTCCAACGACATGCCAATCTTACCTTGACAATATCCAGACATAAAAAGGATCCACTTCAAAACCATCGAATCTATATTTATAGCTAATGAATGCCTATCTGTTATCTAAGTGGTCTAAAAACAGAAATCTACATATGTCTTCTGATTTCAATATCCCATTACATTATTTCTATAAATAACTATCCATCGGACCACGAACTAAAACCTTTCCGATGAAAATACCAATTAGATAGGTATCGCCAAAATTGACATTTCAGAAAGGGCCAAACTTTACAAAAAGTGGAACTAATTGGTTACTAAGAAAAAATTATTTGATAAATGTATTAAATATATAAAATAATTATATAATAATTATCATTATTAAAACAATACTTAAACATGGTTGTAAATTATCCTCCTGGAATTATGACTATTTCTTGTCACGAAGTCCATTATAATAATTTATTCTTTAATTCCTGGTTAGAATCATGTCATAACTTTATGCAACCTTTTAATTTTCGTCCTAGTTATAAAGGCCTTGGCCTTCAAGCTCTGGTCTATTTGCTTTTTTCCATTTCGGGTCATCGATTATGGCCGAGTGCCAGAGCTTTATTTCTTCTTGAGATTAAGAGTTGGAAGTATTAAATTCTCTCCATTAACCCCTCACTCAATAATAATATTTCAGATCTGAACTCACCAAGTTTGTTCTTATTCCGTATTATCCTCAGCAATATCCTTTTAAACTATATTATCGTCTCAGGCAAGTAAACACGGCAATCATATTAGTCTCGTTCTATAAATTGATAATGTCATGTGGAATGAATTTACTCTTCGAATGAATATCTAATAGCAATGGGCACACTAATTTTAATTTTAAATTGCATTAGTAGTTAGCTCTTGAATCCACTTGTTCTTCCTTTTGTGACATGTATAAATAAAAAAAAATTAAATTTGCATCTCAAGGTTATTAATGAACGTTTATATTTACGAATGGCCGTTTAGAATGTTTTGATAAACTATTAATTATTGTTTAAGTTAATAACTATTTGTGTGCAATTTAGTTTATTTTGTTTTTTTTATTCATATATTTAAATTTACAACTGTAAAAAATATACATATGAAGTAAATGTGCTGATAACGGTTACAATAATATGTCAAAACTTGAAAAAGAACTTCTCATCAGTAGCACTTCAATAAAAATTCTATATGCATATATATATATATATATATATGTAACATTAAGATCTCTATGGATAATTTTATTGGTGACAAAGTAAGGAGCATTGAGAATTTTTCGAAGGATTTTGGACTGTAAGGATTGAATACGAGATGAATTGGATGGTTTAGTGATGCCCCAAAGCTCGACTCCGTACGTCCAAATAGGTCTAATCACAGTCATGTAAATGAGTGTTTTGTAATTAATTGGGAGCTTTCAACGTTTGTCTAGTAAATGTTGAAATAGTTTTTAAAAAGATGTTATCCCTTACAATCAATTTAATCAGATTTTTTTAGTTGGTTATTTTAGCGCTTGTGGATGGGCGACTTCAACCGAAAAAGCAAGTGTTATAACAGATTTGTAGATTTAAAAAGTATTTCATATTGCGCAAGTAAAGTTATGCACTAAGCTCTATTTTTAGCTTAAGAGATTTAGATGAAGAATAAGAGGACCTTCTGCCACTAAAATGAAATAAATTGTTTCCTGAAGTAGCCAAGGTAAATGTTATACGCTTCTTAGGGAATAGCAAAATGATTTCTTTTTTTTTCTTTTTTTTTTTATCGCGATATAACAAGATATGTGGAGTGTTCTACTCTTCGAAATATTATTAAAAGTAGTTAACTTTAATTGAACAAATGTTTTGTCAAGGTCTAGAGTTACTATTGTGCATAACGTAGCCACATACTTATTATTAATAGTTTATAACATGAATTCCTCTGTACAACTTTACTACTGACAGTGTGTACTCCAACCGACCTCAGTGTAAACTTGCTATTTAAAATACTACAAAGGAAGTTAAACTGTTCATTGCCTTATATCCTGCATAAGCACAATATTCTTGCCTAGAAAAAATAACAAACTAATCTTATTATTCTGTAAGAACCCTTTAACATTCACCTCGGCAATTTAAGGCAACATATTTTTAGTGGTATGTACTTATGTTTATTTTAATTTTAGGTATTTAAAATTGATTGTGCATTTAATCTAATTAAATTTAATATTTTCACTCTTCTCTGCCGCGAATACACTTTCAAATGCTTACTTCTTTAATTAATCTATCGAAAAATTCATTAAATATATTTTAAAAAAATAATATCCTTTACTATGAATATGCTCTATTTTTTCGAGATTTTTTATTTTAAACTTTATTCATTGATTCGCACCTTTCTTCAGATTGAAAACAATCAGCGAATGTGCAGACGAAAAAAAAAATATAATAAATAAGACATGTAGAACATAAAGACCAGTACCCATTCCTCCTGACATTATTTTAGGGTTTTTTTTACTTAAGGTCACTCAACCAGCTGCTTTCTGCCTTCGGTGCATATTCTCAGAAATATTTATTTTAACTATGTTTTGTATGCCTGTTCGGGTGATCATAAAGGTTTTTCTTAAATATTTTGAATTTTGTTTTGATGTGTTCCAGTACAGTGGGTATGTGTAGGTCTGTATGTAGTGTTCTATTACTTATGTACGTACCAAGGAGATCATGTAATCAGTCTCAATGTTTGTGTTTGACATTTTTGTAGTTTGTATATGAGTTTTTTTAGCTCAACCATATATTTGTAATGCGTAAGTCTATATGGGTTTCGGGTCTTTTTCACATTTAGGCTACCAGTTCTCAGCTGACTTGTAACTCACAGATTTGAATGCCGATTATTGTGTGGGTAGTAGGGACCTATATTATATTAGTGCAAAACTGGAGTTGTAGCCGCCAATGAGCATTGGGAGCCGAGAAAAAAAATAAAATATGAAAATCATGTATTGTTTTTTTTCTCAGCTCTCAGTCAAGATAGAGAAATAATTTCCACGTAAAATCGTAGTTTTGTATGCTATCTCTTTACCAAAACCAAAACCTGATTAATAATATCTTTAGTAATAATATCAGGTTTTGGTTTAAACATGAAATCCTGCATTAATTTCCGGACAACGGGTTTTGGTTGTGATAAAGAGATAGCATACAAAACTAAAATTTTACTTGAAAAAATTATTTCTCCATCTTGACTGAAAGCTGAAAACTGGCAAGTAACTGACTGCCTTAGTGTGAAAAAGACCCTGGGTTTCAGTAAGTATGTTTCGAGGATTAAAATGCATATTTTTTAAAACACCTCCTGCTTTTGTTTACTAATATCTCTTACTTAACTTATCAGTTCTTTTGTTTTTGTTACTGTTTAAAGTTCGTATCTGTTGTTACTAACAACGATTTCTCTAACTTGATTGCAAGCTTCCTGACAACACGGAAGTCATCAAAACATTATTGTTAAATCCTACCCAGCGCCCGGTTAGGTTCTAGAGATCAGAATTAGACTTAAGATCAGCAGTAAGTAGCCGCCATTGACGGCGAACTCATTGATGATTTGGACCCGTAATGTGTGAGAGTTTATTCACAAGACACCCACGGAGCGAGGAAAGGGACGGCCTACACTCCGACCCACACAGGCCCACATCCAGGCCCAAGGTAGGGCTCCAGTGAAGCAACTCTACCTACGATCCCTTCCCACAGCGAAAATTCGCTTCTGGCCTAAAAAAACAAATTTAATTACTGGAAGCACCAGTCCACGAGCTCTTAATTGCTCCCCCCGACATTAGCTTTCGAATCTTCTTCTTATTTTATAAATTAATGAATTATATTTTGTTTTGTAACTTAATTCTTGAATCCACACCTGTCAAATACAGAAATGAAATCAGCTGATGTGCTTAAATATAAAATAGTCATGAGAAATGATTGTATCCAGTGGCACCCCTTCCTTATCCGTTTTACTTACTTTTGTATGTCTCTCATCCAGTTCCTTTTCAGTCTCCTCCTTGTATTCTCCGACATGAGAAATTTGACCATTCCATCCATTACTTTGTTTGGATGTCCATTTAATTTATCATAAAACTGTTGCTATCCGTAGCTATAATGTATAATATTGTTGTTAACGTACCCATGATGTTTCTGCTATTAGTATTAATGTTTTGGACTGAAAATATAATACTTTTTTTTTTTTTTTTTTTTTTTTATGTGCGTGTTTGGTTGTGCCGTAAATTCGTGATGCACAAGTCCATGGAGGTTTTAGTAGCTTTGTGTACATTATTAATTTTTTTTTTTTCTAAATGTTAACAACCATACTTCTCAGTTACCAACATAAAGCACCGAAACACTCTTGGATTGAATGTACTTGTAATCTTTACGGATACACAATGTCGACGATTTAATTTTCCATTTCTTTCATGGGGTTCCTCTCACTCCCACGGAGTCCCTAACCATCCCTAACTACCTACCCCCCTCAAAAAAAAAACAACAACAAAAGAATGTCTTAACAATAACTCGACTAAATTTCATTTAAAAAAATGTAATAACGAACGTCATAAAATATACATACCATTGTGTGTTGTGTCGTGTAAAGAAAATATAAAGTTTCAATCTGCTGGGAGTCAGATCTTGTTTATATCCAATTGCTCCTGTACAGAAGAAACTTGCAAGGCTTTCATGTCAGCTTCGTCAACAAGATGGCAGGCAAAAGCCATGTGGCCTATGTTGCATGTGTACACGTGGCCGGCCGGAAGGCAACGGTCCTCCAATCACATCCGGTCTACACTGTCTTCACGATTATCCTCAAAGGTGGAAATGGTCATTCTGAGGATATGGTCTCTCAAGAAGAAACTGAGGTTTTTAATTATCTTGACTCTTCTAGGTTCTGGAGAGTAGTGTGGTCTGATACTGATGTCATCAATACACCAATAAAATTCCTAAAAAACTTGGTTTCTGGAATGCAAAGTGTTTTAATCATTATGGATTAATGTAATTTACATTTATAGACCAGTATAAAATTTAAGACATTAAGCAGGGTTGATTTGACACCATCTTGAAAAGTAGGTATTTGCAAAGTGTATTTAAATTTACCTTGTTGATTTCAAAGCTTGATAAATTTTAAAATCTTCCTCACTTCATTAACAGTAATTTTCTTAAAAATTAATTCTGGAAAGTTCATCTTTAAAAATCACCTTGAAGGGTGACTTGGAAGTCCTTATAAATCTCCAAAATATCAAAAAGAATCATAGCTTTATAAACATTCTATATTAGATACTTAATAATTAGTTGTTTGTTATGGTGCAGGTGGTATTGAACAGTGAAAGGGATGTTGATGGTTAAGGGAGTGGTTGCGCACAATGGAAGGTGTGGTAAAAGTAGTTTTTTGTCATTAATGAGTCTCTATTTGTTCTAAGGCAGCACCTATCTATATAGAATATAACATCACTTACAAAGAACGGATTTTCTTTATAATTACAAAAATCCTATCTTAATTTTCTCAAACAATTCTTATTTTTGTTAATATAAGCTTTAAATATAAATTTTATGTATAGAAACTAGAAGGAAATGCTATTTTTAAAAAAACTTTCCAAACCTTTAAATCCTCCAATCTTCGCTATTGTATACTTAATTAGAATTAAGAGAAATTGAATGAGTATTGAATGTAAAACTAAAAATGCATAATTGAGCCATGTAATATGTAAAATGGTGTAACATTTATACCACCCTAATATTAGCTTATTTTTTTTTGGAATCGTTATACATTTTGAATTCCAACTTTATCAGTGGAGCATTAGTATTAGTAAATGAGTTGGAAAATAAATAAATATAATAGGTCTTGCAAATGTTTCCTTCAGTTATCTATAAAATTTTAATATTCATGATTAATATTTTTTTTTATTATGGATTGTTTTTTATTTATTAGTTTGTTTATTGCTCTTAAAACAAAATTAAGGCTTTATTAAAAAAAAAAAGAATGTTGGATTTCTTCCAAAACAAAGAAGTTCAATTGCAAAAAAAAAAATTAGAATGACAGTCCTCAAGAATTCAGTTACTCTATTTTTAACCTAGAGATATGGACCATCTTCTAAAGAGAAAATGTTTTAAGTTAAATCTTATTGTTTGTTAAAATGAATCTAATAATATGAATACAATCTTTTTGAACATTTGTAAATCAATGAGTATATGGTTCAAATTTACTTCAATTAATAAGAAGATGTTCACATATTTCTCCTTGTGAAAATTATGTTCCCTATATTAAGTTTCATGTGTAGCGTTGAAATAAAAAATTTAGTCCTTTTTTAAATAACTAGGTGATTAGTTTAACATTATTTTTTGTGATTTATTTATATGTGTACACATGATTAGATGAGATTATTATTAACTTAAAACTTAATAAACACAGCAGATAATATTAGTAAATTTATTTTACAAGATTATAATTTGAACATGTTTGTGTCAACTAGCTTCATATTGTACCACTGAAAAATGTAATGTACTGAGAGGAATTGGCAAATCCAAATGTAGCATCAAATGTAGTTATTCACAGGGATCTACTAAAAATAGAAATCTCTCCATAAACTGAAAATCTCTACCTTCTATTGTTATAATTATTTATTTTTTATATTTTGGCCCCTTTTATATTGATTAGGTGAACTTCGGGTCAAAAATAGTTGAGTTTTGCAGTCCTTGTACAAATTAGCATATTTCATCTCAAGAACAATTCGTATAAAAATTGCAATTTGGGCCACAGGTTAAGAACCCCTTCTGGAACCGCCACACTTACCAAAATAAATATATTATTGAAAGTTGAAAAGTAAAATAAATTGACTTATCACTGTGTTATCACAAAATGCTAAAGCACAAAGGAATATTTTAATTTGAAATTAAGAAAGCTTTCCTGGCACATAAGAGAAGATAATTTAAATTCATTCACTGTCAATAAAATCAGATATTTTAAGTGAACTTAAAACATTTATATGACTTTTAAACCCATCGAGTCTGTTGTTACCAACAGATTTGAAGATATATAGAATAGTGAAAACCATAGAGTTTAAAAAATAAAACATATTTAGAAATGAGAAATATTGTTATAATCTATTATAATACTAAAATTGATACATTTCTCTGACATTTTAGAAATATATATATATATTTTTTTTTTTTTTTTTTTTTTTTTATGGCACTACAACCCGGAGACGGGTTCTAGCCTCCATCAAAAGCCTCCACGGTCCTGGGCAGCTACCATCCAGTTCCTGACCCCCAGGAATTCATTTGCATCAGCCGCTACTCCGTCGGCCCATCTCAGTTTCGGCCTTCCTCTTCTTCTTGCTCTATGGAGGGGCTCAGTTAGTATTTTCTTTGGCATTTCACCCTCCATTCGGGCCAAGTGTCCGGCCCACCGCAACCTGCCCAGTTTAATGACCTGGATGATGTTTAATTCATTAAAGTGATTATAAACCTCTTGATTTTTAAGTCTTCTCCATACACCATTTTCACATAGTCCACCAAATATCCTTCGCAGGATCTTTTTTTCAAAAGTTAGAAGGTCCTGTTCACTTGTGTTTGTCAGAGTCCAGGTTTCTGAACCGTACATCAGAACAGGACGAATTGTAGTTTTATAAAGGTGGAGTTTAGTCTGTCTTGAGAGAGTATGTCCAATTATAAGTTTTTGTAGGCCAAAATAGCATCGGTTGGCAGATATTATTCTTCTTTTTACCTCACCTCCACCATCATTATCCTGCGATACCATTGATCCTAGGTATACGAAGTCTGCAGTCTTTTCAAAAGTATACTCTCCAAATGAAACACTTTCATTTGGGTTCGGTTTATCTCCCGTCACCATATATTTAGTTTTTGATTCATTCACTTTAAGCCTGAGTCTTCCAGCTGATTCCACCAGTGCCAAGAAAGCTTCTTTGACTACCTGGAAGGAGCGTCCTACGATGTCTATATCATCAGCATAGGCTAAAAGTTGAACTTTTTTAGAAATATATGAAGACAATAAAATAGATATTATAGTTAAAGTTGTCCCAAGCGATTCAAATTTATTCACAAGAGTTAACAAATGAGAAAATAGTGAGAACTTACTTAAAAGATAAAAACATTGTATCATCTAGATAAAATAATGTAGATACATGAAACTTTCTGTAAAAATAATAAGTAATGTATTAATAATATATGTATTTATATTATAGTAGTATAATAATATATGTATTAAATAATAAATTACTTAATATTTATACAGAAAGTTTCAGTTACAGAACACAGGGAGTAGATCAATAAGACAATAATCACTGTTCAGTCTTCCTTAATTCTTTTTTTTTAGATAATGACAAATGATTGCGTTATTCCATTATCTCATTTAAAAATATATAAATTACTATTATTTAATTTTCTCAGGCAACTGGAGTGGTTTTTTCATTCTATAAAAAATATGTACTATGTTGTTCTGTAAATTTAACAATTTCAGCAAATTTAAAAGTTCTCTAATATTTTTAAAAATGAGAGTACTAGATGGAATGATTAATTAATTCAACATTATTTTATCTA
Organism: Euschistus heros; assembly: GCA_003667255.2. NCBI lineage: Eukaryota > Metazoa > Arthropoda > Insecta > Hemiptera > Pentatomidae > Euschistus > Euschistus heros. The sequence goes on along the minus strand of RCWM02000321.1, from coordinate 956,828 downwards.
GATGATACAAAGTATTAATGTATTTTCATTGATGGAAATTTACTAGTGTAGCACCTATAGATTTATTTAATTTATTAATAGACAATAAACAAATAGAAAGGAAGCTTTTGCTGAATTTGATTCTGCTTTTGCCATGAAATCTGGGTCAATTAATAAGGCATGATAGGGCATTAAGTGTTTAAATACACCCTTGAAGGAATCCAGGGTAGATGAAGGACTCAAAAGTGCAATTTGGAAATCAGGGAGGAAAAAATAAATATTTGGATGGCAAGTTCAGATAGTTTAGTCTCAATTTCATTGGCTTGCTGAGCAAGATGTAATAACCTATTAATTAAATATTTAAGATAGGTAACCTTGGAAATGGTTGAACTTTATGTTTAAATTAAGTCATTTTCTATATAGTAATAGTAAACCAATAGTATTTTCTCATTTGCATTGGTTTTTATATTAAAAAAATATCATTTTAACAATAAAATAATGTTAAAATAATTATAGTAAAGTAATGTCATTAAAAGTAACAAAAGGTATTTTTTTCTTGCCTTTGACTGATCCTTCAAAATAAATCTACAACATATATAATCACCCACAGTCAAAAAATACACTTCTTCATTTATAATATAAGGCAAAACATGGATATATTAGCTGATAATTAATTCTCAAAATCTTAATACATTGCTCAGAAGTACATCTACTGAACATAATAAATTTATTTTGTTGATAGCATAAGAAGTTATAATTTAAGTACTTATAATTGACCATTGGTTAAAACAAGTAGTAGAAAAAGTTAGGGATCAAATGAATAAAAAAGAATTACAAAGGGGTTGACAATAAATAATTCATTGTATTATCTATTTAATGGCACCCCAACTATCTTCCCTTTAAATTAATATTTTTTTTATTAAAAGAAAAGTAATGTTTGATAGTTCAACTAAGAACATTTTTATTTTCCACTGTATAATTTATACACATAAATCTCAATTAGTCTATTTTCCCAGTTAGTTTTTTCTTTAGGACTTTGTTTCTTTAATTATTTTAAAATATTTCAATATTTTATATTGATACATTGCATTTCGGACATTTGTAGGAACAATGCATCAGTGTGGTTCAAAGCGATATAAACTATGATTGATATGTTAATAATCATCTAATCTTTATATATTAATGTTTAATTTTTACAATTTACATGAGTAAAATGTTCCTTTAGTAATTGCATAATTTACCATATTATACCTGTTAAATTACTTTCCTAATATGAAAGGCTTGCAGAAGTAGATAAAGAAGAATATGAAAGATTTTACTATAACAGAAAATTGGTATTAATTTTTAAAAAAATAACTATAAAAAAGTATTATTCAGTATCTTAAATTTTATTTTTATTTTCTAATGGTTAAATTTAGAAAATGTCTGTCCATGTTACCTTTTATTAAAAAGAAAAATATAATAAACCTCCACACCTCTAGAGCATTGAAGTAGCCCTTGTAGTTCATAAATCGCTCAACAGAGTGCACACCATCCTGGTTTTAATCTGGTCATTCTAATTATTTTCACTTCATTGTAAAACAGCATTTTTAGTAATATTTTATCTGTAAGTTTTCTCTGAATTGATTTACGAATAAATGGAATTAGATGTGGCATAAAAAAAAATCGTAAGGACATTAAATTTAGAAAATAAAATATAAATTAATAATTGAAGAAAAAATGAATGTTTCAAATAACAAAAAAATAAATAATTATCATTATAAAAGCAACAAGATGCTAATAAGGGATTTTGGCTGATTTATTAGAATATTGTTGAAAATAAAGTTTAGTTGCTGCTCTTATTCTTTTTCAAGAGCTTGTCTTCTGGAGTGGACCATTGCCTTCTTGTAGAATTATCTTAGCAAATTTCATCTATTTTATTTCTCTGAATAATGATTTAAATTTTTTAAAAAAGAAAGTTTTGAAATAATTTGTGGAGTTTTCTGTCCAAACTGAGCTGTATATATCTTAATTGTAATATGGGTGTTAGGGAAATGTATAGTAACCATCCTTTTTCAATTTATAATATTCCAAAAATATTCCAAGTCTCTTTCTTAGATTTCTTAGAGGGAGATAGATCATATTTTTTTTTTTAATAAAGAACGATTACCTATGGATAGTGTAATTTATCAAATGATTCATTGGTGGTTTCAAAGAGCTCATTCAACTGCAGATGAGGTTATTTATGTTACAATTCTTTAATGAATGCTCGAATATATATATATATATATATATATATATATATATATATATATATATATATATATATATATATATATATATATATTTTTTTTTTTTTTTTTTTTTTTTTTTTTTTTTTTTTCTCTTCTTATGAAAAAGGGAGATCTCCTTGCCTAATGTCAATTGACTGAAGGTTAGGAAGATACAAACTCAGTTGGGTAATGTTTCCTTTATGCCTTCTCATCCAATCTACTCAGTACTACAGCTCATTTGCTGGTTGTATTTTTATGTTCATAGGTGTAAATAAAATATAAAGACATGAAAATAAATTGTACCTATATATTTTTTTCTTTAAAGATTTGGCTATTGCACTAGATTAGACACCTTGTGTTCGTATAAAACCATTTTATAATAAATGTTTGTCCAAACTAATGTTTTGCACAATGTCTTCAAGACAAGACATTTTGACTAACAATTTATAGGGTACTTAAAATTGTGAATACCTCCATTATAAGATCCCTCTAAATGAACCTAAACTGTTTCCATTTAAAATTTAAATCGCTGCTAATATAGCAGCTGTCCAATTAAAAAAATAATGACATTTTTTTTCCATATCTAGTTTACATAATTTTTTAATTGTCGTGTTTGTGGTTGTAGTTCAGAAATTCGTGTGCTAGCGAATTGCGTGTTCGTGTGCGTGTGTTTGTATTTGTTTATGCCTACTACACAAGACTTCTTGCTATTAAAAAAAAAAAAAAAACAGAAATTTTCTTTTTTTTTTTTTTTTTTTTTATCTTAGTTCAACGAATAAATTGAATTCTAAAAAATAAACAATTTTATTTATCAGTATATATATTTATCTTACATTATGATATTCCATAACAGCATCCTCTGTGTAGAATTTCTATTAATTTTACCTAGAAAATTGTTGCTTTTTTCCACTTTTATTTTTAACCTTGTTCTTATAAGATCAACAACACCTGCCTAACTAAAATGAAAATAGCTGCTTATATTTATAATGTATTTGCATGTATTTATGATCATCTAGTATTAATTAATTATAATAATTAATTTATCTCTATCCTGGTGAAAATGTTTGTACATTTTTTTTTCTTATCGGGCTAAATGAGGTATATGGGGTTTCATTGTAGCTTTATCTCTTATGAAAATAATCCATAACGATATCAGACCTTACTGAAGTTCAGATTAAAATTACTAAATATAATGAGATTGGTCTCTGTGGCTAAATGATTATTGCAATCTTACGATCATTGTGTAATTTTTTTTTTTTTATCCACGACAAACAATTAGATGCTTTGCAATTTCAATTTCAATTCTGTTTTATGTTGACTAATAACATTTTATAATCGTTTAAACATTGTTTTGAGATGTGACTTAGATCAGTTTTGCATCCTAGAGTTCAGAAATATTAAAAGAAAAAGAAAAAAACTGCAATCAGCACTCAGTTGTAGCACGAATTGCTCTCATATAATACTACTGTTTATTAATTACATTCAATTTCCAACTCTATAGTCTTTCCTCTGTTATTTAGTGAGCAAGGTATTTTTTCAATTTTAGTCTATATTATCATGTAATTAAAATAACATCGAAAAAACTCGTAACAAATCAAACTAAAAAGCGAATAACACTTAATCTAACGAGAGATTAACATAAGAAGTACTTATCTATGTAATTATTTTTTCATATTCTTGGCGAAAAGTTTCATTTTTCGTTAGGTGTTAACGGCCCCGTATTTTTTAACTAGGCCATATGAAACATTGCCATTATAAAAAAAAAACTTAATTAAATAGAAGCAAGCTGTATTTAAAAAAAAAAAATAAATTACGAAATTTTAAATTAATATGATTTATTACACTTAGATAATAAATAATGTCCTTCTTATGTCATAAATCGTCAGATCCTGGCAGATCTGAAACCACTATTCTTCAGTGGCTTTGTAATTTTATGATCAAGTATTGCTTAGTCCTGAATTTCGGATAAACATAATTCGGGGTGAATATATTAACAGTCAAAGCAATCGTCCAAAGATAACATTTTAACTGTTGATTGACACTTGTTTATTTTTTATTTTTATTTTTTTGAGGGGGGGGGGCAGGAAATGTATACGAATTAGCTTTTGGAAGACTCCGCACTAACGTGTTTAACAAAAATGTCTCATTTTTGAATACTCACTAGAACTGTCAAACATTCGTGTGTTTTTGAAATACGAAATCAACCAGTTCTTTCTATGCATTAGAAATTAAAATAAATAAATAAATAAAACTTTATTATGAGGCAATCAGCTAAAGTATCTCCTTCCTTAGCATTTAAATGATTTCAAGACATCAACACTCTTTTCTAGCCTAAGAAGGCAGTTAATAAAATAAAAACTTCCCTTTTTTTTTAATAATTCAATTCCAAAACATTGGTCGATCGGTTCCACTCTGGGTGGCCCTATACTTCCTGCAACTCACTGGCAGTTTCGGATGTAATTTTGATTCTTGATTCGGTAGAAGAAAAATAAAAATACAATCAAGAGGGAACGGATTTGGGCACGGGCTGGCCAGGTGCCGCTGGCAGATGCTGAGCACACCTGCCCCAACATCTGCTCCTCTGCTCCCACTTCTCAAGGAGGTCACCAAATCACTCTATCTTATACGCTTCTCTCCGTCCATCTAATAATAGCTATTCGATTCAAAAACATATTGTGTACGTTCAAAGACCTTGTGGACGGGCAGTGAACTGTAAACATGGGTACCAATACTGAAGTGTATTGAGGTCAATCAAAACACTATTTCAGTATTTTTTTATTAGGACGAACCGTGAATTAATAAAGTTATTTGGTGAAAAGAACATTTTAAAAGTAATTCAGCTCAAGAGGCTGCGATGGTTGGGTTATGTACAAGGGAGGAAGAGGAAAACCCCATCTCAGATGGCACGACGACGTGGAAGGAGACCTGAAGGAGTTGGGCATTAAGCACTGGAGGCGCCTTGCAACAGACAGAAAAGAGTGGAAGAAGACTATAGTTGAGGCCGTGGTTCTTAAAGGGCTGTAGAGCCCATTAATGAAATAATGAATATTTTATTGTATGAGGACAGTATTTATATTTTCAAAAATACCGATCAGAACTAGTCCAGTTCCAATAAAAATACACTTTCATTAATTTTAAAATGCCTTAATCTCATGATTGTTAGGTATTGTTCATACAATACCTAATTAAAATGCAAATTAAAGGTTTTTATAATTTGAGTTATGAGCACAGTTAAAAAGTTTTGACAAGATTATTTGTTCTTTTGTTTTCTGGTATATCTTGGCTTTTTTTCCTACTTTCAACAATTACATTCTCTAAGCTATATCAAATCAAAATTCAAAAATTTTCGAGAATGCCGAATCCTTATAAATTTATTTGCATTTTCTTGACGACTTTTTTAGATCAGGGAACCATAAACCATTAAAATTGAGATTTCAGAAACTTTTTTGCTTTGACCGATTACTTTCCTTCCTCTACATTAGATAGGCAATGAAGTAAAAATAAAAAAGGAATGACTAAAAAATCAAATGGTTCATTGTTTTGTGACAAAAATAGAACCTCTCTTTATCTCCGTTAACTCAAACTATCAAGAGGAGACATCCATTTCCATTGGCTAAAAACTCATGACGTTGTTTGCTTCTATAATACGTCATTGCTAAAAATACATTTATGTTATTTGATAAATTTAATTGATGTATATATGTATGTATATATATATATATATATATATATATATATATATATATATATATATATATATATATATATTTATATATTTCCTCTTTAAAAGAATAAGATGAGACTATTTTAGACTAGAAAGAAAGTAGCTTTTATTATAATATCTCCTTAATTTAAAACATATTTAATATACATTTAAACTATGCATTTTGTGTTTAAGTAACTTTTAAGTATTTTCTAAATAGCTCAGATATTTTTGTTTCTGAGAAAAATAAAGAAAATATAGTTATATTCAATCTTCAATCGCTTTTATTCAAAATTATTTCAAGGTACAATGCTAAATACTTATATAAGTTTATAGAATATAATACATTATTATTTAATATATTCATAATAGCTATTAAATTCTTGGTTATACATTCAATATTTGATATCAGTTGGTGTCGTAATAATTTTATTAAATAAGTAATTTAACATTAAAACTAGCACTATTTTTATAACTTGAACAGAAACACGATCAATGGAACTATTTCATGACTAGCGTCAACCCTCATGATGATATTGTTGGAGATAACTGTTTTAAAATATATAAAAAGAAAATACAGAATATCAATCAATGAAAAAAAAATATATTAAAATATGACATTGTTAAAGTAAAATATTAAAAGTTTAAATTATTCAGAATTTTCAGAATCCCATGCAGTTTAAAATCTTGTCTTCTTAATATCATAACACCGAAGAGGGAAGAGTTGTCAAATATGAATGTACCTGTAAAAAAAAAAAAAAAATAAATAAGTAGAAATAAACTTTATCAAATTTAAATTAATTGTATGATAATATTATATAACTTAACGGAAGTTAATGTCCTACAATTACAAAAAATTAATCTCGTTTTATAACTCAACGGAAATAATTTAGGTAACTGTTGTTAATAATGATAGTAACATTAAATTTTTATCTTTTTATCACATTAAATGTTATCTTTATAACACTAAGTAATATTTTTAAAAATATGTATTATTTTCGGAGAGCAACATTTATATAGCATCATTCAGTGAACTGTCTAATCATTGAGCAAATATGCCTGGAGAAGGCACCACTGAATGCTGATTCCCGATTCCTGATTATATATGTTGTTTTTAATTTAATACTTGATGTTTTTATACAAAGCATTTTAGTTTTGTATGCAATTTTTAGCTGTGAATATGCATTTTAGCATATTTATTTAATTGATTGACTAATTCAACCAATATATAACCGTTATAGCAGATATGTTTGATATATTGTGTATACATATTACGGAAGCGGTGTAGCTCAGTGGGTAAGGCAGGCCCCGGGCCCGAGTTCGAATACAGCTGTAGATAGAAAATTAATATTATGCTATTTCAGTGGTGGATCGTGAGACCCTTCTAAGGCACACCCAGCCTCTATGAAGTGCTTATCCTTAATTGGGGAAAAACCTAGCGGTTGGTTGTGGTTTCGACCACTCACAACTCTTCATTCACAAACTAGTAATAGTACATCCTTACCCACATATTGCACCCAAGACACTTCTTGCGTTGAAGTATTACAGCTTTATGTATACATCTAATTTATTTATTAAGAAGAAAATTAACTTTATTCTGGGACAACTTGTCCCCCAGGAATAACAAATTAGTACAATACATATAACAATCGTCTGGCTATGATAATTAATTATAATAAATAATAATAAAAATTAATTAATAATTTAATTATGAGTTACAAGATAAAAGAGAAATCTCGTAAAAGGATACATCTTTGTGTACTATTATAATGTATATAACATAAACATTCATGTTTTACATTTGCTCGGAAGATTGAAGATCCCGGAGGTAAGGAAACAGATGATGTTTAAAGGAAGAGTGGAGCTTTATCGAATTGATATGGGCAATGATTTCTATAAAGAGGAAGCGCGGATAATAAAGGATTTTTCGAAGGATGCAGTTCGATGCGTAGGAGTGTACAGTTTGATGGGTTGGTTCTAGTATTTAACCCTTTTTTTGGCAAGATATTTTTTTAAAGGAGAAAATTACCAGTAAAATACCTTTAAAGGAGATCAAATAAAACAGTGATATAAAAACTTCTGACCAGAAAATTTTTTTTAAAAATTATAAATGGTATCTCCTGAGATACTAAACCAAGATTGTGGTTCCCTATCAATCAAGAGTATCTCAGTGGCAGTGAAATATTGGTATGGAACCTACAAATACATCAGAATATGCCTGAAATTTGTGAAACACACCCACAAAGGGATGGTATCTCAAGGGATACCATGCCAAGAAAAGGGTCAAGAGGTGGATGGAGAAGCGGTAAGGATGTATTACAAATACATCTTGAAAATTCTTTGATAGATAATTATAACAAGCATTATTTAAAGCAATCATAAAATCTATAATTATTGTATATCATCTTTCAATGAGATCATCGGGTAGAAGTAAATCTATTTTTAGAATTAGTAATAAATCAGAGAACTATTAGAAAATATATTAAGTGTATAAAATATGAATTACTTGAAAGGAGGTCCTTTTTTCTTTTCATGTAGTTGCTTAGTTTGAAGAACTCATAAAACAATCATAAACACAATCACGATTTTCAGGATCATGGTTTCTACATTTAAGTCCACATGCTAACAGTTTAAGGAAGAATAGAAAGCCGAAGATCAAACAAACGAATACCAGAAGCGTTTTGCTGATAATTGCGAATGTTCCCCAAATGATCTGAAATATTGCGACCAAAATATTTGTGAAAATAGTAATAACGCTTAGGAGAACCCTCTTGAGAATTGACGCAACTGTGTTCAACGGCATCTTTCTGAAGCCCGACTAACTTGAGTGTGCAGTCATTTCCTGCACTGCTGATATTTGTTCGTGGTCTATCAGTTACTCCCGTGATAACATATCCCTGAGTTAAGCAAATTCTCTGAACACATGTTTCAATGAAAATATATGTGTAATATAATATACCGTTTGGGTGTACTGACAAATTATAATTAACATTATATTATTATAGAAATTTTATTAAAAATAAATAAAATTAAAATATAATGGTTGTTACGTTGATTAGTGAAATATCTGAGGAATATTTCTCATCCTAATCACATTTATAAATAATAAATCGAAAATTATATTTGTTATGAATAAAAATATACTTTAATTTTTTATTATTAATTGAATTAAAGACCGGGAAAAAATAAGAATAAGAGTAACGTTAAAATAATTATTCACCAATAATTATTTGTATTTTTTTGTTTTTTTTTAAGATTATTTAACATAAATAATACTTGACATAAAATAATATTTACTTTTAATATAAAGTATCTAAAAATAAAATAAATAAATAAAAAATAAAATAAAACTGTGAAACATTCCCGTTGTTTTCTTCTTCTGATTAATTTACTATCTGCCCCCCTGCTATTAATTAGATGTCTGATATTTTCAATTAGCCCTATTTTTTTTAATTCTTCAACTATCAATAATCCCTTTTATTTTTCTATATAAATTATCTGGATGATTTCTTAAATTAAATAAGTTTATATTAATATTGACTTTAGCCCAAGTTTTAAGAGCTATCGTCTTAGACCTTTCTCGTCATATCCCAAAAACCAAGTGAAGCTAATTCCTCAAATTTTAATCGAAAACGAAAAACGATAGAGACTGTTGACAAAATAAGTACTTCTATAAAACGACCATGACATTTCGTTCTTAAAACTTTGCCAATTGGAAGAGCAGATGCAGTGGGTATAAAAATACATCTTAATGGACAGGAAGTAATTAACATATATTTAATTAATTTTAAATTGAAATTTTCAGGTTTCTAAAACCGTTAAAGATATATAAGAAGAACGCTGTTATACAATCAATATCATATGAAATTGGAAGTGGGTAGAATCGATCTCAGAGCTAGATTTACATTCTTTTTGTGAACGAGGTTTAAGAAATTCCTTTATTTTCTTAATAACGTGCAAATGAAACTTTATTGGTTTCTAATCTTTTGTAGTCGTAATTAATTTTGAAGTTGTAACAAACCTTTTTTTTTTTTTTTCATCTGGATGGGATATTTAGCTCATCAGAACAGTTACATGTTTTATTTTAATAATAAATGTAATAGCATAATAAAAAATTATCCTATCCAATTTTTTTTTAAATTAATATTCTATAAGTATAATATATATAATTTATTGAATAAAAAAAAAATTGAATTTAAAAAAGAAATATTTTTATTATTCGAACCAACCAAAAAGTTACGATTTGTTCATAAACCAATTTTGTATAAAGGGTGTCCCGAATTTAAATGGCAAAACCTCAGGAACTTATAGGGGACCGAGAAACTAAGACAAAAAGTCCTTTAGAGATTTGCTCGTTTTTGCTTAGTTATAGAGAAAATCGCAAAAAAAGAAACAAAACAAAAATGCTACAGGTAGCGATTATCACCTTTCAAAGTTCGTCAGGCTAGGCATTGAGATATGCAAACACTTAATGTTATCCTTTACATTCTTTTATTTGTTTACATTTTGGCTTCCTTCTAGGATTATAATTCCTAAATCAGTCTTCAGTCAGTTACTCAGATATTTTTGTGTGAATAGCATCAGCCACAATGTCGCATACATATTCTAATGTTGAATACGCTGATATGATTTTTGTGTATGGTTTCTGTAACGGTAATGCTTTAGAAGCGGTGCGGGAGTATGAGCGCCGATTTCCAAATAGAAGAGTGCCTAATCGACAAGTCTTTTCGTTAACTTTTAATAGACTACGAGAGACTGGGTCATTCTTAATACGTAATCAAGGCGACCAATTACAGAAAAAAAATTGTGTCCAACGCCACTTCGATAACAATCCTGAGACTAGCATCCGAAGAGCATCTGCTGCATTAGCAATATCGCGGCAAGCAATATGGCGAACTTTGAAAGGTGATAATCGCTACCCATACCATCTTCAAAAAGTTCAGAATTTATTATCTCAAGATTATGTCAAGAGATTGAATTTTAGTAACTGGTTTCTTGACAAAATTCGCGATGATAATTTATTTCCATTAAAAATTATATGGACCGATGAAGCTACCTTTACAAGAGGAGGAATTGTTAATCAAAGAAATTATCATGTATGGGCTCTTGAAAATCCCAGAGCTATTAGAGATAATAGGTTTCAGCGTGAATTTGCTATTAACTTGGCTTGGAATTTTGAACGGATTACTGGTGGGACCATATTTTTTACCTGGAAGATTGAATCGTATCACATTTACACATTTTTTGGAGAACGATTTTTCTAATTATTTAGATGACATTCCCTTACAGCAGCGGATTGAAATGTGGTTCCAACTCAATGGATGTCCAGCTCATTGTAGCAGAGTTGCTCGAGCTTGGCTGGATATAAATTATCCACAACGATGGATTGGACGTGGAGGAGTAGTACCTTGGCCACCCAGATCACCTGATATGACACCCATGGATTTCTTAAAGCAGAAAGTTTATTCGGTGTCAATCAACTCAAGGGAACAATTAAGAGACCGAATCATAGATGCAGTGCACCAAATATCATCAGAACAATGTTTAGCTGCAATTTATCAAGTGAGTGCTAGATGTAATGCTTGCATTGGTGCAAGAGGACTACATTTTGAGCAATATTTACATTAAAAATAACATAACGTAAATATAAATGTAAATAAATAAGTATAAAAATGAAAACTCGTTTTGTTTCTTTTTTTGCGATTTTCTCTAAAACTAAGCAAAAACGAGCAAATCTCTAAAGGAGTTCCTGAAGTTTTGCCATTTAAATTCGGGACACACTGTATAATCAATAATGATCAAAGAATGATGAGACCAATATAGTTTAATTGGCACGTTATAAATAAACTAAAAAACTGATGAAAAGGAATTTCTGAATTGTTCACAAGAAGAGTGTGAATAAAGTGCTTAGATCGACTCTACCTAATTACATTTCCATATAATATTGATTGTGTCACTGCTTACTTTTTTTTTTTATATCTTTAACGGTTTTAGTAGCTTGAAGAATTCAATTTAAAATTAATTAAATATATGCTAATCATTTCCTGTCCCCTAAGATGTATTTTCATATCCATTGCATCTGCTCTTCCAGTTAGCGAAGTTTTGAGAACAAAATGTCATGGTCGTCTTGCTGTATTACATCTCTTTTTAACAATCTCCATTCTGTTTATTTTTCATTCTATCAAAAGAAAACACATAGCGCTGTAAAAAAAAAATATAAAAATCAAGATTTTAAAAAAATTAGAGCGTTGTTGTCTTATCTAGTCGATCTTAGTTCAGTTTACATTCGTAATATTGTATTGTACCAATTATTCATACAAGGGTGCCTGTTCGGCAAATCTTTAGACAAACCATTATTTTAATAAATCCAAATACGTCATTCAACACTTAACGTTAGCGGGTTTGTTTTTAAAACACCATAAAAGAATCTGAAAAATTTTTATTTTTTTTTTACTGATGGAGAGGGTCAGTTTTGTTTTTGTTTCTCTTTTCTTTCCCAAAATAATTGTATAAAAAAATATTTTACATGAAATAAAATTAAAAATTTATTTTATACTAAAAAATAATAATAATAATAACACTAGTTTTTATTTCATATTATATTTTATTTTCACCATTTTCTTAGACATAAAGATCTGAATAATAAAAATTGCGTATAAATGGCCAAATTCAATGTATGAAATTATAAAAATGATCTATAAGCCGATAAATCAAAATTGGAAGGTCCGAAGTTATCAAATTATTCATTCCTTGTTTATTATGAGCACCAGTATAATTATGGTAATCATAAAAATATTAAAAAAAAAAACTAACATCAGACAGATATTAAAATCTTTTCGACTGGATGGTTGTAAGAAAATCCATCATAAAGAACCCTGGCCTTGCATTCGTCACTCTTCGCGCTCCGGCTGTAAAACAACCAATTCAGATGGCTGTGACTGGGAGTAAGAATAAGCAATATGAAGAATTCTACATTCGATTTGTTAAAAACAGAATGATTCTGTTATTTTTTTTCTCACTCAAAATCGTTAAAATACATATTATGAGGCTTGAAAAACCAAAATTACCACTGTGTTTTTCAACCTCTTGAAACGCCAATTGAATATGACGTATGCTGATGTACATTAAACAGACGAACAAAGAACTCTAAAATGGACACCACACCTACAGATTTATAAAAAAAAAAATAAGAATATATCCGATTCAGTTAAGAGCGAGGGCAATATTCATTAAAATATTTTAGTGAACCAATAAAAAACATTGGTATTATTTAAAGTGTCACACATGAAACCTTGACTTTTGAATTTATTAAAAATCTGGCTAACTTATTACAAGTATTTCAGCCTTTTTCCCTCTCTCAGGGAAATATTAGTTAATGGTTGGTAGCATTGTGTGGCTGTTGGAAGACTATTAACTTGTGTTATTATTTGATTTAATTTAAAGAATTGACACACATTTTACTTCTTACCAGAAAAGGGGTTAATTCATATTTAAAAATAATTGTAATATATTTTCTTCCAACATTCAAACAGCGAGAGAGAGGATCGGATTACTGGGAGTGTAAGACTATCAAAGGACTGGATTATCGAGGTTGTACTGTATCATTATTCATAGAGGATACTATATCCCTCAATAAAAGTGATTTTCACTTCTTATCATCATAAGGATAACTTAAGGTAACCAGAACCGATCTGTACCGACTTCAACATTTCTGTTAGTTTCAGTAAATAAGCTTTATGTAATCCTTGCCGTAATTGTGTTATTTGAAAAACTTTCAGCTTAAATAAAAGCACTTTTTAAGTATTTTTCAAGGTTTCTCTTTATAAAACGTCAACAAACATCTGGTTTTCCCTGAAATTACTGAACTAAACGAATCTCTGCAGGGGACTGGAGAAAGGTGAATTGACGTAAGGTGAGCGTAAGTTAGATGGGCCCGTAACCACTACGTGTTGCCTGTACAGTTAGCCTTTGTCAGGGTTTCCGCCTTCTTATACATCGACTGGGAAACTGTCACTCTTTTTTTTATAGTCCACCTACGAAACTGTTGAATTGTACCCTTCGTGTGGTTGACAGCTAAGGGGTCCTACGGCTGTCATGTTCATGCACTAAATTTAGGAGGATCTTGTATCGAAAACTGTTTTCTGCGTCTCCACCCAGTGATAATGATGGATTTTCATTTATGGCTACGGACTGCCTAACTGAGCAATGTCCCTTTATATAGTGAACAATCGTTACTTTCATGTTCTAGAATAAGATTTGTGATTATTATCAATAATAAGATGTTAAGGTTGAAAGCCTAGTTATTTTTTCATGAGATTAATCTTTTTTTTTTTTTTAATATTTATTAATATTAATATGGTTTTATTAACTTAACCTGTATGTAACGGAATCTTGCATCGTAATTTTCACCGATTTCCAGCTATCTGATTATCTTGAAAATTTGCACACGTGTCAAGGACCAATGAAAATACAATAATTGCACAACTTTGTTTTAATATTCTTATTCACTCCAGTCGAAATTACCCAAAAAAAGGATCTGTCTTGTAAAAGAAGGAGTAGTAGGTTTTATGAATCAGTATGGTCCAGTTGGGTTCTGAGAATAAAATATCCAAAATGTGACTACATTTGATAAGGGGAAGATTTTTTTGGGGAAAAAAAACCCAACATTTTTCTGATTTTTTTGCAAATAACATATACAAAAATCCTTTGAGTCGAAAAATGTATTATTTACAAAATTAAAGTTTATTAAATTATGCGCCGAAAGACATCTGCGAAGCTGGATTTGATTTAGGTGTTAGCCACAATCAATTGTCAAAATCGACGAATTTCGCAAAGCTTCTCAAAAAGTTAGTTTTGAATGTTATATACTAATAGTTGTAAATCATTAGATTTTGTCTAAGGTAGGTTTGATTCGGTTTGCTATTAAAGCATGTTTTTTTAATTTTTATTTTTATTTACAACTGAAGTTATAAGTTACTCCTAAAATATATTTCATTATTTACCCAAATACTTATTACCCTTCATCTCTCATATTCCATTTTGGTTAAATCTAACCATTTTATAGAAATATATAGAAAAAAAGAAATAAATTAATTTATAGAAAAATATATAGAAGATTATTATATGTCGATTTTACTAAGTATTGAGGTTAGATTTTAGCCATCTAATTGTATACATATATTAATTATGGAACTAAAATAGTTAAATATATAAAATGTTTGTTATAACCTTATATTATGTTATTATCCGAACAGTTTTTTCAAAAAATTTGTATTAACATTTTTACGTAGTCTAGAACATTATGAATTTTTTAGTTTTATTGTAGATTACAGAATTGTGAAGTTGATAATTATTTGGTTGGATCAAATTTTCTGTGACATTAACATCCCTCAAGAAATTAAAATAAATAAAATTTAGTATACGTAGTAGATCTGATATATTTTTTTGGTCGAATTATTATAATCAAACATAAAAAAAAAAAAAATGGCTAGAAACCAAGGTAAGGAAATTCCTAGAGCGTAAAACGGCTCAACCGAGGATATGTTGATGGCAAAAGAAGACAAGAGATAAAGAAGGTCAAGTGGTTAATTTGAGATGGTAAATCAAGAAGGCAGGCCTGTTTCGTGCATGCCATCATGTTGGTATTAGTCTTGTCTTGATCGGCTGCATCCGGCAACGATCACTTCAACAATAAACGCCACATTTTATATGGATTTTGTTTTTATAAACTTTTGCTGATAAGAACTATTACTTTATATTACATTTTTGCCAACTTTGCTTTTAAAGGATTGGTGGAACAATCATCATGTGTTGCTGGCTTTTCACTTGGGTTATTAATTGACCTCAAGGTATTGTTGTGTTGAACCTCAAATTGATGTAATTGAAATTGAAACTGGAGTAATTTTTCTTCATAAACTCCCCGTCAAAAGTATCGCAACACTTTGAAATATTTGAATTTTATAAAAACGTACTTTTTTTTTTTCATAATAAAGAAAGGTTCTGAAGTCTATAATAAACATTTCTGAACTGGACAGAAACAAGTTTTATTAAAATAAATTATAACATTTCTTCCAATAAACAAGAAAGTTAGAAAACTTACTTTTTAAAATTTTTTTCGATTTTTTTTCTACAGGATGTTTTTAAGTCAGATTGTTTTACGATTTTAACTTGATGTAAGTATTGTCCCATCGAAAAAACAATGGATCATCTATGGTTAGTACTGTATTCGGTTTTATGTCTAAAAGTTGGAGGAGATTTTGGGTTCTACTTGCAATGCCGACCAGATTGTTTCCTAGGTTACTATTAAGGTTATGAAAAATGTTATGATTTGGATGATCTGGTTTGGAAATCAGAGTTGAGTAGTAAGATAGTGTAAGGTAGGATCTTCTTAAAGTTAGGCTCGGTTCTCCGCATTCTACATATAGGCTTTCAACTGGTGAAGATCTGAACGCACCAGTGCATATTCTGATTGCTGTGTTATGGATTGTATCGATTATTTTGAGAGTTGTTTCTGAAGCGGAATTATATACTATACTACCATAGTCTATCTTGCTTCTAATTAGAGTTCGATAGAGAATTAGGAGTGTTTTTCTATCGGCTCCCCAACTCATTCCTGATACAACTTTAAGAATATTTAATAATTTTAGGCAATCCGTTCTTAGCCTTTGTAAATGGACAGTCCACCTCAAGCGTTTGTCTACCCACATCCCGAGAAATCGTATATTTTCTACAAATGTTAAGTTATTTCCATTAAAAACCAGTGTTGGATTTTCAGAGCACATTCTTTTCCTGCAGAAATGGATACATTTAGTCTTGGAGGTAGAGAAAGTAAAGCCCGTGGTAGAAGCCCACAGTTCTAGTCTATTTAAGATATTTTGTGCTTTCCATTGTATAAATTTAGTGGATTTGCTTTTTATTAAAATTGTGAAATCGTCGGCAAATAGCATGCAAGTTGTTGGCTCTTCAACCGACTTTATAATATCATTGATTGCTATTAGAAACATAGTAACACTCAATACAGACCCCTGAGGAATTCCGTTTTCTTGATTAAACGTTTTGGATAGCGTATCTCCAATTTTAACTTGAAAAACTCTTCCATCTAAAAACTTTTCAATATATCTGACCATTCTTCCTTTCAATCCCCAATCCAAAAGTCTTGCTATTATAAGTCTTCTCCATACCCTGTCGTAGGCTTTTTCTATATCGAAGAATATAGCTATTAAATGTTCTTTTTCTTTAAAAGTGTCATGGATGAGGGTGTCTAGTTTGATTAAATGATCTACAGCCGAACGGTTTTTTACAAATCCACATTGTTCGTCAGCGATTACACGTTTTTTCTTTAGGGTGTCGGTCAATCTTTCATTAACCATCTTTTCCATAATTTTAGATGTACAACATGTCAGGGATATAGGACGAAACCTATCAGGAGTGAGAGTATCTTTAGATTTAGGGATAGGTATAATTATCGATTTCCTCCATATGTCAGGTATACTTCCTTCCATCCAAACATAGTTATACAATTTTAATAAGTGAACTTTCGCTTCAATGGGGAGTTTTTTAATAAATATATAAGGTATCATATCGGGACCAGGGCTTGGTTTAGATTTACAATTTTGTATAGCTTTATTAATTTCTTCAAAAGTAAAGTTTTCATTATATTTTTCAAAATCATTGCAGGTTATATTTACCATATGATATTCAGTTATACGTTTATGAGATATAAATTTTTCATCATAATTTTCTGTGGCTGAAACCTTTTGAAAAAATTCACCGAACTCATTGGCGATATCTGTATTGTCCGTTTTGACTCCATTTATTGTCTTCAGTCCTGATATTTTACAAATATTTTTATTTCCCTTAATAATTCTCATTTTAGACCATATTTCCTGAGATGTGCTTGAAGTATTCAGTGTAGACACAAACTCTCTCCAACATTGTTTCTTCCTATTTTTAATTAATCTGTTGGCATAGGCCCTTAATTTTTTGAACTCCTCTAAGTCTTCGATTAATTTAGTCTTCTTATACTTATTCAACGCTCTCTTCTTCGCTTTTATTGCAATGTTGCATTCGGCATTCCACCATGGAACTCTAACCCTAGAATATTCCTTGTATGTTCGAGGGATACTAAGACTAGCGCTTTCAATTATTACTTTATTGATTAAGTTCAATTTTTGCTCCATAATTTATATTTAATAAGACATATTTTGCCCCCTCTGGCTTGAATGGATGCTTCCACTAGTCTTGGCATACTTGTAAATAACGAAACGAATGATAAACAAGGACTGAAGGAAATTTGAAAAAAAATAATCTAAAACTCCATCGGTTGTTATTGACAGGGAAAATCATTGATGTCTCACGTTTAATAAATAATATTAATATGAATATAAACCAAGTATGGATTAAGGTAAAAAAACAGGAGAATTTCGGAAATTATGAGTGCTGAAATACTTTTGACGGGGAGTTTATACCATACGTTGAAGATTTCAATTTAATTTAATTGTTAGTGGCTTTTGAGATCTCATTCTCCACTTACTTTCAAAACAGTCTCGCTGCGAGACACAAGCAACCCTTTCTATGTGGGTAGAAAATCCTGTTTTTAATCCTTTTCTTTTCTATTTATATATGCATCTTTATATATTTAATTTTTAAATAAGGAATAAATATTTACATTACAGCAGTCCTTCAACATTCTAGAGGGGTTTTTTTTCAGGAGAATCATAGCAATGTAGAATTCGCAAAAAAATAGTCAATCTTCTAGTGTGAACTGGGCTGTTAGTGTCGTTCTTTTACAATAAATACAAGCCAATCTTTTTCCACGCATGTTCTTTTAAATTAAATTTAGATTTGTTTGTTGTTCGATTCGAATTAACGTCCCAATGTATTCCAACTGAGGCAGAAAGGACGGGTTATCGTAAAGGTTACCAACCTATTCTGGCATGAGTGGGAAAGTCAAGATTCATTTCTTGAGTCCACCACGAAACAAAGTTAGTCCATAACCAAGAAAAAGAATAGTCCGTTTTATCGAACTTGAGATTGTAGTATGTTACCGAGAGCTTATGAATGGAATAATGAAATACCATTCGGGTTAGAAAGAAAATAATTTCGAAGTTTATAAGAAATAAATACACAGGATATGAACTGTGAACGATCTCAGACCGAGCCCTATATTAAAATTCTAAGGTTTTTGAACATAGTGACTTTAATCGTTCTTTTTCATGGCCCTTCATTTATAGATTTATATTTATTTTTGCTTCTACATTGTGAAATATCTCTTGTTATCAGTGATCCTTTCGTTTAATATGTTTATACCTTTCGAAGTTTGAACTTATGAGTTCATTGCGGCCTCAATTTCTCTCAAACATTCTCTAACTCCTTATGAGAAAGAGATCATACAATAAACTACGAAAAATTGGTTTATTTACGCTAACCTCTTATAGTCAAAAACTTGATTTGCGAATGTTGAGGGATAACTGTGTACCACTGCTGCTTATTACATTTTAATCTGACGGATTATAATAATTTTTAATTAATACAATCAAACAAATAATTCATCAATCTGTATCGATTCCCTCATGCGTTTTCATAACTATTATTTAGATCCATCGCTTCTAAGGCACTGAAAAATATAAAAACTTAAATAATCAGCTCGTTACTGATTTTTTAATACTTCTGATTCAGTTCAGGAAACGCATATGTTTTGAAAGTTAATCCATGCATTGTATTATTCCACTGACCTCTAGTCTCCTTGCCCACGCCCTATATAATATTGCTTTCCCAAACAATTATATTCTCTGTTATACTTTCATGTTTTCGACTCGTGTAAAAACTAGCTAACTGATTGAAACAGGATTGCAACTAGCAAAAATTTAGATAATTATCATTAATATTATCGATATTTCAATAAACTTAAATTCATCTGTCTAGTAAAACCTATATAAGAAATTGATACTATTTACAGTTGTCTTTTGCTATTTTTAAATTTATTTTATCTCCAAGTACTTTAATCATGTCTGTACTAGTGAGGTGTATTTTATTTATAAGAAAAAGGCATAGTTTCAATTTATATCAGATATCTTTTTCATTTGTCATCAAATGCCGAATGTATGACGTATGCTGTAGGTCTATGCAGTGTGGGATATTTTGTACACCTGCCTGATAATAAGGTATGTGTAAGGTATTTGTGATAGATGGGGGAATAACTGTAAGGGGATCTCTAATCTGTAAATCTAGATTGAATAATTGTCCTGCATATAATCAATATGTTTTCTGATAATTTCCATCTTTGTTCGAGGGTATTCTGAATAGTTCAATATTAACTTAAATTTTTGTCGAATTTATGCTCTAGGTATCTCTAATCACATTTGAATGTAGTTAGGAATTAGATAAATATATATTTCTATCAGTTTTAAATATGTCTAATAGAAAAAATAAAATTTTATTTTTATTATGGATCTTCATTTTGAATTCTATTACCGATTCGCCTTGGGATACCTGGAGCAGCCTACTGAAGCCTAAATGAAACATAACTTGATTACCTTCCAAGATCCGACAACCAAATCCAGGTGTTTCATGTCATTGGAATCTAATGATGATCGTAAATCTAATGTGCCATGTGATCTAATTAAAGGAAAACAAATTTTAAAAACATAATATGACTTGTCACCCAACACAAACAGTAAATCGCTGAGCTACCGACTAAGGCTATCATATTCGAAACTACACCGACGTTCTAAATTACTACTCAGACAGAAACCGAACGTTTACGCTTATTTACTTAAACCCACATGGTCTTATGCATGCCAACTTTACGGACTTCAATCCACACTGTTAATAAGACTACGTTCAATCCTCTCCCTACGTTTCCAACGAAACATTACGTATCTCGGCTGTCACGAACTACATTCTGAAGAATTACAAATGATTTTATTACAAAATAAATAAACATGTTAACAAAATCAGTAAAAAATATGGTAACAGAAATTTCTAATGTGGCTGGATAAGAGATCTAGAGTAACACTTTCAGTTATCTGACTGAAGGTCAGAGTATGCACCACCGGGTGCTGTCTCTCTCAAGCCAACCATCCCATGATTATTGTATAACTTATATTACATCTGCTCATTGTAATATTGTAATTCAGTTGCAAATAGAAGTTTTTAAAGTAAAAAAAAAAATAAATAAATAGCATGACAAGTGAAATTTCACTCAAACCGACTTACATTTGAAGACATGTCAAGTATCAAAAAATACATTTCTTTATTTTTAATCATTTATTTCGTAAACACTTAACACTTAAGCTTATATGCAGCTGGCATATTTGCATTTCTATTAACTTCCGCTACACTTATCTCTAAGTAGCTAAGCTCTCGTGTTGTGTATCAAGTAGCCTTAGAGTTGTGCGCACTTCCTTGTTAAGTCGTTTAGGTCCTCTTTTTTTTTTTTTTTTATCTTTTGGGTTACCCTGAAAGCTGAGGTGCGGGAGACGGCCCGTGCCGATGGCAAACAAGAAAAAAAAGTCGGTGCACCTGGCGTGCAGGTGTGGTGGGGATACCTGGCCGAACTCCTTCGTCGGGGAGTCTGTTGTGTGCCTCCGGTCAGTAAGAACATGTGGATATTTGAGGTCCTGAGGGAGTGTGTCTCAGACCACCCTTACAAGGTAAGATTTACTTCATCTCTCGTTATTTCTAATATTACTGTTTTTCGACTGTACATTCTTCGGAATTTTTTTTTTTTCCAAAGATTATATTGAGCATGATGATGAAATATATTTTGTTAATATTTTTGGTTCTGATAAATAAAGTGTAGCTGGATTATGTTTAGCTACGAAAAATATCAAAATAACTCCATTGTTATCAGAATTAATCCACCCCAACTAAATCATTAGATAAATCAAAATAAAAAATAATGAACATTTAATAACATAACAAACTAAACTTGACCTTGAACTCTATGTCAAAGAAAACTTAGCAGTTTTTTGTTGAAGACATTTTATCTCAAGTTCACACACTTGCAATTTCACTAATATCATATCTACTTTCATCAAATGATATTTTAGAATGCTTTTCGTAAAATTAATCAATTTTTCTAAAAGGCGAACTACTATAGATGATGAGTATTTTCAATACACAATACCTTTAGAAAATAAAAGTTGTGCTGTCTCCGAACTGCCAATTGATCTTTAGCCTCATTTGTATGTCACTCGTCGAATTGCGCGAGGAAGTTAGGTTCTTTGACCCATCCTCTTCCTATCTCTGTGGCAGTATATCAGCTTCTTTTATCGATTGGAGAAAAAAAAATTATTTTCTTATTCTCGTATCAATCAACGCAAAATTATCAAGAAAATGAAATCCTAACTTATTTATACAATCTTTTTTACTGTCCGTGTTACTATCACGTTGGTTCAATACTTTCGGTATAAGGTTTGTCAAATTTATAAAGAACCGTGGATTTATCAGATCTTCCCTTGCAGAAGATCTTTCGCCTCGTTTTAATAACTTCATCATGTCATATATAAATAAACACGAGTATGACTTAATGGTGTTGAGTATTCCTGAGTATGGAATGTATGTCACTAATAGGATCTCTTAACACTCATGAGTATGACTATGACCTTTCTGGATTATTAATTACAAACGTAATTAAAATTACGAGATCAAACTCCTGAGATTCCGTTTTATGCCATGTTGAAAACTGATGCATCCTTTTGTTTTTGTGTATTTTTAAACCGATATAAATGTTTCATATTTCTTATTTATATTTCAATAATGTCACAATAAATCAAGAATTACAGTATAAGCCACGAAATAGGATCTCTGAAGTTCTTTAATAGTACATACACTTTCTATTTACGTCAGGTTTAAATGTCATCAGAAAAAGACGGACTGATGGACAGATTAACGAACAGAAGCTTCAAATATAATTTTATGACACATATCCAATAAAGTCTCTATTATGTTTATGATATCGTAAGTTGTGTTTAGAAATACTTTCAATTGATAGAAAATGCAACGTCAAGAAAGCGAAAAAAAATATGATATAGAGTTAGTAACTTAAAGAATGCCGGAATGGCGAGATAATTATTTTATATTTATATAGGATAAAAATACTAAAATAATTATCCATAGTTTAAATAAATACTTTAATCTATTTCGTAATGAATAAAATCTTTTAAATAGACAAGTTTAATCATAGTTTTATCCTATTCAATATTTTTTTTTTTTTTTTTTGTCTTACATTTAATTTTATTTAGGGATCCTAGGAGGTGCCTGTGTTCCGTTGCGTGGAGGTGCATGTGTAACAATTAAACATATTTAGCCAAATTTCCACACAAACGTATCGAAACAATATTTATACGTGAATTTATGTAATATATATATATATATATATATATATATAATTTGCTTCGGTTTTCTGTTCACAGTACTTGATAATATAAGGTAAACGTTATCCAGTCTCATTTCCTTATTGCAATCTGTTGTTAATAGACTATCATATATTTATATAAATCATGGCAATCATAAAAATATGTTGAATTTCATAAATGAAAACTTTATATTTCTGTGAAAGTTATCAGAACAATCTTGTATTGTTGCACCGGGTAGGATCATGGACACTTGATATTAAGATATTTCAACTCTCAATTAAATATGGAAATAATTAATTAGCTCAGCGTCCAACAGACCTGATAATTAAAACAGTTCTAATTAAGCGAATATCTTTCGAATTAAAGTAATTATAAGCTTGAACATCCTCCGAGAACACCGTCCTTGCAATTAATTCATCAGGCACTTTGATTGAGTCTATTTTCTGTTGAGACTTTGCTATCGTGCTACTCTGATTAAATATCATGCCTTATTACCTCCCCCCCCCCCCCCTCACTTCTCCTACTCTTAAATATTTCATATGAGAATGTTACTATACAGAGAGTTCAGCGTGGGACTGCAGTAACGTCGGTAGTAATTTCAAAACATTCTATACATTCCAACTGTGGCTCGATTTTCATCCGTTTTATACAAATTTTTAATTTTATGTTTTTTCAAGAAATTACATCTTATTATTTTACACACAAATAATTGTATATTTTCTGAAATACTTAAATTGGGAAATTACAGTATGTTCATTTGAAAGAAGATTAAATGATCTTCAAAATAAGCTTGTTTCATTTAGCGTGCACTGCCTGTTTTACTCGTATTAGGAGGTGCACGCTGGGGAGTATCTCCCGCCCCCCCCCCCACAAAAAAAATGCAAACTAAAATGAAAAGCTAAGTTTAATTTATTAAAGAACGGGTAGAATCTTTTAAATACTTAGGCGTAATCATAGTTAGTAGACTGACATTTAGCATTCATGCTGAATACATCCTTAAAAATATGAATGTTGGATTTATATCTTATATTATTTTAATTTATTCAGTTCAGTTTTATTCTATTCAATTTTGTTTATTTTTTATTTTAGTCATACATTTCAATTTATTTAGGGGACATATAAGGTGCCTGTGCACCTCCTTGCGCACCCCTATGGCTTACTTACAGCCTATACATCCACTGTTTAACATTGTGCTCGAATCCTAAGAAATTACAAGTTTCTAATTTCGTTCCAAAACTATAATTGCATTTTTCTCAAAAATATGACATATGTTACAAACATGAACCACTAAAAAAAATCTTAAAACAAACACCCTTTGAATGGTATACGTATACAATGAATTTTTTTTTATACATATATTGAAATTTACAACTGTACAAAATCGATGCATCAAGTAAATTTATTGACAACGATTACAATAACATGTTAAAACTTGAAAAGAACTACTCATCAGTAGCGCTTTATTAAAAATTCTATACTAGAAGGTCTCTAGGCCATCTTCGTTTCAGACGCCTCGGAGGATTATCAGGAATAGAGTGGGAAGCAAGTTCATAAACTAACGGATTTGAGTGGTTATGGAGCTAACTATGGAAGGATAGGTATCTGGTGTGGGCTAAATCAGCAACATATGGAACATTAAGATCTTTATGGATAAGTTTATTGGTTACAAAGTAAGGAGCATTGAGGATTTTTCGATGGATTTTGTATTGTAAGGATTGAATACGAGATGAATTGGATGGTTTAGTGGAGTCCCAAAGCTCAACTCTGTAAGTCCAAATAGTTCTAATCACAGTCATGTAAATGAGTCTTTTGTAATTCATTGGGAGCTTTGAACGTTTGTCTAGTAAATGTTGAAGTAGTCTGTAACGACGGGCAGTCTTTTGTCGTTTTAGTCTTGTATGTGGATTCCAAGTTATTAGACGTCTGACCTAGTGGGTTCCTAGGTAGCAGATCTGTTCAGCAGGTATTAGTGGAATATCATTGAAAATTTTTAAAACTTATTGTTGCTGAAATCGCTTATTAATTACAACAAAAAGAAAAGAGAGATGCAACATCATAATACTCAGAAATGTTAAATAGTTTTATTATGTTTTACTAATAAAAAAAATAATTAAATATTTTTATCTTATTCAATATTTACAATTTAAGAAACTTTTAAGATAATTATTTCATTAAAAATAAACATTAATGGCAATAATTTACATTCTTGATTTACAATAATTTTTGAAATTGTACTCCCTCTGTTCTCATACACGTCACAGATCTCTTCTGCCTTTATTCATTGTTCATCATGATTTCGCCGCATTGTATTAGTAAGTGGTAGGATATTTTATCATAAAACTAAAAATATTAATAAAATGGTAGGGAACCGAGTCATAGTTTATATAGAATGTTTTTTTGCAAAGGATGCCCAGAATCGACTCCTGGAGTTAATGCTTAAAACCTTGTACACAAATTTAATTAGGGTTTTTTTTTTTTTTTGCAAAGCAACTAAATGATTATCCTTTTATTTATTTTCTTTTTTATCTTTTGTGTGTCTTAGAAGCAGCCTTCTTATTGGTAAAGCTATGAATTATTAATGGTTTGTGGGAAGACAAAAAATAATAGTTGTTCGTGAACATCTGTCTAGGAATTAAGACCATACATATTATGAGGCGGTTCCAGTAATTTTTGACAATTTAGGCACATCGACCCTGTTACAGAATGTTGGCACTAATGTGAGTGGGGCGGAAATTATATTGATGATGTAGGTGGAAAATGCATAATCGCCATGTTTAGATGTCACTTAACGATAACTTCCTGTTTCGAGACCAACAGCCTCTGTTCATTAAATTGAATGGAATGTGGAAAATTATTTAGTTTCTTCACCATGATAATAAGAACTAGTATTAAACTATGTAGGAACAACATTACAGATTTGCAGATCTGCTTTTATTTCGTTGTATAGGTCAATATATCTATACTATTATGTAAAATGACAAGCCATTTGTCGTTTGTGATCACTAACCACGAAAATACCAAATTTTAACCGCATCATCTTTTTAGTTCCAGGAAGGTGTAGCAATGATAAAATCTACTGTTTTCAATTATTTTTTTATTTAAAAAACGATTATATGTGAATAACAGTGAAGTTTGAAAATTGACCGATGAGTGGTCAGCGCTATTCTACTTGAGAGGTTATACAAAGGTACGGTGTTATATAGAGCTTGAAATTGATAACAAAATTTACTTATATTCAATTTAATTTTAAAATTATTAAAAACTTTATACATTTATAAAATTAAATTATTAATAAAGGGTCTGTGTTTTTGTGATTGGTGGGTGTGCTTTATGTTTTCAAGTTGTTGTTTTTTTTTAATAAAATCTAATTAAGGACGTCAAATTTATTTGAGAATTAAACTTTTGCTAATAAATTATTTATTTGTTATGCCAATATTTTTATAGCAAATGAACAAAGTAAAACATTGCTTAGTAAATGTTTCTAATAAAAAGTTTGTGCTTTTTTTTTATAAGCTCCGAAGGAAAGATCGGACATATTTTTTTTTTAAAGACATATTCATGTTTAAAATATCATAACAAATGAAACAAAATTATATAATAAACTTTAAAATTAATTAAAAATGAGAAAAGAAACAAAGACCATCAAAATATTAAGTACATGAGAAGATGAATTAGAATCATAAATAATAACAAAACCGAAAATAATCGATGTTTCGGATAAGTTAATAACGATCCATTCATTTTTATTTTTTTTTTTAAGCTAGACATGTAAACAAAACATTCCGAAATTTCAGTCAATTTTTAAAATACTTTTTTAGAAAGCTCAGTTTTTATAAAACAAAAAATAATTAGATGTAGGTTTTAAACTAGGTCATCTATAAAGTATTATCAAACTATTTATTTTACGTTCTTATTTGAATTTTTTCCATCGGTCTAAAAAAAAAAAAAAAATAATAGTTCAACAATGATTTTGTCTACATTCACATATAGATGAATGAAATAGGAGAATCATAGAATATTTCAGATTTTTTCATGTGTTGTTAATTGATTGGTCATATATTAAATTTCAATAACCTAATAGGAATAATGAATCATTGCTATGATTTATTATTTAAAACACTATCTAAACGAACAACTCAGAGCATTTAGAAAATTTAATTAGTTGAAGAAGTGATGTAGAAATCATATCAGGCCAAGCGTGGTGGGGATATCAATCTGACACCACAAGGTCGCGTTTCCTTTTGCAGCTTTGGAATGGCCATAAAAACTGATCTCGGGTCATTTGTGTCACATAAGCCATCTTTTAGATGATCTGTATGGGTTGACGTACTCATCTGGAAATAAGTAGCTGCAAGCTGGAAATTTTTTTAAATATCGAAAAAAAATGTTCAAATTCTGTTATTAAATGTGGTGTTTGTGTAAACGAAAATAAATGTTTTTTCATCTGACATCCTCGATAGTTGGTTAATAGTTGATGTAAGTTTAATGTTATTTGAGCTACTTTCTTATTATTACAAAATAGTTATGTAGTCGTGTCATATGTTATCTTAGATCTTGCAAAGATTCAAATAATCGAATGTGGGATAAAACCATTGAACAAAGAAGAAATGGTATGATTTTTTTTCTGATGGAAACTAGTGTGAAACGTGGACGAACTTGGTAACGTGTTCTTGCAGGTGAGTCACGTTTCAACGATTACGTATATGGTGCATTTATATTATATCATTTAGCGTTATCGGAAAGTCTTACCGAATCTAAAACCAGCTTTAAGACCATTCTTCAGGCATTCTATATATATATATTAATTATAAACGGATATTTCTGCACCTCAAATATAAATGTTTAGAAATCTGAGTTAAAAATCAAGGAATATATCTGAGAAGAGCCCTACAGATTATAGAAAAAGGAGCAAGTAACCGCAAGAGAATTCCATTTGAGTAAGAAGACTTGAAACTGTTATTCAAATCTTGTTAAAGTAGAAGCTTGTTTTGTTTTTTATTCTCTTTCTATCCATTTTTAAATATATTTTTTTGAGGTACAGTCGTTTTAAATGTAATCCATTCTTGGAGTTGCGTAGAAGCATTCAGATTCAGCGTCCCATCCCTTTTGTCTTTATTTAGAAATAAAGAACATGTCATAAAGGTAGCACATAAGTTCGTCTATTTCAATTGATCCACTCTTACAAAAGTTCTAATCTCCCGATCCATTAAAAAAAACTCATCAATAATATTTACTATTTAGACTTTAGGAATAGAGTAACCAAACTATCGGATTCTTCTCCGATCCAATCTCTCTATCCAATTATTCAAAATACTTATTGCTCCTTTGGCCCAAATATCGCTGATATGGCACTAACCAGATACCTTCTCTTTCATAAACTAAATACTCACCCAAATCTCCTTGTTCCTCAATTTGCTTCCTATTGAATTCCAGACAATCCTCCGAGATGTCTGAAAAGAAGATGACCTCGGGATCTTCTTCTAATGTTGAACTTTCATTTGAGTTTTCCAATGGATAGTTTCTCTAGCAGTTCTTTGTCATGTCATTATAATCCTAATACTGCATATTTACGTGATGTATATATTGTACTGTTGTAAATTTCAATTTTCAAGTACCTTTTGAGGGATTTTTTTATTCTCCTTACCGATTTAATGGTTAAGAAAGTTTTTTTTTAATTTGTTTGTTTTCCAAAGTATGGTTTGGTTTGGTCATAGATGTAATGTTAGATAAAAAGAGAATCAAGTTCGTGTAGCATTGTGATATTTTTAAATATCGCGAGTAATTGAATATCCTCATATATACGTTTTGGATCCTTCGAGTTTAATGTAGTTGGCACTAGTAGAGCTCCACACGTGTGAGCTCGAATGATTGCTTAATATAATTTGGATTCTTTCTGAAATAAGAGAATACTTTTATTGTATACTTTTTTTGACTTTGTCTGATTTAGACCAAGGAATTTCTACTGAGTTTGAAATAGTTTGCTGATCTATAGATTGGCCTGTGAACATCACAGCTTCTTACTTGCTTGTATTCATTTGCTGTTCCCAGTTTGGCAATGTTTAACCTGTATTAATTAAATATACTTAGATCTTCTGGTATCTTTTGTTTTACATGACCGTTCAGTGTTTTTGGCCATGTAAACCTTTGAATGGCATTGCTTATGCTATTTTAAGCGTGTGTTTCAAAATACAATTCTGAATGCAAATGTCACTTCCCAAGAATATTGAGCCCGTCAATTGTTTGATAATCTGCTGCATAGCCAATATAATGGAGTTCAGTGGACGACCGGCCCTGGGCGCCCCGATGCACATCAGAAACAATAAATAAATTTCCTAAAAGAATTTTTTTTCTAAAAAATGATCATTTATTCAGATTTAATTATTATAAATTTTCTTGAAACTTGGTTATTGCTATTTATCAAAGAATAGGAATATACCGCATTGTGAAGTGTCTAAGTCAAGGATTATGTCATGTGAGATTTTAAATACAAAAGCATGCGTACTTGAGGTTTCTTGCAAGCAGCCTACGTTTTGGTATGTAACTAGGCTAGGTATGTAGGCATTTTAGGGAAGTGGTGACATCTGGGGGCTCCCTACCTGAGTTCTAATTCCACGGCCTTCTATAAAGTTAATCTATAAAAATCCGAGCGTTGGAATAAAGTAGAATAATCTTGATTTCAAATATCCATTTCAGGAATCATTTTAATAATGCAGATTATTTTTTGTAAATTTTTTGTATAATCTCTATATTTCCATTTTGATTCCACAAATCTACTTATGTTTCTACAAATCACGCAAAATAAATACAAAATAAATTTTATTTTATTTAAACATTTTTTAAAAATCAATTTAGATTAAAAGCCTGAAATGCTTGTTATTTCTCGGACGCAAAACTACCCATTTCGCTTATGCTCTCCAAAAAATTAAAAATTAAGATATATAACACTATCATAGGATTGAAAGTTCTCTATGGATGCGAAACGTGGCTACTTACGTTAAAAGAAGAACGACGCCTTAACGTCTCTAAAATACAGTACGGCGTATGAGTCTCAGTCTAAGAAACAGGCTAAAATTTCTTAATTTATATTTTTCTTAATATTCCTCTTTCTTTTTTTGGGTAATAACTGTTTATTAATTGATCATTAATAAATTGCATTTCGAGTGTTGTTTTTTTTTTATATTAAAAAATAGAGTGCTATGCTCTGTATTTATTTATTTTATTTACGTGATATTTATATCTCTATATATGTGTTATCTCTTCACGATATCATAAATTGTTAAAGTATGGTAAGCGTTCTTGATAAATATTTATTTGTCAGAGTCTGTAAACAGTGAATCATTTAATAAAAAACCCATTGTATCATCTACTGCACTATTTTTTTTTCTCGATTGTATTGACTTTGCTTCTGATTGTTTCCTTAATGACTCATTAGAATAGAAATCATTCGCAATGCGAAATATTTCCAGTTTTTATAAAATCATTTTTGAGATAAGAAAAAAGAGTACGCATCTAAATAACCTATAAATTTCAATTTTAAACATCTATTTTGGTTCAGATTTCACTTCATTATTTATTTTTTTGTTTTGATTCGTTTTGGTTGAATATTCATAAAATTTTGAATTATGTATTCAGATCACAGCATATCCACATATTAAAATTCAATTCTGCATTTCTGTTGACAGCTAAGTCATTGCCTTGGTTTTATGTTAGTGATTTTTTTTAATTGTTATTTGTAGATTGTAAATATGGAAAATTACAAGTAATTTTTTTTTTCCGAAACTTTCCATTGTCACGATCTAAATAGAATGAAGATTACAAAATCAAGGACTCATAGACCATGGATAGTAGTGATATCAGCTATTTTTTATAGTTTTGTTATGCAATTTGTTTTGCATCTTTTAATTATTTGGTTGTATTAAAACTGATAATATTAATGATTCACTATGAGATTTTATGATTTGTTGTTATGTCTTCAATTTATTCTAAACGATTTGAATTATTATTTCTTATATCTAGTAATTTTAAGAAAGAGGTAATTTAAGTAGTTGACATAAATACTCAGTTAATAAGGTATTTTGAAGAAATACCTGTAAATTCATCGTTTATCAAATGTTTATACCTTGTTATAAAAAATAATTTTAATTTTGACAAGACTAAAACGACAAGAAACTGCTCGTCGTTACAGACTACTTTAACATTTACCTGACAAACGATCAAAGCTCCCAATTCATTACAATAGACTTATTTACATGACTGTGATTAGACCTATTTCGACGTACGGAGTTGAACTTTGGGGCTCTACTAAACCATCTAATTCATCTCGTATCCAATCCTAACAATCCAAAATCCTTCGAAAAATCCTAAATTCCCCTAACTTTGTCTCCTATAAACGTATCCATAAAGATCATAATGTTCCATATGTTGCTGTTAGCCCAAACCTGATACCTATCCTTTCATAGTAAGCTCCATAACCACTCAAATCCATTAGTTTCTCAACTTGCTCCCCGCTCCATTCCCGATAATCCTCCGAGGCGTCTGAAAAGAAGATAGCCTAGAGATCTTCTAGTGTAGAATTTTTATTGAAGTGCTAGTGATGAGTAGTTCTTTTCAAGTTTTGACATGTTATTGTAATCGTTATCAGCTCATTTATTTGTACAGTTGTAAATTTCAATAAATTTAATATATCAATAAAACATTTTTTTGAATGACACCTTTTAATAAATATATTGAAACATACAGTTCCTGCTTACGTTCTATTGACTAGGTACAAGGTAAATTGATAGTTCGAATTATATTAGATTCATTTGGGAAGGTACACTGCATTACAGTCCATTATTCCCTAGCTTGTAATAAGGTCTTTAAAAAAAAAGACTGTTTTTCAACAAAAAAATAATACATTTTTTCTTTAATGTGACATAAAATAATTATTTAAAATATAACCCACTGCGGTGCACTGCCAGTTCCCATCTTTCTACCAGTTGCTTGCACCCGCATGTACCAATCTATGGGATAACTAAATTTCTGAACCACTATTTAATCTTTTTGAGATATATTTATGTTTTCCCTTTCCGGAAGTGTGCCTTACATCTAAACAAATAAAAATCTGATGGAGAAAGCTCTGGACTGTAAGGAGGGTGTGAAAGAATGTTTTAAAACTTGTTGCTCGTGCGTGACGAGACTACTTCTTTTCTTTACACATTGCGAGTAAATAGTGATACACAGTATCTTTAAGTACTGTCCACTCCTTAGAAAGATCACTTTGGGATGTATTTGGTACTATTGCTACTCATACCATATGAGCTAGTAACCTCATCAAACTAGAGTGGCAGTCTCCATGAACCCCTTTTTCCTATCCTAGTTCTTGGGATTCATGCAATATTCCCAATTCTCGCAGTTAATTTCAAGAAAAGAAAAATGGACTTGTTTTTTTCCTCAGATAACCTTCATATATATTATTTATTTATGCAGCTACTTTATATGGTAATATAATATGAAAGGTTGCCAATCGGCATATGATAGCTGTTTCATTACCATAGCAAAATAAAAACAAAAGTAATAATTTGAATTTGTGAAGAAATTTATTAATACAGTATTTTACATAATGTGTGAATGTAATCATATGCCATCTATATTACTTATTGCCCATATTTGTGGCAGATTGTAATAATTACTCAATAAAAGTTTAAAAAAAAAAAAAAAAAAAAAAAAATACAGTATTTTATTTTTTATATCTATCTATAAATAAATAAAGCTAGCGTACCGCAACAATACACGGTTTTAATATTATTTAAAAAGTAGATAAAAATTATTGAGCACGTGCTCGATTGTTTTTAAAGTATCGCTGACAGTAAAAAACTCAATTTCTCCCTGACTAAGGAAAACAATAGATCATGAATATTTCTATCTATAATCTACTGTTTTTCCTATTTTCATTTTAGATCTAATTACCTTAACTAATAATCGAATTGAATTAACAACCAATAATAATTCATAATAAACAAAATTAATAGAAAAAATCGGTTTCTAACGTGACTTTTTTACTCCAAACCAATATTGATCCTGAACGGTAAGAACATGCGACAAATGTTATGAAAATAGTTTCCAATCATCACAAAAATTGAACCTACCTTCCCCCTTCCGCTTCTCACGATGGGTTTATTTCAGTTATCTCTTAGACCTCTTGAGGTGAGTACTGATGTTTGATTTCTTGTATTATATTTTTGAAAACTTTAGTGTATACAGGGTGTTTGGAAGGTCGGTGGCCAAAGAGGTACTCGTGTAGGGAAGTTCATTTTGAACCTATTCAATGTCACTTACCTATATGCAAAGTCTTACGGGTTTTTTTTTTTTTTTTTTTTTTAAATGGCCAAAACCAAACATTTATGCCTTATAACTTCGTTGTTTACTGATATATCAACGCCATTTTTTGCTGTAATAATTAATAGACTGTCCATCTAAAATAAAGAAAATTTGATGCAAAAAAAAAAACAACGGGTGATCGTCAAGTCTTGTTAAAGGCAAAAAAAAAAAAAAAAAAAAAAAAAAAAAAAAAAAAAAAAAAAAAAAAAAAAAAAAAGTAAGTGCAACAGCCAAATAATTTAAAATCTTTTCCAGTTAATACTCTATAAAAAAAATACCATTTGCAACCACGCAGGACATCTAGTTTTTTTTTTTGTATTTGTGTTTTGCATCAAATCTTTTTTATTTTACATGAACAATGTATTAGAAATTACAGCAAAAAAAAAAAAAAAAAAAAAAAAAATTGCGTTGATATATCAGTAAACAACGAAGTTATAAGGCATAAATGTTTGGTTTTGGCCATTTTTTCAAAAAAAAATTATAAAAAAAAAAAAAAAAACCCGTAAGACTTTGTATATAGGTAAGTGATCTTAAATAGGTTCAAAATCAACCTCCCTACTAGAGATACCTCTTTGGCCAACGATCTTTCGAACACCCTGTATAATCCATGTAACATAGTACTGATGTGTTGAAAAGTTTGTATATTTTAGAACTGAAGATAAATGTTTAGCATTCGAAACTAGTCTTCTAATAAAATAATCCTAGTAGAAGTGGCAATTAATTCATCAATCCTAAAGTAATTTTCTGTCTTCAAATTCTCACCCCGAGCAATATCAACAGAGCTAGAGCGTGTCAAAATGAATGTGAAAAAAACTTTACTCCAAAAAAGTATATTTTTTTTTTTTTTTTTTTTTTTTCCAAGCCCCTTTGGAGAATTTTTGTGCAAGGATATGTAAGTAGAAAGAAAGAAAGATTGATAGTTGGCCTTTTGCTGTATTTAAAAATACATTCTAAGGCCAAACATGAAATGGAAAAAGTATAGACCACGCCATATGTCTTATATACACTTGTAAAAAAAAAAAAACGTATATGTTTGTATTTACTAGTATATGAATTCATTTGTAAAAACAGTTAATATAAAAATAAAAACAAATATGAAGATAAAGCTCTTAATATCTGACCGTTTGGAATGTATAGCATTGTATCTAATCATTATTTTGTGTTGATAACATTTGCTTGAACCCGTATATATCATCAGTGGAATTCAGTGGCGTGCAAATGGAAAAAGATTTTGAAGGTTGTTTTGTTCTGTTTAGCCCGTATGAGAAAACAGTTTGAACCAGGCCAAAGCTAATCTGCATAGATTTTTTTTTTTTTTTTTTTTTTTTTTTTGCTTTTATCTTTTAAAATCCGCATATGTCAAGTACAGCAAATCTGCTAAAATATAAATATAAAATAAATGGCATGTTAGTCACGAGGAGAGATAGAACTCAGTGTCACCCCTTCTTTGTCTTTAATTTTCTTACTTTTATGTAAGTAGGTTCTGAGTTTCTTTCAGTTGTTGCCCATTGCCTGTTGGTATTTTGGTCAGTATGTAAAGTTTTGATCTTAAAGTAACATGGCGCCTGTGTTATTAGTCTTAGTATATTATCCTTATGTTTTGTATCCTTATAAAATGATAAGTCATGTCACAGGAAAATTGATATGGAAGCGACTCATAATCTGGTTGATAGAGTTAAAATATTTTTGTTGCCATCGTGGACTATTCTAAGCTCTTATAACATTTTTGCAACATACAGTTTTATGGATTTAATGTTGTTGTTTGTAGATTGCTTTAAGTGACGCTTAAAATGAATTGTGATTGCCGAGTCAAGGCAAACTCTAGAATAAGGCCACTGGTGAGAAGGTCACACGAAACCTTACATAAAGGGGTAGGAGAAGTACTTAGCACAAAACAAGTACTACTTCAAGGCATAACTTGTGAATATTATATTATATCTCTATTACTTCTTCTTTCTTCACTTCCTTCCTTATTCTTAGTCTTTCAAAGTGGAGGTAATTCCATCCTTCGCGATCTTTAGCTAAGATCTAAATATATTTCCTAAGATGTTAAACTTAACCATATCTATTTCCTTAAAATAGTTTCCAATATAAAATACATCACTACGGAAGATGTGTCGTGTTAATACGTTACTTGGACAATTACGTCCACGTTTCCTCAACTATCAGATAACGATAATATATTTATCGTTCATTTTAATTTTCTTTACATTATTAATATTGTTTTATGTATTAAAATTCTATTGAATCTATCTAATCAGATAAACATCATTTATAAGTTCTTATCCTGCCTAATTTTAAAAGAAAAAAAAAAAATGAATGATACCATATTTAATCTCGGTGGTTCTACCACGTTCAATCTGGCTGAGAATATATTTTATCTGCATTTTCTTGGAAAAAGAAATTATTTTTGCCTATTATCTCCGAAAAAATTACAAAAAAAAAAAAAAAATGATAAAATTTATCATCATACCAAAACATTTGCAAACCATTTAAGATAGGTTTTGATTTACTAAGATTGATTGCACTTTTTATAAAACTTGGAATATATATATATTATTTTTTCATCTACGACTATTTGATACTGGTTTACCTTTTTTCATTATAATGTTAATAACTTTTAAAAACTTGATAGTTCAAAACTTTTTCATTTAATTTTTTTTTTTTCATAATTGGGTCGCAGGTGATGAGTTGTAAATCTTTATAGTTAGACAGGTTTTATCAAAATCAATTCTATGAATAGATAATGTATTTCCTTATCTAAATGTATCATGTAACTAAATAAAAGGAGAGATCAGATGGCCGAGATCTAGAAAAAATTGAGGACTTTTTTTACGAGAGGAGTTTAACTTACAATTAGTTTAAAATTAACATCTTAATAATGAAACTAAAATTATTATATTAACTTAGGTATTAATTTTATATATATATATATATATATATATATATATATATATATATAAATTACTCTTACTTTATTACAACACTATCAGGGAATTTATTGAGATACCAAAAAAAAAAAAAATAAAAAAAAAAAAAAAAAAAAAAAAAAAAAAAAAATAAAAAAAAAATAAAAAAATAAAAAAATAAAAAAATGGCTTGTGAATCATTACCCATTGTTTCTCATTCTAATTTCATTTCAAAGTAGCATGTCAATTTATATTGTAAATTGATCTGACTAAAAAAACCGTTATTAGTGATATAAACGTTTAGGTCTTAAAATAACGTTTGATCTTATTTTTGTTAATTTTATTACATCTTATCCAATTATGATCTACCTTACCACAACACATAATTCAATCTATAAATCATGAATGTTTCATTATTAAAACTAGTTTTATGATAATTGTTTTGTAATTACGTTTACAATCTTCTTTTGATAAACTTGCATGTATCTTATCATGATTATGATGATCGAAGAGGGTTCAATGACGTACGAAATAAAACCTTTATTTTTAATTTATTTCTTTTTTATTGTATAGTGTATATTCTATCGAAAAATTAAAAAAGAGCTAAAGAAATAGCTTTATACGTTTGGAATGACGTTGAAGTTTCACAATTCAAGGTTACTATAAACAAGGGAATTAAACTATAATAGATATATTTTGTGACGTAAAATAACTTTATTACTGTAATCGGTGAATATTACTGACGTGTGAAATTTAGACTGATAATAAAAGAATATATAATACGGAATGGCATTGGCTTGTTATGTATAGAAGGTTAATATTAAGGAGGCAGTTATTGCACCAGCCTTTGTACATGCCAAAGCCTTGTACATAATTACTTATTAAAATGATGACTTGATTTTGCCAATTTTTTAAAACATGTTTTAAAAATAAAACCTTTCTTATTCTCTTACTATTAGAGCTAATTAAACATATTATATCTTCAACACTTGGAGTTTCTTTCAAGGCTTATCCTATTGCTCTTTTGTCCTTCGGATTTACGAGTTTTTTTTTGGTTTATTTTTTTTAATAGCTTTTCATTATTAGTTTTGATTCATACTTCGATATTAATACAAAGACGGTAATTAATCTGTCGTTCTTCTAATTTCTAAGAAATATTCCATTCAATATCAACTGGTTGGTATATTACATATACCTATTATTGCTTAAACAATGAAAATATTATGAATATAAAACCAGTGTTGAAATACATAAGCCCATCCCATTGTGTTAAGACCCTATTAAAGCAGGTATGAAGAATTTGGAAGGAGGAAAAGATTAGTGTAAACCTGTGAAACAGGTATTTTTTTCTGCATTATGCCTGTAATTAATGTTAACTGAAATTTCGCCCAAGAAAGAAGTTTTTTTTTTTCTATTTTCTACTCTTATATTAATTATGTAATATTAAAAGTTAGAAAGTAATTCTGTTGATGCATTTACAAGAAAATGCTTTCAAGAAATTACTTATAAGTTTTGACTTATTATATTATTTTAATCATAAAATTCATATTGTGATTCAAAACCTCTACTACAACGAAATTATATACAATCGATTTGAATAAATTGAAAATTAGAAATATGATAATTATCTTTTGCATATTATTGTTACTTAAATGGATCTATTGGTATTTTAAAGTTTTTTTTTTTTTGTTTTTTTTTTTCCACCACTATAAGATAGTTAATTTAACCCAAAGAAATGGATATAAAGATATTTCTGTATTTATTTTTAAATATTTTTATTACTATTTCTTAAACTTTTATTTTATTTATTTTTTTTTTTTTTTGCAATTATTACTACCT
This sequence comes from Euschistus heros, assembly GCA_003667255.2. Lineage (NCBI taxonomy): Eukaryota > Metazoa > Arthropoda > Insecta > Hemiptera > Pentatomidae > Euschistus > Euschistus heros. The sequence goes on along the minus strand of RCWM02000321.1, from coordinate 918,427 downwards.
TTGAAATATTAATTGTAAAACTGAGATACTGCTTTTTGAATCGGTCGTTATCCTTAAAATTGCATTACGTTACTTAATTGTTTAATATAACTTGTGCCATTAGGACAAAAAAGCAATTAAGAGAAGGTTGTGTAAAGATGAGACAAGATTTCATAGACTCATAGTCCAATGACAGTATAAGAAATTGTGAGTTAAGAAAATTTATTAGTTATAAGAAACTATAAATATTTATGTGGTTGAAAAGATTTGAAGGGGAAAAAAGAAACTCAGTTTCTTCTTGACTGGAAAAACAATAGATCATGGGTTTGTCTATTTATAATCTACTGTTTTTGATACGGAAACTGTCGTCAAATTTTCGATCCGAGCTACACCAACTGTGCTAGAGCGGGCCAAAAAAGCCTAAACACTTAAAAATGTATGCGAAACGGGACTTCTTTCTATAAACCAATATAGCTCCTAAACGGTAGGTCCTAGTGAGAAATTTTATGTAACAAAAAATATTCTCCATTATATTTCTGAATAGGAAACTGTCGTAAAAGTTTTGATCCTAACAAAACCAACAGAGCGAGAGCCTGTCAAAATGTAACATTTTGAGGGTGAAAAAAACGTTACACAAGAATACTATAGACCTCCAGCCAAAATACATATCCATGTTTAAAAAAGTATCTATATTAATAGCTATAACTAGAATATTGCATTCAGACATAATATAAATTTTCAAAGAAGTATTTGAAATTGGATAGAATCAAAAAGTTATATAGTTTTTAAAGATTATATTATATTTTGTTGTTATTATTATTATATTATTTTATTATGATCGATTTAAAAAGTTAATATAACATAAGTTTTTAAAATGTAAATATAATATATATAATATATAAATAATATATAAAATGTAAATGTAAATATGTAAATATTTCATTATGATTGATGATTCTCGTAAATTGTGTAAGTTATTTCCTATCTTGATCGTCAAATTCGATGCTGTCTGAGTATTGTGACAATGAATATAAATATTACAAAAATAATTCTTGACTAGTAGGAGGAAGAGGAATAACAATTTCTATACTCAGTGGAAATACCACTTCAGTCACGGTTCTTGTACCCCAGATCGTTCATCAAGTTCCTTTTCAACTTGTTACAACGGTTACCGAAATGATAAATAAAAGTGAAGCTCCAATTTTTCTCATTCCCAATACATACAATCTAAAACCCTTCGTAAAATCTTAAATTTGTCCTACCTTGACAATTTTTATATCCACTAGAATCCGCTAGTCTCACAACTTGTTTCTCACTACATTCCAAGTATCAATAAAGAATATATATATATAGAGTTAACTGTAGTTTTTAAATTATAACGATACATCAGTTGATTCCGACATAAGGAAACTAAATAATTCTTTTTTGAGGTTAAATTTTTGTATTTGCATTTTCCATTGTTCAGTATTCGGTCCTTCAGGTTATAAACGGCCCAAAGGTCCACAACCGACCTAGGAGGTATGTAAACCTATTTGTGTAAGCGACGGTTTCTGGGAGGAACAATTTCTACACAGTACTAGGACTCCATTGAGAGGACATTCCACGAAGCGGGAGTGGGGGTGACTGACTCAGGCGAGACCTACAGTGTTCTTAGGACCGCCTGTATGTTCGCGCGTGTAGTGTCCTGTGTTCTTGGTGTTCTCTCATCTGCAAGGCCTTATAGCTTCTGGGGATTCCCGCATCTAGGTAATTATTTTAAATGTCGACAAGGTTGTAATAAATGTGCTGTTCTCAGCTTTCTTAAATTCTTTCACCATACCATTCAACGAGAGAACTTCGCAAATATTTTTTTATCATATATGCTAACGTTTAAGGCGGAATCTTATAATAACATTCTATATTTAATAACTCACATTTAATATTTTAGTCGCTTACAACCGGTCTTTGACATCAGCATGGTGTCCTTAAATCGCGATACATCTAGAGATGTTAATAGGTCACTTAATACGTCCAGTGGTTTTAATTTCTGAAACTGGGTTGACTGCATTATCTTAACTCTCCAATCCACATTTCTTATAAGGAGGATGGCATTTTTTATCATCAGCATTTGTTGTTTCGAATAAATCCTGTTAAAACTTGGTACTACATTACAGACGACACCTATAGAGTAAGTTACATTTTGAATTTAATTCTCCTTCATTTGATTTTAAAATTAATTTTATAAATTAAGTAGGTTAGAATGCAGCACTTACAAAAAATATGATCGCACCCTTATCACATTCGCTATAAATGATAACGTTCTATGAAATCATTGGTAATATTTATTTTTAAAACTAATATATCTATTAATGGCAATGTCGAACAACTGAACCATAACGTAGACCCTTGAGCTTGTAAGGTTTGTAACGTTGATTTATGACGGTACCTGGTTACCCCTGTCGTCCTCGGAAGCATAGAGACCCTTGTCTTCTTTTGAAAATAAATTGGTGAGTCCAACGACCAGCGGGCCACAGATGTTACTGTACTCAATGAGTGTTATTACCCGTCTATGTCATTCCTACTTTTTAAGGACATTTCATTGCCATTATGATAAACGTACAATTATTCCATCCTAAATTATTATTGAACTGTTGTCAATGTTTGCCGGTGTAATTGTTACCCAGCGAAGGAGGAATTAGAAGTTAATAGAGCCTGATAATTGACGTCAATTCCACCTAAGCGACATTGTAGTTCCGTGCTTGTACAGTGTCTTCAAGGCAATATGTAATGTATTCATTTGTCACAGCCTAGTGTCCTCCACTAATTCTGTTCATTCAATTTTTAAATTATCAAATCTTTCAAAATATTTTATATTTTGATTATTTCGACTTTATTTTTTTTAAATGATCGTTTATTATTATTTATTCCTCTTTCTCATTATGCTCCAGTTATATTTCAACAACCTCATATACTTTTAAACCAATAAAAATTCTATTGATCTATCAACCCAATGAAAGCACGATGTATTTGCACAACTGCATGTTGCATACTATTTTTTTTTTTAATTTTAATTAGCTATTTTTTGAATAATAAATAAAAATTTACAAAATAAAAAGACATCTAGTAAATGTGAAATACCAATTATTTGAATTTAAACTTATATGTTTAAAATTATGATGATAATAAAATCGATATTATATACAACAAACTAATTTTAAGAATAGTGATGAAATTTAAGTGTGATATGTTAATCTCAATTATTGATATCTATTATTTTAAGTATACATTAACGATATTTTTACTATTGAAAACTTCAAACATACAAACAAGTGTACGTAAATAGCTTGTTGATCTCTTCTAATTAAGGGGGTAATAATCCAATAGCCGCAAAGGAATGTCAACATTCACTAAATAATAAATATTAAATAATTAAAACTAATGACCAATTAAAGTCTATTAACTACGTTTAATGGCATTATACATATGCTATAGAGAAATACTGTCCATGTTTAGAAATAATTTAAACCTTTGTTATTTATTAAAAAAAAAAGAATTATGGTTTTATTTTGTTATCGCATTCAAATTTCTTGTTTTTTAAAACTATTTACAGTTAGTACATTATTAGAAATTAATTTCTTAAATACAATAGTTACTAATCTCTTAAGTCATTACCCCTAATGACCTAGTAGTTGTAAGTTTTCCTAAGAGATTGTCATCTTTCCACTTTCTAAACAATCAGAAGTTGGTGGTGTTGAACCCAGCTTCCCACGTGCCCAAGGTTCAATTAATTCCCAGAGAGATGTGTTGGAACTGTACGTGTTCACAGGCCGATGACTTTGGACCTTCGTATCGGAAACGACGTTGTTCTGTATCAAATTAAAAAACTGGGTATTATTTTTACTAATAAAGAACTTACTCAGTCATTCCCAGAAGCAGAAGAAAAAGTCCATGAAATTTTGTTGCCAAGATGAATACGCAATGGAAGTATAACCGTTATTATTCTGATGAAAGAAAAAAAACATTCCATTATTTTTTTTTTAACTTATTACAAGATCTTTAAAATATTTTAAGAAGGTCACATTAGTCAACCTTTAAAAAAAAAAAAAACTATAATTGTCTAAATTATATACAACAAGTAAATTTGAGAAAGATGATTAAAATAGCATGTAAAGAACTACTCACTAGTAGCACTTCAATAAAGTTCTACATGAGAAGGTCTAACAGCCATCAACTTTTCAAATGCTTCGGAGGATCATCGGGAATTGAGTGGGAAGCAAGTTGTAATTGTCTTTTCATGTGACTAATCGTTTTTTTTTTTATATTTTGTTTATTGATATTTACAACTGTATACATTATATACAAGTGAATGTGTGGGAAATTATTACAGTGACAGGTAAATAACTTTAAAACAACTACTCATTTACTTCAATAAAACTTCCATATTAGAAGGTCTCTTGGCCATCTTTTCGAAGGCCACGGGGGCCTTTATCGGGAATCGAGTTTGAAGCAACTTAGGAGACTAGTAGATTTTATAGGATTAAATATGAAAGGATAGGTATCTGGCTAGGGCAAAATCTGCAACATATGGAACATTAATATCATTATGGATAAGTTTGTTTGTGAGAAAATAAGGAACATTGAGGATTTCGGACAGTAAGGATTGGATACAAGAAGAACTGGAAGCTTTAGTGAAGCCACAAAGCTCAGCTTCGTATGTCCAAATGGGCCTAATTACTGTCACGTAAGCCTTTTTTGATTTATTCGCAGCTTTGAACACTTGTCTAGTAAATGTTAGAGTATTTGGACACGACAAGCAGTCTGGTATGAATTGGAAAAGTAAATTAGGAAACAATATTTATAGGTTCGGCAGTAATGAAGAGGCACACATTCCTTGTGTTCGAAACTTTCTGGCGATTCATATTGCGACCTACGTAAGTGTGTAAGTTGGATACAGCAATTTGATTCCATAGCGTAAGTTTAATTAGCAGCCCTGTCGTTTATTACTCCACACAGGAATGAAGTTAATTGTAATTAACCCAAGGTTAATATCTGACGGTTAATATAGTTGATTAAAACTTCTGGCAATCCATAGGAGGCTTAGTAGTTTTAACTTTGTTACTAATTGTTTTAACTTGTATATTATTATTGTTATTTTAGTATGTGTTTTTGTATAATCTGCTAAACTATATCAGTTTAAATTGAGTTTTGATTAACTGAGTTTCAAAGATTCCTTCCAAGAAAGCATTTTTATCTTCTTTTGTAATCATTACAGTGTTCGTTATAAATATCAGTTACTCATATTGAAAAAGCAATAGTTTTTCATTGTGTTCTTCCGCCTTTGGAAACCTTTTCACCTTTATCTTATAATTTATTTAATTTGGCTTTAAACCACTTTAAAATAAAAAATTATATTATATGAAGGCCTTTAAAAACCTTTTTTTTAGACTCCCTTTTAAAGATTTACACTGAATCCGGTCCCTCGAAAAAGGTTTGGAACGGTTCCAAATGGCTCATTGATTACGCTAATCAGGCACAAAACCTCCCTCCTTCCAAAACAGTCCCTTTGGATTTTTGGTTAAGAAACGTTTTAAATATCCTTAATGATTGACATCTGAACTTTTTAACTAAGAAGCTGTCATACAACGTAACCAAAACTAAGACTTCCAGTATATGCTCCATCTCACAACATGAATTTTTATCAGGATTTCAAGCGATGTACCTACTATACTTACCAAAATTATAAACCTATACATTATGATATAGGAAGAAAAAATAACGTGGGAAGATAGTTTGCGGGTGGTGTACAGGAAGCGATAATTGAAGTGGGAAAAAGGATAGGGACGGTACAGAAAAGGGACTTTGTTCAAGTTCGACAAAGAGCAATCCCACACTGCTCGTTGGTTGAGGAGAAACAAAATGAGGATGGAGATACCGGTGATAACTAGAGATGGGCCTATGACTTTGACCGACTAGTCGGCCGAGCCGAACATTGCCTCTGTTAGAATTCGGGTTATAAAAATTTTATTCGGAGAATAAAACAAAAATCAGCAATTTACTTTTCTTACGTTAGATAGTTAATTGCGAGATTTGGAAATTATTCACGTAGAAAAACAGAAAATATCTTATAAGTAAAGTAAATAAAAACGTATGTAAATTGCTCAACTTTTAGTTTTCTTTTCATATTCTAAACTTTATATTACATTTCAATTAAGAATTAAGAATTTTAGATCTAAACTCTCCGTCAAAAGTATTGCAACACCCATAATTCTCGAGATTTTCCTGGTTTTTAACTTAATCCATACTTGGTTTATATTCATATTGATATTATTTATTAAACGTGAGACATTAAGGATTAAACACATTAATGTTTTTTCTAGTTAATAACAAACAATAGAATTTTAGATTTTTTTTTTTTTAATTTCCTTCAGTCCATGTTTATCATTCGTTTCGTTATTTGCAAGTATGCCAAGACTAGTGGAAGCAGTCATTCAAACCAGAGGGGGCAATATGTCTTATTTAATATAAATTAAAAAGTTAAAAGTTAAAATTGTAAATAAAAATGAAAATTTTAGAAAGTACGTTTTCTTACTTTTTTGTTTATTGGAAGAAATGATATAATTTATTTTAAGAAACATTGTTTATGTCTAGTTTAGGAAGAATGTTTATTATAGACTTCAGAACCTTTCTTTTGAAAAAAAATACGTATTTATAAAATTTAAATATTTCAAAGTGTTGTGATACTTTTGACGAGGAGTTTATTTCTATTATTTATAGTAGGTTACTTTGCAACTTATTTTTTTGTTAATATCGCGATCTTTTATTGATGTTATATAATGAATTAAAAAAAAAAAAAGTTCCGATTCCTATAATAAATAAATTGTAAAGATGATTCTAAAATAAAAATTACAATCAATTAAGTCCATGTTTTCTCTTCAACCAACCTCATTTAAGCGTAGAAATTTAAATGAATAAAATGGTCGACTAGTCTGTGCTTTTTTGCAGACTACAAAAGTAGGCGACTAGTCGGTTTTACCGAATAGTCGTCTTATCTCTTGTGATTTCTCATCATGGTCTCCAGAACTAAAGGGCTTCCTCACGCCACTCCTATGTCGTAGTTTCATCTCACAATGTACCTTCTTCGGAAGGAGTGATTTCGAACTTGTAGGATTATTCGGTTACATAAATATATATATATTGTTTCTATGAAAGGGTAATACTTTTCTTTGTTGATATATGTAAATACTCCAGGGGTAGCCACATATCGGGATGAATGACTCTTCAGATTTTCATGTAAAGCGCCCATCGACTGGAATAGTTTAGTAAGATTAATCGGTGGTGCCAGGCCCAGCGTTATCTCTTCCTGGCCACCCCTCTCCTTGTCATTAGTGTTGTTCACCAGTCGGCCAACCTCTCCCAAATAATTTAACTTTGAATTAATAGAAAATTAAAAGTAAAAACATTTCTTCAATATTTTTTTTTTAGTTTTCATATGGCATTAGTTAAAAAAATAAATAAACTATTTGTCTATTAGATCAATCATTTAATGGTTAGTCGAATATCAAATGTGGATCATGGATAAATATAAATGTAAAATATGATATTCATTAATTCATTCGTTTATTTCGAACTGTTACTTCTCTTCTCTGCTGCCGATAGATATTTCTGACGTTTATTTTGTATCACCAAATATTTTTTAGTGTTATTTTGTTTTCATTACTAAAGCAACCAAGCATGCTGTAAACTCTAGATTTGGGCCTTTTTTGTTGTTTATCAACCTGTTGTTTTTCATTGTTTATTTCTAAAAAATAATAAAATATCAACCTGTAACATGAACCAGTTTTTTTTTTAATAATAAACATTATTATAAAATAATGATCATTTTACACTATAAATATCTTGTACCTTCTGTACTCCAGTATGTGTAGGTATTATGGATATTATCTCAACCTTAATTTTTTCATTAATTTACATCCTTGCTTCTTGGCATATAGCAGATAAGCTGCGATACAGATATAGGGCAGATACATATAAAATCCCATTTTTTATTTTTTGTTTTTCATTTCGAATAATGCATATTAATATTTCAAATTATTAAATTTAGAATAAACATAGTCAAGCTTGACATTTTAAACCCACTCTGGTTGTACGGAGCTACGTGGGACTGCAAGAATGTCCAACTTTCAGAAGTTCCAATCTTTTTATTCATTTAAGAAGTAGTGTAAATGCTACCTTACATATTTTCAAAGACAATCTCCTAACATTACTGACGTCTCAGTGGGATATCTTTTCAAATATTTCCGTGATGAACTTATAATTGTAATCCGCTCAATTCTGAGGCTGTGTCCGAGAGATTTAACTGGGCATTCTGTTTTTGTTTTTTTTCTCTATTTATCCTTCACAATGTATGCCTTAATAAAATTTTTAAAAAATATAATATTGCTAACTATTGATATTATGAATCATAGAAGTATTTACTGCACACTGTTCTTCGAAAGTTAAACAGATATAAAATTTCGTTTTATACTGAAACATAAAATAGCAGGAAACTTTTAAAATCTAAACTTACCATTAAATTTAAATGTTTTTTTTTTCATGGCATTCTTCTATATTTTAATTTTGTTATTTTATACTTTCGATGTTTATTTAGTGGTTATATTAGGCTATTTTTTCCACTTTGCCTTTTTTGTTTGTAATACAAGTATGCTGGTAAATTTATTGTTTTTAAAGCATACTTTATATCTAATTATAAACAAGTAACAACTAAGGGATCTATTTTGTTAATTACTTTTCCTTGTTAAATATACAATTATACATTGGAATTTGGCTCAAAATACTAGTTAATCGTTCAAAAAAATTAGCCTTATATTATTCTGTTAATTTTTATAAATTATATTCATTGGTTTTTCTAGAAAATCAATGGGTGGAACATCTACTTCCAGTGTGTATTATTAGAAAATTAATAAAATGTTTCTGGAATTTTCCGCTAATTATTTTTAAATTACTTTCTTATATGGTTCGTTATGAGAAAAATACAAATACATATCGCATTTATGAACATTTCCTCGGGCTCAGCGATTTAGCGATTTCTCTTATCGGCGTTCCAACATTGTCCGCACCACCTTCAGCACACTTATTTCTTCACTGGGATTTTTTTTTTTTTTTTTTTTTTTTTTTTTTTTTTTTTTTTTTTTTTTTTTTTTTTTTTTTTTTTTTTTTTTTTTTTTTTTTTTTTTTTTTTTTTTTTTTTTTTTTTTTTTTTTTTTTTTTTTTTTTTTTTTTTTTTTTTTTTTTTTTTTTTTTTTTTTTTTTCGATCGATTTAATATCACACAGTTAGAGACCCTAGAGAAAGTTAATGATAAACCTATTTTTTTAGTTTTTACTTGCCACATCATATATTTAGAAATAACTGCGTGCCAATTGGACTGACATCGTTTTGAAGATAAATAATTAGACTTAATAAAACTATTGTTGTATTTATAAACTACACGAGGCAGATGAGTTTATTTTTATATTTACAATTGAAAACATTGATGCTGATCTTAGCATCTTATATTCCCATTTAATTAGCCGTGACTAAAAGAAACTGCTGCCAAATAGTTTTGGGACGCATCTGGAAATGTTTTACGTTTACATCCTTGATTAGATTCTAAATATAAATTTACTATGGATTCCAAAAATATTCCCCTTTTCTATTTTAAGAATCATTACATTAATCCTAATTGTATTGATCCTTACCTATTGATTTATTCCTCTTCATGGTTAAAAAAACTTATATATTTTAAATATCACTTTTAATTAATTAATTTTAATTAATTAAATTATCACTTAAGTCCTTTGTATTATTAAAACTAGTATTTATAGAAATTTCAGGATATACTGATAAGAGAAAAATTTATTTTCTTGGATCAAAGTTTCATTTTTCTTTTATTTTGATGTTTGCGTCCCCATATCTTTAATTAGGGCATATGAAACGTTTTGGGATCATTAAAAACATTAATTAAATTAAACAAGTCTTATTTAAATTTAAAAAAAAATAAATTTTAAATTTATATTATTTATTAAATTGTGAATAACCTTCAAGAATGTATTTAAACCCACATTTATATTCACATCCAATGCAAGGCGTATTGAATGCAAGAGGCGGATATAACATTAATTAAAAATTCCATAAATTTAAAATTGCTTGATCATTTATTTTTATATACTACTTGCTGTTATTTAAATTTTTTTCAAGAATTCTTAACTAATAATATTTTTCAATTTTTCTCTATAAATCGCTTTTAAGTGAAACCCTGTTTCATTAATTAAATTAAATTAAATTAAATTAAAAATTCCAGAAATTTAAAATTGTTTGATCATTTTTTGTTAATACTACTTGCTTTTATTTAAATATTTTTCAAGAATTCTTAATTAATAATATTTTTCAATTTTTCTCTATAAATCGCTCCTTAGTGGAACTCTGTTTCAATAATTAAGTTAAATTAAAAATTCCAGAAATTTAAAATTGCTTGATCATTTTTTTTTTTAAATACTACTTGCTTTTATCTAAATATTTTTCAATGATTCTTAATTAATAATATTTTTCAGTTTTTCTCTATAAATCGCTTCTAAGTGGAACCCTGTCTCATTAATTAAATTAAATTAAACATTCCATAAATTTAAAATTGCTTGATCATTTTTTTAAAATACTACTTGCTTTTATTTAAATATTTTTCAATAATCCTAATACGTTTCATATACTCTAGTTTAGGTATATGGGAACGTTGACCCTCAAAAAAGGATGAAACATTTAGCTGAGAAAATGAAAATATCAATTGGGTAGAATTTTTTGCCTGTCAGTGTATTTCTTACTATCAGGAAATGAAAAAATGCTGGAAGAACGTAAATTATTTTTTAAACATTATTTCTGATTATCACATAGGAATGTGTATTATAATTGTATTGACTGCTTGATTTTTGCTGTCATCTTATCATATATCTAGTTACAGGTTACTTTAATAAAACCGAATCACCTGTTCCGCCGGGAAAGGAATTTCATACTTGAAAATAATACAAAACAGGGTTCCACTTAGAAGCGATTTATAGAGAAACCGGCTGGATTGGTTCTACTTGTGGTACGCCTTGGGTCAGTGATTATTTGCATTTAGTCTACTGTATGTTAGATGGCAAGGTCCTACCTTAGGTCATCTTGGACATGCATTGGTACGTTTTACTATGAAATTTAAGGATATAATATATAGAATAAAAAAAAAATGTTAAAAATAATAATAACTCAGTTTGTAACGGTGAAATTCTGTTGTACAAATGTCCCTCTAATATTTCACTTTTATCAACAATATTTTTATTATTAATAATATTAAATAGTCCTCTGAAACTAGATTAAGAACAAAAACTAAGAAAAGAGCAAACAAATATTACTAAAACATTTCAACAACGTTTAGTTCGTCAAATGCCATTCATATTATGCAGACTAGATATGTACACCCTTCTTCAACAACCTAATATTGAAAATTGAAACTATCACTTTTAAACAGTTAATCCACAACCGGCTTTCACAACTATTTCAAAATTCACTACTATGCGTACTATGAAAACAAAGTGTCCGGGTCTGTATCTTTAATAAACAATTAAATTATTTATTTTTATGATATTATTTCTTGTATTAGATTCAACAAAAACCAAACGCCTCCATCCATCACTGTCTACATTTAACGTCTTGACCTCTTTCCAAGTTTTACCGGTCTTCTTGATTTCTTGTTTCATAAAGACCCAGGCTTAAGTATGATATTCAACAACGCTGAAATTGATAAAACTCAATTCCAAACATATTCTGTATAAACTGTACCCATTTGTAGAGAAACTTCTAAAAACTGTTGATGTAAAAGAGATGATAGTACAAAACAAATAAAAATTGTATAGTACTATTTACTGCATGTCAGCATTTTGTCCTACTTTTGTATGCCTCCAAGATATGAATCGAGAAGAAAAAGATATTGTAATCAAGTATAGATTATTTCAATTATAGTAAATTTTGCTGTTAAATTAATTAGAAATTAAATTAATTTGGATTTTAAGTCGGAAGATGAATATTTTACAATCGATTTCAAAAGAATGTGTTGTCCCGTATCACTAACAAAACAGTCTTAATATTTTTTGAACTGTATACTTTTATATGTAGATTCAGTATTTAGTAATCTAATGCTTAGATTGCTTCTTATTATGAAAACTTGGTATACGTTACCAATGTAACCGTTTGTCAAGGTTACGTCCTAGTTAATAGGCCAACTGGTCTTGTAAGGATAACGTTACGTTATTTCAGATTTCGGGAAAACAGGATGTTGCTTTCTATAAACTTGACCACAATATGCGGGGGTTTTAATTTTGATTGTATAATACTCAGACTATTCAATCTGAGATAATGAGGTTTAGAAAATAGTGGGGGTCTCTGTTGACACCACGGCACGTGCAAATATACTGAGCACATTTATCCGCTGACCTGGCAACTTTCGATCCTAGACGCTGCTTCTAAATAATATATTGTGATTTATTAAATTATCCTATTATTATTTTATCCTAAGTCATCACTTCAATTGCTTCACCACTGCGGAGAATAAAACATGTATCTGTACCTCTCTACGTGTATTACTTGTATCTTCGGTATCTTTAAGGTACATGAATATAAGAAAGTGCTCGTCGTTTCCGACTACTTCAACACTTACTATAATAAACAAACTTATCCTTAAAGATCTTAATGTTCCGCATGTTGCTAAATTGGCCCACACCAGATACCTACCCTTTAATAGTAGACTCCATACCCACTGGAATCCACCAGTCGATATACATCTCCCAACTTGCCTCACACTCAGTTCCCGATAATCTTCCGTGGCGTCTAAAAAGAAGGCAAAGAGACCTTCTATTGAAGAACTGTTAAAGTGCTACTTATAATTAGTTCTTTACATGTTATTGTAATCGTTTTCCTCAAATTTATTTGTGTATAATGTATACAGTTGTAAATATCATTAAATTAAAAAAAGAAAAAAAGAAAAGATAAATGAAAACATTTGGAAAATTTATTGAACCTATATTAGAGAGCCAGCGAACATCTTTATGAGTGAATGATATCACCGTTTCTTGTTCACAACTTTTTTTTCTACTTCGTAGCTTTTTTTAGTGTTAATCTGGTATCCACTTCTTTTTCTGTAAGGTAACTGTGCGGTTATGTATCTTTGGTATCCGATTACTGAAGAGAGCGGATTTGCCTATCTAAATCCAACACGCATCACTGATGGCGGGGTTCTGTAAAATCCTAAGCGTTGAGTGAGATAATTTTGTTATCTTAGCGTGTATCAAGTCGACTTGTAATTGTCAGTTGTATTTAGTTTGGAATCGATTATTTCCTCTTTCTAAATATAAATGTTTGTTATGAAAGGGAAGAGATTCAGCTGGCATTATACACGGCGCCCGGTCCCCGGCGTGGAGATGTCTGGCTTAGGTTCCTTGAGCACTTCCGGACCGGATGCGAGGGGCATATACTGTAGAGTTCTCCCCTGGAATTATCAACTTCTTTGTTGTTATCATTTCAATCTCATCCATCCTTCAATTAATTATATAGGCCTTGTTTCTCTAGGCCATTGTTACACTAAGTGATCGAGCCGCGTTTGTAGATTACTTTTAAAAAAACCAACAAAAAAATATATATTGTAATCAGCTTTTGTCATCGTTATAGTGACTTGATAGTTTTCATCGGGCATTGTTACCTTCAACGATCGGGGCTATTGCCTTAGTAATAAAATGTATAATCCTTGTTATAGCGAGCGTCTCTAGAGATCATCCTCGTTATAAAAATACTTGAATCATAGTGATGTTAGAAAAAAAGGAATTGAGTAAAAACTCTTTGGAACGTTAATACGATTAAAGTATAGTTTAAAAAGGCTAGCGATAAGGACTGCATAAACCAGAGTTATTATTTATAAACCAAGACTCTCCATCAAATTCAGATCTTTAGCATAAAGAGGATCGACCAGAATTCTATTTGCTAACTTTTTAATTCGTATCATTATTCTCAGAATATTTAGAAAAACATAATTATTAAGTAATCATAACAATTTCCACAAATGATTATGTCATCATATTCGTTATTAATTCTGTAGCACTGAGTGTTTTACGAACAATTGCTGGCACAGTTTTATTTAACCGTCGTGTAACTGTACTGTGTCTCTTATTTTTTTTTTTTTTTTTTTTTTTTTTTTTCCCAACAACATAGATGCCGTGAGATTCTAATTGGGAATATTCCATTTAAAAAAATATTGCCTAGGAGCAAAACGTTATTTTGCACACTCCTATTCCTTATATTAGAGTGATGAATGATACATCATAATCTAATACTATTTTACTTTTTATTTTTTTACTCATTAGAAATTATTATTGTAATCGTTTTTACTAGTATACAAACTATCAGAAACAAAAGAAGCAATTTTAGGATTTATTTGAATATTCTATAAATCCCTTTAAAAGAAGGAATGGTTCATAATAATTATAATTGTATTGTTAGATTTCACTCTGAACTAAACGATTGTTAAATATAGTGAAATAGACCAAATTTCTTTTTTATACTTGATATACCCTCATCTGTCCAGTTTAATTATTTTCTTTTGAAAGTGTTGAAGGTAATCAGGCAACTCAATCATTTTCATTGCTACATAGATTGATTGTATAATAGTTTATCATTTCGACGAAATAATTAAAAAATAAATTTACATTACACTATATTACTTTTTCGTAGTTTAAATAGTGAACTTTTACTCCATATGTTGCAGTTGGAAAGTTATATAAAGATTAGGAATAACTTGAAAAAAAAATCAATAGTAATGTGTAATTTTTTTGATATGGTGGATGGATATTTTCCTATAATTAGCTTGTATTTGTTGAATAGAACTAATTTTTTTTTTTTGAAGAAAATAAGAAAACAAGTTACTGAAGTTAACAGATTATTATGAAAAGTTTATGTTCATTTATTTTTATTATTGTTGGGATAGTAAAAGTTTTAAACAACACACAAACGTCCTTTTTAACAGCTCTTCCTTTGAACATTGATTGTATAGCTTTAAGGTTTTACGCTTCCAAAAATATCAAAGAAAAGCTTTATATTTATTCTCTGTGGAACACTTTCACAGCAGATGTCAGGGACGAGATGGCCGACTTCCTTCTCTATGAGAACTGTGACTGTGCAATAGCTGTCCTATTTTTTGCCCACCCAGGTGAAGAGGCGTCTTATGCCATTCAAATGGCACGGATCGGTGAAATCGACGCTCATGTCCGTCAGGATGGGTTATGGCTGGAATATATAAAGAAATACATAACTACTTCGTCAACAAGCCCTAGGTACGGCAAGTTTAGAGTAATGGATCGTGGTATATATCCGGTTAGTTCTATTGAGAAGCGAAGAGCTTCCAAAAGAAATCATTCAGGAAGGATTACGACACACGAAACAGTTCTTATTCTAGCCAAAGTGGGAAAATCGAGTTTCGTTACGACCCACCCAGATTGGATTCGAACTGTACCCACAGGAGTTACACCAATACTGAAGTGCGTGACACTTAACACTTTTGCACAGCTCTCTTATTTTTTTTATTTTTTTATTTTTTTTAAATAATATTTATAAACTACATTGCCATATATATCAAACTTTTATTTCAAAAATGACATAACTAAAAATCTGCATTAAAAAGTGTAAAATCGCAGTGTTGTATGAAATATCGAAAGTGCACCTAATTATCTTTTTATCTCAACCGCAGGTGAACGTATCAGGCGGAATTTGAAGTTAATCCGATAAATTTTTGACATTTCATAGAAGATTATTGAACTTGACCAAGATGATGTGTTACTTTTGAAATACATGAGCGATATATTCTTTTTTTGAAAGAAAATAAGAAAAAAAGTGACTGAAGAGTTTACTTTTCTCGTAGACTTATGTTCTAGTTCTCGTAGCTTACATTATTTCTATTAAGCTCCCGATTAATCACCAAAGGCTCATCTACATGACTATAATTGGGCCTATTTGGACATACAGAATTGAGCAATGGAGCTGTACTAAACCATCCAATTAATTTTTTCCCCTTTCATTAACATCTCAAATCCTCAATGCTCCTTACTTTATCACAAATAAAATACTACATGGTGATTCGTTACTGAAGCTATCCAAACCACATACATATATATTCTTTCATAATAAACTCCGAACCTCTTAGTTTCTCAACTTTCCACGCGATTCTCAATTCTCTGAAGAAAAAAAAACTCGAAATATATGGAACGATTATGGAAGTGCTCCGATGGATAGTTGCTTGTCAAGACATGTCATTATATTCATTATCCCACATATTACTTGATGTATTTTTTTATACTTTTGTTTATTCCAATGAATAAGTTCATTTTTTAAATTATAACTTAGGTAAAAGTTTGTCGCCCAAGTTTGTCAGAATATATTATTAGGTATTTAATGGCATACTCAATTTATTTCTGTTATCCATTATATTGTAATTAGTGCGGTCTAAGCTTCACCCATTGCTCTTCATTCAATCACTATGATATTTGTCTCAGTAGCCCTTCGTGTAAATTAATCTAACATATCCAAAAGTGGAAGGTTATCAACAGCTCACCGTCAGTTCGTGATACCCACTGCCAGCGAAAACCACCGATGTGTAAAACAAGAAATTCACTTGGTAGCGGAACGGGCTCAACCATCTCGAACCTCGACCAATTGTCACTACTTGACAGCGCAGCTCCACGGCGGATCAGAGCTACCATAAAACCTTTACCTTCCAAAGAACATAGCAACCATAATGTGAAAAATAAAAAACCACTTTAATGTTAAAATAAATTTACCCTTGATTATTCATTTCCTTACAATCTATAAAAAGTAACTCCCTGTACAGAATGTATGTAAAACTACATCCCACTTTGAGAAAAACGGATGTTGAGATTCGTCCAGCATAAAAAAGAGTATCATTAACTTACTTTTAAATGGGTATAGATCTGCCATTCTTTTGAGCTCCTTCCTCCAAAAATTACTACAGTGAATAGTGAATTTCTTTTTTGGATCATGTCAGCTATTCAATGACTCAATTCTTTTTACGATTACTTATTTTTATTTTATAAAGCTCCTAACCTAATTTCGATAAATAGATCTTAAAATGAAATGTATCTTTGATTTTATTTCAGCCCAAACCCGATATCGAAGTAACTGTCGTAGATTTCTACTTCGCAACCCCTACATTTAACTAATTAATTGTTAGATGCGCTTATCATATTTTGTGAATTAACAAGGTTCCTGAATAATGTTCCTTTTATTTTGATCTGGACGATCATGTTTATCTGTCCAGTTGCTATACGCACGTTTTTAATATGCGTTAGATCGTTTTCCCTAAAACTAGGCTAACCCTAAAAATTAGACTGAAATGCTAACTAAAAGAATTAATATTTTATAAAAATGACGCATTAGGAAAGAGTACCGTCCAAACCAAAAAGAAGGACATTAAATAAATTTACAACGAAATTTTAATTTATTTTAATCATTTTTGAGAAACAGCTTAAAATAAAAACTGTTAAAATAAAAACTGTCATCTACCAGATTAAAAGGGAATAACTAATAGGGATAGCAATGAATCTCTTATTAAAATATGGAAAGTTAAAATTAAAAAATCACCCATTTATTTAACTGTCGTAAATCTCATAAAGCCTCATATTATTACATTTTTTTATTTATCTGAATTGTAAATAAAATAGTAACACATTTAGCTATTGAAGAAGCTGTGCTAAGGCAGTTTTACTTCTCAGTTCTTGTTAAAATAGGTTATTCGTTTCAATACAAGGATATAGGTTTCGTTCCTAATTTCATCTGCAATGCTCAGACTAGCGTAATTTTTTCTGTGCTAAATCTCCTTTCAGAACGTTAAAGAACAATTTTTTTTTATTGAAAAATTTATCCATTTATTGAAATTTACAAATGTTTACAAAAAAAATAAATAACAATTTAATTTTACATTCAGTTACCTGATATTGGCAGTTTGCTGGAAATAATATTAAATACACATTCATATTTAGGATTCATGAATTATATGCCAGTTCTATTGGAATTATTTTTATTTGAAAACTAGTTTTGAATGTTAAACATCCATCATCAGTTCTAAAAACATACAAAAATTCCAGACGTAAACACTTTGCTGCATAATTTATTAATTTTTTTTTTAGTGTAAGACAAGAAATCATACATGTTTATGATCACCTTAAGAGGCAAAATGAAAAGGATTCTGAAATATATCTTAATTTTAAGAGGCGAAAGGGTCAGGTAGATAGGTAGACTAAAACCTATAGGTTTTTCCCATAACTGGTTGGGTTTTTTCCATTCATACTGGAAACAAATTTAAAATGGGACTAATGGAAATATTTATCTGGTAATTTAAACAAAAATCTGAATTGGTTTTGAACAATCTTATTATTTCTAACGATTCATAACTATTTCATTTTAGACTATTTTCTACCTAATGTATTAGTTTCATTTCCGAGTCTTTGTTGAATTTATGTTTATTTTCATTTAAATGGATAGGGAGGTTGTAATTCTACGTCTCATTATTGTAAGCTTTTATTTGTTCACTTAAACTTTGATTTACTTACCGTCCAGTTTTTTCCGTGTATTTAGCTTTACAGTGATTACATCCCAGTTCATATTCACCTTTTTGAAAAGGGCCTATTTTGTACTTAGGTGAAGGGAAATAAGATGACAATGGTTTAACTATTTTAACATCTAGATTTGTCAAGCAACTAATTTATGTCATTACTATGAAATGCTCTTATTAATAGGATTAACATCGGTCAATGGGGTGGGACCCACTGTTTGTTGGACTGACCAAGCTTTCCCAATTTTTCCCAATTAGCAAACCCTCCTGCCAGATTTGTGGACAGCTAATGAAGACAGAAGACCTCGGATGACTAACTGAGCTCTGAGTCACCGGGGGTGCGAGTGTCGTTCCGCCCCAATGGTTCTCTTATCGTGCAGTTAAGTTTTTCTCTGAATCACAAGGGAGGGAGATCTGTCTATTTTCTTATCCTTTGACATATGTATATTTCTTTAAATAGTGTCATTGTACATAGTGTGTGTGTTGACATTGTTTGTGCATAAAATTAAAACTTAGAATTACTCTTGGGTGATAGTTTATAATTTTCATATTTTATTTACTTATTAATATTTTTGTTTAACCATTGAAAAATATCAGACTAAACTTGTAAACTTATCCATACAAATTTTAATGTACCATACTTTGATGTAATCCAAACCAGATACCTATCCTTTCATAGTAAACTCCATAACCATTCAAATCCACTGGTATCTCAACTTGCTTCCCATTGTGTTCCAGATAACCCTCCGAGGCCTCTGATAAGAAGATGGCCTCTGGACCTTCTAATGTAGAACATTTAATGAAGTGCTACTAGTGGATAGTTGCTTTACAAACAATTGGCATATCATTATAAAGATTATCTTAACATTTGAAGGGTTTGTGGATGAAGGGGTTATGTAACGAAGCACAATTTCGAGTAATTTATGTTTAATTTTTTTTTTTTACATTTTCCTTTAGTGGGAAAATGTTACATAGTCCCTTCGTCTTCTTTACATCTCTTTTTCTTGTTTTGAAATATTCATATTTTGCTACCTTACACTTCTGCACATAAATCGTTTATCCAATGAACAAAATTGTATTTCTTTTTTTTTTAATGTGACGTAACCCCTTCATCCACCGAACTAAATAGCTTTAAATAGGAATATCTTCAAAATAACTAGACGTTTTAATAATCCGCTATAACTTCTGAAAAATAAAATTATTCTAAGTAGATTACAATCAATTTAACATCATCCTCTAGAAACCCTCAGACCCACTCGCGAATAAAACAAAACTAATTTGTATAAATTATAATGATCATAACTTTATTACTCGAAAACTAAACCTTTTAACCATTAGTTCTGCCCAAGAATATGAAATCCTTATTATAGTAAGAAGTGTTAAAATACAAAAACATGACGAGACATGAAACACAGATACAGTATTAATAAAATTACCAATATGACTAATATCTTTTGAATCATTTAACTGATAATTAAACAAACCCACTAAAGCACTAAATCTCAACAAGACATGATTTAATAGAGGAAGATAACAATGAATAACCTTTAAACAAAATTCATTTTAATCTTTCAATTAGTACTTCAATCATTTAAATTGATCCATTAATATTAAAACCATATTAATTATACACTCATAAATAGAACTTTAATTTTCTGGTATCATGTCGTTGTTACTGGGTAAACATTGAATAACTGTACCGGAAAAGAGGCCCACTGAAGTGAGGGCGTGAGCAATTGTTTGCATTAAGTACCAATTATGTCCAACGACTGCTGTCAGTGCTCGCTACCATTCCTAGTCACATCTAGGCTTAAACACATCCCTCGAAGAATATTCAAGTGTAGCTCTTCAAATATTCTTATTGGTTATTATTACTTGCAACATGTCAATAAACTAAAATGTAGTGCATTTATGGAACTTCTCAAACGAAGTCTAAAGAAAAATATGTATAGCTGGATAACGAGCGAAAATATATATAGTGTTTGTAAGCTAAGAACTGCTAGGATTTTGTAAGCAAAAAAAAGTGGAGCAAAAGTGATGACTAATTTTTATCACAAGTATTCTTTCAGAAAGACAACATATTTTAAATGTTACAATTTTTTATAGGTAAGATATATTATGGGTTATCAAATAAAAAATATGCTTCAGAAAGGGTTGCTTTTACAAATCATACAACTATAAAAACAATTCTATAGCTTACTTAGACATGCCATTAAAAATTATACTGTAATATTTTTAGGCACCCTAAGAATTTTCTTTCTATTTTACATTTTAATAAGGGGCTTTTCTAACGTCAAGACTTGTTGAAGTTCTTAATGTCTTCATATCATTTTTACTTTCATTGGATTCCGTGTTACTGTGATGTCACAGTTTAATTTATATTCGATGAGTCAATCATTTTTTTTTCTGAGAAGACAGTTGTTACCAGACAGTTGCCTTTTCATAGAACAGTAATAAATATCCATTTGAGGTAATCGCCTTGGATGGGTGATGCTATTAACCAAGAAGTTTATTATACTAAAGCCAACATTAGTTGCAAACTTTCTATAACTTCTACATCAACCATTGTTTAAACAAATACATCAAAAATGACTGCCATTTTCCCATTGTCATTTCAACGGTTTCATGTCAGTCTCGACAAAAACGGTTGGTGAAAGTTTCAAACTATTTTTTGCTTCACGGTCGTGACTCATCTTAAGGGAGATCTAGAATGTTGGAGGTTTCGACTACTGCAGCTCATAACTCACTGATGAGTGGAACTGGTCACACTCATTGTGAAAGCTCTGAGCCACAGTCCAATGTTGAACCTTATCATAAGTTTGAATTCGGAGTCAAAGATCAGTTACTTAAATTCACATGTATATGTAACTGTTTTAAGTACAAATCTATGAATCTAAAGTAGGTAGTTTTATTTATATTTTATTGTTTTTAATTTTTTTGTAAATATTTGATAAAGATCTCGAATATAGGATTATTTCATCGATGGGAAAAATCATATATTTCTTTCTTAACCAGTTATTGATCTATTTTGTAGTGCATATTAAGGTGGTATTCAACACGGAATCTATTTCTGTCTCTATACTATTTAAATGGTATAACCTACTTAATATTCATTAGGTTCTCTTTCATAAACAATGGCTGATGGATACATCTACCGCATAGCTTGGTACTAATACTGAGCCTAGTTCATTATTCAAGTATACCTATTTTTGATGTTTTTATTTTGAGATTAGCAAAAGTTTTAGCAATCTTCTCAGATATATTTTTTTTCAATTATATTGTAATTTCTTGAGCTGTATAGCTACGACCTTAAATATGCTTCACTATAGCACTTTCCTCTTTTGTTGCCTGAATGTAATCGCAGCTGACACTTGAAGATGTCTACTTCCCACGCTCTGCATTAGGCTACCACTGGTAAGGTCATCATACAGTTGGTATCTCGCCATTTAATATTATTCTTTTCACTCAAAATATCTTATTCTTGCTCCAGAATCCTAAAATTTACATAAATTCATAAATACTTTGAATGGACCTACCTTAGTTGAGAAATTATTATTTTTTAATTAAGCAAAGCCTCTTATCAGGGAACATTAATATACAGTTACACTGTACAGAGCCATTATTATTTTTATTTGAGCAATAACATGAACCTAATTTTAAATTTTTATAAGTTCAATAGTATAGAAAACTTTAATTTAAATAAACTTTCTTCTTTTGACAGCCCCTTGTTCTTTCTCAGCTGTTGCCCTATGACAAGGGTTGGCAGGCCTGACCTTGCACAAGCTTCACGACCCCTCACTTCCGTTGCTAAATATACATCTGTGCACCCTTATACCCGGTGCTTTTTGGGACCCTCCGGTTTAAAGGAACCTTTTCTGTAACGTTCTTACATCTTTTCTGTTTGCCCTAAACAATTCCATGGGAAGAAGATGGGGAACATTAAAAAACCAAAAGCTTAAAGAGAAAACTACATCATAATTTCGCAATTTTTTGAAACTAGAAACTGCCTGAGCATTGTTAATGAGGAACTAGGCGGCTATATTGTTTTAAAAAATATTTAATTTTACTATCAAGAGATGGGCTTCCTGTTGAGATTGCGATTTTTGTAAATTTATTTACTTGATAATTGATAAAAGACTATCATTTCTACATCTTGCTGTTATATATTATATATTGTACTTATAATTTTGTCGAGAGTTCTTATCACCACTTAAATAATTATAAACCTCATAGGTATATTATTATTCATTTTTAGAAACGTCTACATTTAATAAGTTTATGAAGTAGATTTTATAGTTTTTAGATTTGTTGATACTTATGAGTGTTTTCTACTCTTTGACTATAATATGACAAAAAATCTGTAAAGAGCTTTTGGAACCATCCTACATATATATATATATATATATATATATATATATAATTATATATATATATATATATATATATATATATATGAATAATTTCGTTCGGTTCTGCCATGCTTTAGAGATGCCTGCTGTCCACATGTTCCAACCGTTCTATTTGCAGATATATAAAAAAATATATTCATACCACTTACCAAGCGTGAAATAATCTTATACTACTAGATTCTTCTTTTAAAATAACTGCAATAAACTATTGAACTTGAGCTGTCTTTTTGAACAATGGAACAAACTAAAGTGATATATGGTCATATTCAAAGTCATTTTTAAATGTTACTAGAAGTTATCTTAAAAATAAACTCAAATTATATATTAATTAAAAGTATTTTCTTTTTATACTATAGCTTCTCTCACTGTGGTGAACTGGCTTTTATAAATGCGAATTATTAACACCAATGTTCTTTTTTTTTTATTTCCATTACCATTGATATCTGATAGTTTTCATTTTTTTTAATTGAAGACATGATTCGTAACATTTTTGTTGAGATTAATAAAGAGCGGTGGCGCATTCTCGTGGAGCGACCGAGCATAAACTGCCTTGGCTGTTAAGAGTAAGGGCTGTTTCCAAACATTTCTTTGCTGTTCTCGATTCATTTAATTGACCTAGTTATTTTGGAGTGTTTTGTAGTAGTTACTTTTTATTCGGTTTTTTGAAAATCATGGGACATGATTCGAGTTGAAATTCAATTGCATCTTATCGATTCGAAAAATCCAATTTTGTTTTGTAATTGCAAGTTATTGTGTTTGCATCTATTGACTTAGTGAAATATAACATATATGCGATACAGTTTATTTAAAGGTACGTACTTAATACTATTTTTCCTAATTCATTTTTTATTGGATTTGTATATCGGTAAAGTGACTTTTGAAAGGCGTCCAAAAGGTTATAGATCAAGGTTATACTTCTGATGTATTTATCACATGTACATGGTTTGTTGATTACAAGATCTTTGTGTCATTAAATAAAACTTATTTTATCCTAGTTAAAACACCAAAATATCATCCAGAATTAACATTGTTTATTTCACCAACTATCATATTCTCTCTAATGCCCATGTAAAATCTCTTTTATCAATAAATGTTTTTGTATCTTATGAGCCTTAGTTATATTTATTTTTTATTTTATTCATTTTAGAATGTAATTTAGAATTTAATATTGTTTTTCTCATACTTTAGCTTTTACTTCCTTTGTTGATTGTTATTTTTTATCTTTTTAAGGGATTGGACAAGACCAGCAACGCCTCACTTAGTCCAATGAGGCCTCTTTCATCTGATTTGAACGGGCCTCGGATAGACAGTTTTCGTCTCTCAATGGCTAATATGGAAGGTAAGTACCTTTGAATTTGAATTTATCACTTTTTTTTATTTGAAACTTGTTATTTTATAAAGAGACATTTACTATGTATTCCTTTTATTTCTGAAATCAACTATAAATTGTTATTTCCTATCATTATAATATGGCTGCAAATAAGCTATAAGTCTAAAGGACCATAATTATAAAACTATAAAATGCTTGATTTAATAGTTAAACAATATAATCTTTATCTTTAATGTTAGATTTTTAATAGTGCTTTTCTTCAAAGGAGATTATAGTTTAGTTTCTGGGTTGTATTTCTAGAATGGCAAAATTTCTGACCCTGATGATTTTCTCTGTAATAGTAGGTGCTGTGTTCTCTAAAATAAAACCTGAACCTTTAATATAGATGTAGGATATTTGATTGCCTATTGAATGATCTTCAGCATAAAAATGTTTCACTTTTAATTTTCATTCTTGTATTTTTTTCTTTAAATAGCGGATATAAAATGGTTTTCAATTTCATTCTTCATCTTCAATGGAATTGTCAACAATTAGTAAGCATTAACCACCAGTTTAGGCCATTTGAAAATGTGCTGTGTTCTCTAAAATAAAACCTGAACCTTTAATATAGATGTAGGATATTTGATTGCCTATTGAATGATGTTCAGCATAAAAATGTTTCACTTTTAATTTTCATTCTTGTATTTTTTTCTTTAAATAGCAGATATAAAATGGTTTTCAATTTCATTCTTCATCTTCAATGGAATTGTCAACAATTAGTAAGCATTAACCACCAGTTTAGGCCATTTGAAAATGTTAATAGTTTAAAATAAAATTAGGTGTTGATTTCTATGTTCAGTAATGTGATAAGGAATGAAAAGTTAAAATAACCTAGTCAAAATAAAATGGGACCAAAAATCTTGATAAAAGAGTACTTGAATTTCTGTCATTTGGGAATAATATACTATATCGCATCAGGTTTATTCTAAATTTTCAAAATGTTTTACTTTTTGTATTGGAAAATTTATTTTCTTTGGGAATATATTTTATTTATTGTATATTCTTATATGTTTTTTATGTTTCAGATACACAAGATGTAGATTTAGATGCCATTTTGGGTGAGCTATGTGCCTTAGAATCGCAGTATGAAGAAGCTATTCAGACTTCCACCAAAACAAGTAAATAAAATTTGATTTAATATTTGAAAACTTGTGGATTGGTGCCATGATATAAAACTCATTTAGCTCAGAAAAATGAGTGGGAAAATAAACTAACTTATTAAATATAGATAAAAAACTTTTTTTCATTGTCATGGCCTACTACATTGGGGGTTAAGGAATTCCCAGACTGCCCAGTTTGCAATTACTTGAGTTCATTCAAATAGCGATTAGAGTCCTGCTGCCTAATGCTACCATCTTAACACAATAAGTACGGAACAAGTATTAATTATTTTTTCGTAGACTTCATCGATGGAGCGGGTACTATTATTCTGCTTTAAATCTGTTAACTTTATTATCGGAAGGGACGTAAAACGGGGGTCCCGAGCCTGTGCGATGTCAGGTACTCGTTAAAGATCCCTTTCCTAATTATACCTGGATAGGCAAAATTTAGGACTCCCACCGTAGCATCGTCCGATTAGCCATAGCAGCATAAAGTGACGTTAAACGAAATAAACAAACTTTATTTTATTTTTTATAACTTTTATAAAATAAACTGCCCATTTGTCTGCAATGTTGATAGTCTTTTATCCTTCTTTTTTTTAAGCTAATGTTATTTTTTCATTTTGATGTTGAAATGTAAAACTTTTTGGACTCTTTAGGGTCAATAAATCTTTTTTTTTTTTTTTTTTTTTTTTTCCTCTAATGTTTAATTTTATTTTGTTTACTCACCTGATGATTTTAATTCAATAACACAGGCTTATTATATCAATCAATTTTTTAAACCTCTCAAATGTCTATTGTTTTATTATTGAATTGAAGGCTGTATGAATATTACATTAATAAAAATAATTATTATTACAAATAATAAAAAGGTTAAAAATATAATTTTATTCAGTTTTGTCTTTATTTTCTTTTTAGATGAGGTCCGTAAGGACACAGGGAGAAGACTCAGTGGAAGTACAAGAACCCATTCACCTGATAATGATTCGGCCTTTTCGGATTCAGTATCGCTTTTGTCAAGTGAAAGTTCTGCATCCAGTGGAAGAAATGATATTTCACAGGTATATATAATAATATAATTTTCAGGCATATTTGAAGCGCTTTTGAAATATATGTATTTTAAATTTATGAATCCATGCTGCAACACTATAGATAAAAATTATTTTTTAGATTGAAAACATTGGAGCTGCGACAAAAGCCGAGAAGATTCGACTGGCAATGCAAAAAATTAAAGAAGCATCAGTTAAAAAAATCTTCATCAAAGTATTCAACGATGATGGATCTGTTAAAAGCCTGCTTGTTGATGAAAGTAAGTAGTTGGCCATATATATTATATATATATATATTTGATAACATGCACTTACCTATATAGTTAGGGGGTTATGAAGCTTTGTATCTTTACCAATATGGATCTAGTTCCTGTGACACCATAGCCCCCCACCTAATAGTATCTAATTTATTTTATTTATCAGACTTATTAATAAGATTACTCGGTAATATCTAAATGTAGTATCATTTAGGGAATTATTAATTAATAATGATTGATTTTTGTATTTTATGTATTAGTACTATTTTATTGTCTATAAAGGAATAGCATGATATTTAAAGTTAAGAATATGAATCTATTTAGAGGTCACACCAAATTTATATTTAAAATTTATCCCTGTGTTTGCATAGGGTGTAAACCTCAATCTTAGTATTAAGGTTTAACCTGGGCATTCTCTAGGTTCTTTCCTTCCTGGTCTTATAAGTTATCAAGCAACTTTCCCCAACACTTATTCTATACTTTTTAATTGCTATATATTACGTATCAATTGGCTAAAACCTGACTCTAGTAGTTGTGGTTAATTTTCCTCTTGATCGGCTTAAGTATATTTTTATGGTACCAATTATTGTACCTACAAACAATATCTTTTTATTTAATTATGTTTTATGAAACTAATCAACTATAGATAAATTTCCTTTTTCTCTTAGAATTTATACTCGTCTAATAGTAGTTATGTCAAATAACGTCATAGTTGTGGCTTCTTCTAAGCTTTCTTGGTACTGGTACTCTTTACTTCAAAATTAAGTGAAGTATGATAAGTATCATGAGTAATTATGATTGATTTTTGATTAATCAGAGCATGTTACAGAACAAAGTTATGAAATGATTATTGAATTATATGTTGAATAATATTGTGTGTAATTTGAATTTTTTCCATATTCTCACTTTTTAAGTTCTATTTATTTTTTAAAAAGGAAGCAATATCTTATTGAAACACTTAAATATCATAATATTTGTGTTTAAAAAAGCTGTTCTTTACTTCGAAGTATCTTATTTTAATTTAATTTTTATTTATTAGGTATGACATGCGGCTATATTACAAGGTTATTAGCAGAAAAGAACCATCAACCTTTCGATCAGTATTCATCACTGGTGGAATATTTACCAGACCTTCATATGGGTAAGAAATAAAATTATGTCTTAGCCTTTTTTTTTTTTTTTTTTTTTTTTTTTTTTTTTTTTTAATCTCCTGAAGCAGCCCACCCAGAGACCCAAACAGGGGACTAGTTTACCTCAGAGATATCCATGACTGTTTGGGATGTTGTTTTTTTTTAAACAAAAATATTTGAGTAGTATGTTCAAACCTACACCACACCCTCCTGTAAGCATTGGTGTGCCGCCATCATTTTTTGGTCGGCGAGTCCGTTGGACTTAGCCAGGAGGAACTTTCCTGAAATTAATTACTACAAATTAATTCCAGGTTGCTAGGTTAATACCTAATATGGCTCCTAAGCAAACTTTTTGTAGTAATTTTCTGATCTGTTAATTTTTTTTTTTTTTTTTTTTTTTTTTTGCATCTTAAATGTTTTTTCTTTTAAATTAGGTTTTGCTAATAGATGTTAGGTTATTTTAATTATGTCCTATCGTTGATTTAAAAAATATATATTTAGGCTACAAGTAATTTTTATTTTTATTTACAGAGAGGGTATATGAAGAACATGAAATCCTAGTAACAGAACTTATGAGGTGGTCATATTGGTCTAAAAATCGTTTGCATTTCACTCGTCGACCTGAAAGGAATCTTCTGTTTACATCTCCCCAACTCGTTACTGGTATTCATGTTGAAATTTCACGAACAGCATCTTCATTGGATGTATTAGAGGTAATATTTTAAGTTTTTAACCATGGTGTGTAAGCTGTATTACAAACTGTTCCTTAGATGTTTGTTTTATGTTGTTTATCCATTTTAAAAGTTTCTTCTCTCGCTGAAGAGAAGTCAATTTAAAAAATATGTTTTATTATTATTTTTTTATTTTTTCATTTCTGTTTCTATATTTAATTTTCTCAAAAAATTCTTAGAAATTTTCATAAAAATATTTCTGTTATTTTTTGTTTTTATCTTTAATATCTTTGGATGTTTACCTGCAGTTACAGCATTTATTATTATTTTAAGTTTTATTTACTAAGCTGAATGATTTAGAAATATCATTATTCTATTATTTGTCTTTCTGAACAATATCCGACGGTCCTTTTTGACCACCACTATAGCCTGACCCCTTTTATATACCAGCATTACCACCAACTCTGAACCCAAACCTGAGAAACTACAATGAAAATATTCTTCACCTAACGCCTGGAAATCATTTAGTAAGGCACTAAACAAGATCCTCACACCCAGCCTCTGTAAAATGGGTACACTTGAGTGGGGGTAAAACCTGGCCGTTAAGCGTGATTGCTGACCACGTCCCCTTCTACAATTGTTGGTCACAAAATAATACTTCTTAAACAAGTGCTGAACTCAAGACCCTTCGTGGGTTGTAGCAGTATAGGAAAAAATTAACGCCTGCAAGTTGTTCCTCAAGAATTGATTCCTGTTCCTTTGTTTAGTTTTAAAAACTGCTGTAAAGTTGTCCAGACAGCTAGAAGGTAACACCCCTGATGTTAATATTGTGAAAAAGTTACTTTATAAATTTTCATCATAATTCTGAATTATTGCTTGATGATTTTTATTTTTTAAATATTGATTTTTTCAAAAAATAAATTTATTTTTCATTAAAATTCTGTGAAAATTTTTGGCAACTCCATTCAACAACTTTTTAAATTTGTTATCACTACTTTTAAATTTTGCATGATATTTGATCGTTTTTTTGGAGATACAAAAAAAGGTACTCTTGTACAATCTTCTCTCTGTTCAGAACTATTCTTGATGATCTAACTAAAGAAAAAAAATATATTAAAAAACTAAAGCATGTCATATTACGATTATGATTCACCTCGACTGATCCTGGATAATATATTCTTGATATTAGTACATTTATTTTGTAACATTGACTTTCATATTTCTTCTTATTAATGATGAATTTATTTAGGAATTCTTTTCTGGAACTGGAGTTCCATCAGTGGAAGGACCTTTATATATCAAGTCTGACTCCAAAAAAGGCTGGAAGAGGTATCACTGTATCCTCCGTTCCTCGGGTCTATACTATTGGCCTAAAGAGAAAGCTAAATCATCCAGTAAAGACTTAGTGTGCCTAGCGACATTTGATGTCAACCATGTAAGTATTCTTGTATTCTTTTCATTTAATTAATTGACTAAAATAATATTTAAATTACAATGTTGTTATAAAAAGTTTTAATCTTAAAACTAGCAATGAGGTTTATATTAATTATTGTCGCCATCATATTATTTATTTTCTATATCAGTATTATTATTTCTCATTTCTACTGGAGTTTATTTTAGGTTATTGAAAAATTCAAAAATTAATTTCAATTGATTTATCTTGTATACATATTCTTCAAAAGATAGTTGAAATAAATAAATCATACATTGGTTACATTTTATTGTGACACATAATTGACAAGTTCAGATGAAAAGCAAGTTACAAAATACATTTGATTTAATATATAATTAATGCTAAATGATTTGACATTTTTGTTTCTAAAAAAATAAACACAAATTTATAAACAATAAGATTTTTTTTTGTTTTTTAAACAAAATAAAATAAGAATAAAAATAGATCATATTGGCTTTACACAATAAAAACATCAAGTGGAAAAAAACATTTATAAAAAATAATTCCTTTTAAGCATTGGAAAGTCGTTTTGGCTCCAGCTCGCACCTTTAAAAAATGAAATGAAATTGAGAATATGTTAAAGATTATTAAAACAACTAAGTGATTATTCTTATTAATTTTATGAGGCTATTATTAATATTAATTAAGCTTATATTCTGTATGTGCTTGACTCCTTTGTTAAAAAATCAGGAATAGCGCGAAAATAGCAACCATGCTCTCAGCTTCAGTGTTCTATAAGTGTTAGGCATGACTTTGTAAACAAGTTGAAAATTATTAATAAGTGCAGATAATTTTTGTGAATTTATATTTGTGTGAGGTTTTTATACTTAGAACCTTGGAACAGAGGTGTTTGAGGCTTTCGATAAACACGTTCAAAACATGTTAAAAATAAATTTATCTCTATTTGATGCTCTGATACTCAGAAATAGAACCCCTCTCATCCAAACCTAAATCTGTGTTTATGAATGAAGGTCTATTTCTAATCGTGCCCCTTGATATAGTTCCAGGCATTTGGCTTTCTGCCATACAATAGGTACAAAAATATTTTTTATATTAATTTTATATACTAAAATAATTTACTATATACCACTTTTAGTTCAGCGATAAGAATAATAGTGTCGCTGACCCTTGTCTTTAAACTTGAAAGCTGATATCATAAGACCAATTGAAACATGTAAACTATTATCAGAAATTTTATGTTATTTGTTATTATTAGGTTGGTGATTGATATGGCCTACCTATTAGTTAGTTAGGCGTTGGCCCTTCTACTTTTTATGATTAAGCAGTGCTGCTTACATATTTCTTGCAAATCAATATATTAAATTAATTTATTAGTATCTAATATTATTTCATTTATTTATTTATAGAAATGAAGTTTATCCTGGAGATAATCTTTCCATGCTAATTTTAAATTATATAAAACAAGTTTTACATACAGCCTTGGCCAAAAGTATTAGGCACCAACAATTTTCTCACCAAAGTTTCTCTATGTTTATTTACAAGCAAGGATCGAGGAATAAGCCAATAAAAGGAACAAAATATTCCCTTTTAATGGGTTATTCCTTGATCCTTGCTTGTTGATACACATATAAAATTTTTGGTGAGAAAATTGTTGGATCCTAATACTTTTGGCCAAGGCTGTATATACACAAAGTAATTATAAATATATAAATTACCTGGTTTATAAGAGCCCTGAATATAGGAGATAAAGAGATATTAAAAGTCCTATTAAAATGAGGAATGTTGTCATGAGACTTCTAGTTTCATTGAGACCTTTAGTGCTCGCTGCCATATTGTTTTGATGACCTGTAATTACAATTTTTCAATCAATAACTTTCAGATTTTTAAAAATCACGTTTCAATTAATTATTTGTTATGCTTAACTGTTCAGTAACTTAATTATTTTATTGTTTTCCTTATGTAAAATTTTGAGGAAATCGCTGTTTGTTATTGCTAATATAATTCCACTTAATGAAGAATATTTTATGATGTTTCTATATTACTATATTAGTTGCAGATCAGTTAATTTAATTTTTTTTTTTCATTACTCAATATAACATCATGAATTGTCTAATATTAATAATTCTAAATCTATATCTATATACCTAAATAATTGAATTATTTATTTATTTTGATTTGTCCCCTCTGTCTCTTGTTGTCATTATTTGGATAGTAATTTATTTGAAAATTCCTATTTGATTTTCTTAATGTTATATAAATGTTATAGAAACTATTTATATATTTGTATCATCAGATTACTGATTGTTTCATTATAATTAAAATTATTTAATCTAATTTTTTATATATATTTTATGCCTGAAATTATTTTGTGCACATTCTTGTTGTCTACTTGTTTTTGAGAGTTGTATGTGACATTCTGCTAAATGGAATTAAAATAAAAATTCAGTCTCATGCACATTTCCTATAATTAAATAATTACCTTATTTTATGATGCTGAGACTACTTGACACTCTGGTGAGACTTGAGTCGCTGCGGATCTGTCAATCCTATGATCCCTCTATTTCGGCCCAACAGGCTTCTCCCTCTCTGGAGCCTATTTTTAGCCATCCCCCCTCCGTACCTTGAGGGTGGCTTTACCCAAAAGTGGGGGGGATTTTTACATGGAGCAAATGTTTTACAATTTTTTTTTAATTAACGCATAAACTATGTCACCCAAGATTGACTGATTTACAAGTACATCTTTGATCGTTGGTTATCCTTAGCAATCACTAGCTATTCATTAATAAATATTTGTGAAAAAATATTTAAAAGATTTCTATTCTCATATGATGTTAATGAATGAATATAATTAGTTATATCTATGAAAAGTTGTTGATGATGCGTGTTGATTCTAGATATCAAATTGTAAGATTTTTTAATGGAAATTTAAAAGAACACTAAAGAACAAGATACATTAATAGAATTATGATTGACATTATAGAAAACAAAGACTATTTCAGGACAGATGTTTTAGCTTTTAGTCTAAGATTGAGGGGTGGCTAATTAGTGCATATTTATGTTGGAATGGTTCCAGCATTCTACTGCTTGTCATTGTACCCTGCCATGGGGCAAACAAACAACCATTTATTTTCATAAGTAGAACAAAAAAAAAAATTAACTTATATATGTTAATAATTCAGTTAATTGTTATTAATCTTTATCATTAGTAAGATTAAATAGTTCACATAGCTTTAAAAGAATTCTAAGGAAATAAATCATAGAAAATAAAACAGGTTAATTAGATAAAATGTAGCAGGCCAATATTCCAGAAATTTTAGAAGTAACATATGTTTACTTAGTTACTTATTTATACATATTTTTTTAGGTTTATTTTGGAGTGGGTTGGAAGAAACGATTCAAAGCTCCTACAGACTATTGTTTTGGTTTAAAACATCCTTCTCTGCAAGAACCTCCCAAATCTGGAAAGTATATTAGGTGCCTTTGTGCTGAAGATCAAGTTTCTCTCCATCGATGGGTTACTGCCATCAGGGTCGCTAAGGTACTAATTTATTACAAAATGTATCTTTTTTTTTTCTTTTTTTTTTTAATTGGTTAATATTATTGTTTCATCGTAAAGTATTTATTCTATTTTTGGGTGGAAATCTATATGTTGTTATATGTAATATTTTTTTTTTCAGTTTGGTCGTCAATTATTAGATAATTATCGGCAAATAATAGATATTCCTCCTCCACCTATTCCTGCTTCAGTCTTAAGCAGTGCAGGGTCTGATTCAGGATCTAGTTCTGGTGTTGATGCAGGATTTGAAGCCGAAACTTTTCCTTCAGGTACAAAACTAAAAAAGTTCATTAAATAAATTTGAAATATATATTTTCAATTAAAATAAAACTAATTTCTTTTGATTGAATAATTTAGGAACTATCAAGCGTAAACCAGCAAAAATCCCTCTGACATCTACCACCCGAGCCCTTAAATCAAATGCTATCGGTGAAGATGAATTTTATGACCTTCCACCACCTCCTCCAGAACTGCTAACTGACTGTCCTGTCCCTCCTGAAATAGGGACTGTAGAAACTGATCCTGCTTTCTTACAGGACCTTCATAGGGTTGTTAGGTAATTTTATTTTATTTTTATTATTTATGTATATTATCTTTACATAATTTATTTTTACTTGCAAATTACTGTATAAATTATATTATTTTCCATATTTTAAGAGAATTTCTTTTAATTTTTAGGTCAAAATGGCAAGTAGCTCAGAAATGTAAACTTGAATCTCTTAGCCCTCATCAAGTTCTCGGTTTTAGGTTAGTATGTGTTCATTATAATTTTTGTTTATATATATATATATATATATATATATATATATATATATATATATATATATATATATACACACATAAATATATGTGTGTATATATATATATATATATATACACACATAAATATATGTGTGTATATATATATATATATATATATATATATATATATATATATATACACACACACATATATTCTTTACTATTTATTAATTGAATGTTGCTTGATAAAACGTATATATGATACCATTAGTCTATAATGGATTACATTTCCTGAATTATTAAGAAGTAAATATGTATAAGGATAGCAGTTAAATAACTGCTTTAAAATTCTGAGGTTTTTTAACGATGTGACTGTGATTGTTCTTTCCCTCAATCCTTCAACTAATATTGATCTCATTTAATCATTATGAATTTAACACCCATTGTTTTTCATTTAAATAGTAATAACTTGTGACTTAATATATATGATTTAATCACAATCTTATTGATCCATTTGTAAATACTCCACTCTCCATATAGTAATATCGTTTCACAAGGGCAGAATGTCTGCTGGGACAGCAAGTAATGAATAAAAATAAAAATGCTATAAAAACCCCAATTAAAGTAAATTATATTTGTATCTTATGTTTTATTGCTTTCCAAATTTCACTTCAATACCATTATGTCTTTTTTTTTTTTTTTTTTTTTAATAATTAACTGTACAAAAAATAAATTTAATGTAATAACAAATTGGAGTACTATGTTTTGTATTTTAAATTTACATATAATACAAAGGTTATTAGTAATTATTAATAACCTTTGTATGTTTTTATTAAATATTAACTTGTATATATAACTAGGCTTATTAGTATGTGGATAGCCAGGAACATCCAATTTTATCCCTAGTTCTCTTTTATGTGCATTTGTATAATAGTGTATAATTGCTTACAATCAATTTCTGTGCTCTCATCATCGTGCTACATACATGTTGCATTACATATCCCGTTGTGTATGCATACCGGTTTTTCTTATGGTTGGCCATGATAATAATTGTTTCATTTGGAATTCACTGGATTCTTAAACTCTTTTTGCTATTCTTATTCCATTTCTTCATAAAATCTTGTATTTATTTATTTTAAAAATCAGTTATTGATTCTCTATTTGGAAATTTCCAGGTATTATGATTCAAAAGTGGAAACAACTCAACAGTGGGTAGAAGACCATTATGGTGGGAGCCAAGGTATGAAAAAAATCCCCCCTCCTCCACCACCTAGAGCAGTGACCACAGTACTTACATCAGTACCAAGGAGATAATTCGACTGCATTCATTAGCTATCTATACTGTATCCTTTCATACAGCTGTTGTAGCATCTGAAGAGTCACCCCCTCTCTGCGAGAAGAGAGGGTTAGTCAGGAACAGCAGTGCTACGAGAATGAAGGCAGTCTTCTTGGGATATATTCATAGTGCCTGTTGTAAAAGCAGTTGACATATTCAAGAAATGTGGTGAAACTATCTGTACGTTTATTATTGCAGCAATATTTTATAAAATTCCTTATAACAAATATTTCTGTTATGACTATTGTTGTAAATTTAGTGTGTGGAATTTATGGGGTAGGGGAGAAACTAATGATTTCTTTGTATTTTATTTTGATGATTCATAGTTTCCTGCTTTCTTGAGTATAAGTTTTACTTTTGATCTCTTAAAAATCTTTTTTAGTTATTTATTATTGTAGTATATATTAAATTTTTTCAAAAAAAAAAAAAAAAAAAAAAAAAAAAAAATGTCTAATAGCTAATACATTAGCATTATTTGTATTTTGTGTTATTGACAGGTATGTCTGAAATGCTATAATCTCATTGAAACTGAGATCTAATTTTATATTTTTGTTTTAAAACATAAAATTTATACACCCCAAAAATGACTGTCTGTGAGATGAATTGTGATTATAGGTAATTTTTCCATATTTTTATAAATTGTGGAAATGCCTAAAGTAATCAACCCTGTTAATTTTCTTCACTTCCGATAAGGGTTTTTTTATTCTATATCCTTGATGTGGTAAACACTTTTTAACTTTAAGTTTGCTGTTTCCTGCATGATGATTATGAGCAAAAAAAAACTCTTTTGGAATTGTTATATCATTGTTACCAAAAATGTATATATATTATAAAATGTTAATGATCGAAAGAAGCTTTACATTTTGTAAATATGTCTTAAGATTCAGCTTCTGGCTAATCCATCCATCGCAATCATTAGTGATTTAAACACTGAATTTTTGTTTTATTATCAGATAGAGCCAATGCCTTGGACAAATAAACTCCATTGATTTATAGATATTACTGCTTTTTGGTATTAAAAATTTAGTAATGTTTCTGCATGTTGTTCTTTATAAATATAAAACATAGCCAAATTCTGTTATAATCAAATCCATAGAAATAATGTCCAAGGCCTGGTAATGAAAAGAAGTGTTATAATCTTTAAAAAAGTGTTAATATCTTATATTTATATTTAAAGAGAGCCTTGAACAAAGATTTCTTTCCTGATCCTATTTGTACATGTATAATAATGGACTTAAAGTAGTAAACAATATATTTATGTTACTTTTTTTATTGCATTAGTTAATATAATGGAATGAGTGGGGATTTCAAAATGCCCTAAATTTTTATACTGTTTGTATATTGAATCATTAAGTGTGGTGGCATTTGTATAAAAAATTGTATTCATTTCTTTGAAACTGGTTGTACAAATATTGTTTAATTTTTCCTTCTTTACATTATTGCTTCTCATTGTTGACTATTTGTGAATCCATGTTGTTATTTGCATATGTACAAAGCATAATAAAAGAAAAAAATATTTGTTTATATATTTCAACTACTTACTAATGTTTATTTGTAAAGCCATGAATAAATGTTATGACGTTACTGTAATTTTTTTTTTTTTTTTTTCACAGTTTAAATAAAATAATTTTATTTTTAATACATTTACGATACCTTTTAATATTAAATGTTTCTGAAAATCCTGGCATCTTCAAAAACTAAGATTTGCAAAAAAGGTGAAATCAAAAATAATTTTATACCTAAAAACACTATTTGAAAGTTAAACATAATACGAGAGGGTATCAAATAAAAATGGGACTTTTTTTTTATACTAGCTTATTTAACAAATTAACAAAAATATATAATTTTTCTCTACACACTCTCAGCCTAGAAATACATTTTCCCAATCAGATTAAAAGTTTCTTTATTCCATCATTCTAAAATTCTTAATATGTTCCTGTGATCATATAAGCAAACACTTCTACATCTCTATTCTTATTGAAACGCTGGCCTCCAAGCTCTTACTGGTCCAAAAAGATAAGTATCATGTTGACAAGTCTGGATCCTAGAAAATGTACCAGCATTTCTCACATAATTTATCAGATTTACACATTGTGGTGTAATGTAAACCTTGCAAATCATAAGTCATTTGTCAAAACTTGTTGAACACTCCCTCCTGTAAGTGAGGCTTACTTCTTCGGTTTGAAAGAAAGTTTTTTTTCTGATTTCCCTCTTATTATATTTCCAACTGCCTCAATCATACTTTTTCTTTGGTGGTGATCATGGGGTTTATTCACAACCTCAAGAAAATTGATTTTCCCATTTAAACATGCAGGTTCTTGACTAGTTGTCCCCAAAATGTCCTTGTGATTGTCACTAAATTCTACTAGATTAAATTTCTTCGTCGAAAACTTTACAATAAACTGCTCCACAAAAACATACTCTCCTTTCTCTACCTCCAAGTTGCCATAAGGCATGGTCGTTTAGCCATGTTCCTATTTTCACAATCCTATCCCATTTCTTTCATACCGTAGATAAAGCAGCTTCTTCCCGTTCCAATTTTTGTGATGTAATCAGGTACATCTTCCTTGGTCATTCAGGTATGTGCTTTCCTACTGGTCTGGTCCCTTGCAACCGTTTAGCTTTCTTTTATCCTCCATTCTTGTTACACAGCCAAACCACTTCAGCTGGTACTGCTCAATTGATTCTCCAACTGAATTGACTCTAAGGTTTTCTTTCCCAAATATTTTCATTGTGTATTCCCTGCATCGTTAAGTAACACTGGCAAGTATATGGTTTTTTTTTATACAGAAACAGCTTTGTGTATGTGGTTATTTCCTATGACCCTTAAGCATATTTGAGAGCTGACTTATTTGCTTTTTCACCTTATTTAGTATTTACTTGTCTACTTTCCCATCCTTGCTCCATTGCACACCCAAGTACTTGTAGGCATTTCTTTATCATTTGTTAAATAATGGTCAGTTAGAGCATAAATCTGGATACCTAATTAAAGATTACTTTATACATTTACTCCATTACATATTAAGCTATATTCGAGATTCAGTGACTTCACTGCACTTTTCTTTCTTCACACTTCACTTAACCCTAGCAGTTGGCGGTTGCATTTAATTTTTAATCTCCTCCGTTACTTCTAATTCTACATGTCCATACATCCCATGTACCAAATCTTAAGTCCTCTTTCCTGCCAGATTGTTGGTATAATCTGTTGTTTTTGAAGCCAAATTTCCATCTTTGAATCTGATTTACTGTATGTGGGTGATTAGCCCAGCTATAGAGGACCTGTAACCTCGGGACAACTGGCCACGGAAGAAAGTGTGCCTGGGCTTTAGCCACCCCTCCTCCCAGAGCTGGTTCTTAT
The DNA here is from genome assembly GCA_003667255.2 of Euschistus heros. Classification (NCBI taxonomy): domain Eukaryota; kingdom Metazoa; phylum Arthropoda; class Insecta; order Hemiptera; family Pentatomidae; genus Euschistus; species Euschistus heros. The sequence goes on along the minus strand of RCWM02000321.1, from coordinate 879,407 downwards.
TTGTTGTGCATAGATCACTCCTTCTAGAATGGTTTCTCCAATCCACAATCCAGGAGGACGCAATCCCTAGTGGGCAGGTTTCACCAAGAATGTTTTTTTTCCTATTGACACTAAAGGTACCCGATAAAGTTGCAATCAGTTCTTCCATATCCCTATTGGAGGCTAACTGCATCTAGAAGCCTATGGAATTTTTACATCTGATATAGCCTCATATGTATTAACATGTGAAGTAATAAGTTCATATAATAAATTCTTCGAATCATCTAATGCGTTATTCAACATAGATTTTGTTTTATTAAATTTATATATTTTATTTTTCTACTAAGGTAACTAATAAGTATTAGAGCATTTTCAAAATCACAGTCCATAATGTTTAAATTTTTAAAGTCTTAGCTTTTTACTATCTCTTCTTAGCCTTGTTTCATTGTGTCAATTATGAAATAAAGTTAGTGGTAATTCAAAATTCAGTTATTTTAAATGGGAAACTTGGATCTTAACAGGCCCAATATTGTATGATATTTTGTTGATCATTATTATAATAACTTTTCTACTCCACTTACTCTTTTCTAATCCATTTATTGAATAGACCTCATTCTATTATTATTAGAATAATAATCTTGTGGGTGGGAGTGGTGAGTCCTTTATTATGATGAGGGAGAAAATCTTAGAGGTTTCCAGTTACAACTAACAAGGGGACGTTTTGAGTTGTAACACAGATTTGAATGCAGATTTTTGTATGGGTAGTAGGGACATATAATAGTGCAAAACTAGAGTTATAGCCGCCAATAAGCATTTGGAGCCGAGAAAAAAAAAAATATGAAAATGAAAAAGCCCACCAATAAACCCTTAAATGTGAAATTTCATCAAAATAAAAACATATAGATTTTTTACCCCTTTTGACGAGGTTAACATTTTGAAGTTGAGATTTCATCAACAATTTCTAACGGCCATAACAGCTGCTGTATTCAACCGATTACAATACTAATATCATCTCAAGAATCAGCATACATTATGCTATTTGTACCAGCATATAACATTGGGTTTACTCCAGATTATAGTCGACAAAAACTGATGTGAATGAAAAAATTCGAGGTCAGCTATAACTTGAGATATCTCAATAAGACGAAATCCTGCAACCTATGGATTTGGGCTAAACAATGCAGTTTTACGGCTTCTAGATGACCTTAAAATTTGGTTTCTATCGGTCGCGAAATATGTGAGATAGCGCAAATTTTTTCAGAAATTGACAACCTCTTGTCATCTAAAATCCTACAAAATTTTGAATGTAAAAAAACTTTGTTTTTGATTTCGACAAATTTAGTTTCTACATGTTTTTTTAGATGAGGAATCTGAAAATGATATCAGCTTTTAGTTTAAAAATTTTCCTTTTATTTTAGAAGAGGCAGTCAACTTCTGAAAAAAACGTAAATAATTTGCCCTATCTCACATATTTCGTCACCGATTAAAACCAAATTTTAAGGTCATCTAGAAGCTGTAAAACTGCATAGTTTAGCCCAAAGCCGGAAGTCACAGGATTTCTTCTTATTGAGATATTTCAAGTTATAACTGACCTCGGATTTTTTCATTCACATCAGTTTTTGTCCACTAAAATCTGGAGTAAACCCAATGTTATATGCATGCAAAAAAAAAACAGATTGTAATGCTATTTTATATACTTTTATATGCTATAAATAATAGCATCACAAGAATTAGCATACATTGAGAGAATGGATTGAGAAAGTTAGAAGGTAGAAATTGAAAACTTCAGCTAGAGATGATCATCTAACCATTTTCTAGAGTACTGTCATTGGGGAAAAATTTGGATGAACTGGAACTCATTGATGGATGCAATAATAAAATAAATGTAAATAAGGTATTGAGTGCTTTCTCAACAATCAAGGATCAGAAATGGAAAGCTTCAGTTGTCTCCAATAAGAGTGAAAAATGTCCGATTGAGCCAAAAGGTTGTTGAAATCTCAGAATCACTGATATTTCATATTCTCTGAGAATTGTTTGGCACTAATATGAAAGGATTAAGTTGTCCTAGGAAAGGTAAGTTTTGGAATCAATTATATGTTCTTTATACTTTTAACTAACAGATATGGTTAAATTGGTCTTTGCATAAGAGGGTGAATCAAATATAAACGGTAATTTTCAAAATTATATTTATTGAATAATATTATACAGAAACTATATCTTCAACATTTTTCAATGTAGTCTCCTGCATTATCTACACACTTCTGCCACCGATTTGGAAGCTTGAATATTCCCTGTTCATAAAAAGACTGAGGGCGATTTTTTAAACCATTCGCGCACGTGCTTTTCGACGTCTTCATTGTTTTCAAATCGTTTTCCTCCAAGTGATTCTTTCAGGGGCGCAAACAAAAAATAGTCATAAGGGGACAGGTCTGGACTGTAAGGAGGGTGTTCGAGAGTTTCCCAGCCCATTTCTTCTTCACACAACAATGCGGTGTGAGGCCTTGCGTTGTCATGGAGAAGGATGACATCTCTAATGGGCACACCTCGTCTTTTGTTCCGGTAACTGGTTTTTGCTGACTGTAGCACCTGGCAGTAGTAAGCCGCATTCACTGTTCGTTGATCGTGAAGAAAATCAATGAGTAGAACTCCCCTTGAGTCAAAAAAAATTGTTGCAAGAACTTTTCCGGCTGAGAGAGTTTTGTCTTTCACTGGGTAGCCTTCATCCTTCCTTCGCCACTCCTTACTTGCCATTTTCGATTCGGGGGTGTAATGGTGGACCCACGTCTCATCACATGTGACGATGCGCCTCAAAAAATCTTCACCTTCTTCTTGAAATCGTTGCAGAAGTCTCCCAGCAATCTCCGACCTGACCTGTTTTTGATTTCCGGTCAACAACCTCGGAACCCAGCGAGCACTAATTTTTCTGAAGCCAAGGTGGTCTGTGATTGCAGACTGAACACTCCCATAGCTGATACCAATTTCCGACGAGATTTCTTGAACAGTTAACCGGCGATCACCTTCAATAAGCTGTCGAACCGCACTAATGTTGTCATCTGTAAGACTTGACCTTGGGCGTCGACCGTGACTTTCGTTTCTAACACGTTCTCGGCCATCCCTAAATTCTCTGGCCCACGTATACACTCGATTTTGAGACAGAGTAGTGTCCCCAAACTGTGCCTGCAAACGAGTAAAAATTTCCGAAGGCTTAACACCTTCATTTGTTAAAAATTTTATGACGATGCGTTGCGCAACAGATGGATGTACCTCTCGCTCGGTCATGGTCTGTACTGAAGGCAGAACACAACGCTAGTGTGAGGCAAAAGCAGTTTTATTAAGCACACTCCAATCGCCCACAGCCGCATCACGTCCGAACGTGTTTGGTACAGTCAACAGCAAAATTACCGTTTATATTTGATTCACCCTCGTATATTAGTGTTCATAATGATAGCTGCTTGTGGGAGGAGGAAGTAACATGGAACAAAAAGGAATGTAGTTCAGAGCCAGTATTTGAATAGTTTATAATTATTAACATATTTAGTTCTATAGGTCAGTATTGTTTTCTTCATAATGTCTAATTGACTCCAAAATTTAAGATTTTGGTCTCTCTCTCTCTCTCTCTCTCTCTCTCTCTCTCTCCTCAGTAGGGATGGTCTCAGGGACGACCGATAAAGTTCCAAAAAAATATCTGTTACAAATAACTGTTACTTGCCTCAAGTACAATAAAATAAATAAATAAATATCTCAAATATACAATAAAAAAGAATATAAACTTTGAATATGTGCTCTCTCTCTCGTCTCTTACTATCGTAAATTAATACAGCGCTTCTTAGTTTAGTAACGCCTTCTGGCGTAAATTCTTTTTCTATTGTATATGAAGATCTCTCTCTCTCTTATCTCGCTGCTCCAAATCTCTCTCTCTCTGGTATCACAAGGATCTCTCAGGGTAAGGTTGAAAAAATGCCTTATTTCACTGATGACGTCTCTCTATCCCTTCTCTACTCTCTATCTCTCTCTCTCTCTCTCTCTCTCTCTCTCTCTCTCTCTCTCTCTCTCTCTCTCTCTCTCTCTCTCTCTCTCTCTCTCTCTCCTCTCTCTCTCTCTCTCTCTCTCTCTCTCTCTCTCTCTCTCTCTCTCTCTCTCTCTCTCTCTCTCTCTCTCTCTCTCTCTCTCTCTCTCTCTCTCTCTCTCTCTCTCTCTCTCTCTCTCTCTCTCTCTCTCTCTCTCTCTCTCTCTCTCTCTCTCTCTCTCTCTCTCTCTCTCTCTCTTAGATGCTCTTACGAAATTAGAAACGTGGAAAGAATGAGCTGTTTGGCGCGGTGTTTCCAGGTGATGGGCAGGGGGCTATGAATGGATAATGTTTGGCGGCGGCAATTGTTTTTCCTTCATAAGTAATTATGTTATGGACATCGACTCAGTGTCTGGTGTTCGGAATGAAAATTTCGGATTTTAACGTTTATGTCGATTGCTCTCATGAATATTAAAAGCAGAAACATGATTCAAAAATCAATAATTTATAACGTGGTGATTTACTTAAATTCATAAACTCATAACTTAATTTATTCCTATATTGTATTGAAATATACATTATTATTGATGTAGTTTAATAAAATTATAAAAATTGATGTTTCACATTCTTCTATATCATAAAAAATCATAGGAGATACCATTATATTATATATTGGATATTTATTGACATCGTTTATAAATGAATTCAAAAATATTTTTGACCATGTAAAAGAATTTTTTCTAACAGTTTTATGAATTCTTCAGTGTTCTGCTATTGTCCGAAAAATGTCACTTAATATTTTAAGTATTGTTCAGTTATATGAAGAATTATTGATTTTATATTAATTATCATTGCTTGACCGTGATTAAACAAGGAAGATCGTTAGTTACGACTTATTTTTTATTTTGTTATATACTAATTATTTAATTATTTATTTGTTACTGATTACTGATAATATCCACTTATCTTAGGTTGCAATGATAATATGTTATTCATTTTTAATCTTGATTAAATTCAATCTATTTCTGTCTAATCTGTTATGTTTTTTTTATGTAACTCTGATTAAGGGTTGCAGCGTAAGCCAAAACGTCGGCACAAAATTAAAATCAGATCAATGTATTCTTATTGTGTTTTAAATGACCGCAAATCCCAAACGTATTCTTTTCTGTAGCAATTCTCAGTTTATTTATGATTTAAATCCTTTTAATTTTTTTATGAATTACAAATAACTACTGGTTACGTCATCACTTAGTTATGTTTACATCCATTTTACATCATAGTTCGTTAATGAATCCTCAATGGAAGGAAAGCGGTGAATCTGGAAGGGAGTAGGGTCTGGTGAATTCAAATATTACTGAAAATAATAACTGTGAGTATTAATTACTTCTTTAGAATCACATTCCTTGATTGAACTTATATTTACGTTATCTAACATTACTCCTGATGATTGATACGTTTTCGTTTTATTTTTTTAAAAACATTACTTATCTCAGATTTTTTTCTTACACCTACAATGTTTTAATATAAAATTACGTGGCTGGTAATTCAAATTTCATTGCAAATAAGCAGTTTTCTACTCTTTGATATTGCTTAGAATTTGCTATATCTGGTGCTATAGCATCTTCGAATTCCTGCATTTTTACCAATGGTCTCATCAATTCTTTTGCTGAATTTCTACAACAATTACAAAAAAATATTTCATTAAATATATTCAAACTCTTAATCTCATTATAGTTTTTAAAAAATTATTGACAGTTTAATTTTTTTTCACGTATATTGTACTTTGTCTCTAGATTTTAATTTCTGCCGTTCTCTTTGTTCACATAGTATGTTAATTTTATGAGTGATTAAAAGGATATCAGCTTCAGTCAGTAGAATATATCTTCTAAATATTATTATGTTGTGTAGATTAGTTTATCTAATATTATGTGGTCTACCTTCATTAGAATATGTTTCAATGTTGTTTCATTTTATGTAAATTTTATTTTATTTTTTAATTGAACAAGAATAAATTAAAAGTTATTGTTAGGTATTACCTAGTCAAATGTTAATGAGTACTCACTCACTTTGGCCTCTGCAACACTTAAATTGTTATTCACTAATCTGTACCGATACTGTGTTGCTATGATTGTTTTTCTAGCCAATTATATTCCATTTAAATGTTTTTAATATTGTATTTGTTAAATGATTTTATGAATAGTCTTTAAAATAACTATCATTATCTGTTCTACTTACACTAAAAATGCCTCTAAAAAATCCCTATCAATGAGAAATTATTGTTACTGTGAGGGTCTGACAAATTAATGGTCGTGGGAAAGAACTATTAAAGTTACATTTTTCAAAAACATCAGAATTTTAGATCTGTTGCTAGGTGTTAAGATCATCCTCAAATGTATGAATCATCATCATGTATATGACATATATGGTTATGCGATAAGTAACTCTTTCAGTCAGTATATGAATATGCACCCAATCTCTAGTTTTTGGACAATAGCTTCAGATAACTAGCTAAAATTTAGTGACTTTAAGCTTGGCATGCTATATTCTTAAAGCTTTCATGTACATTTGGTTGCTCTAATTATTTCAACTGCATTTCAAGCTGTCTGCTGTAAAAAAATCTAGTGGAATTTATAAGGTGTATTAAATAGCAATATTATCTCCCATTATTATTTATTTAAAAACATATAATGCTAACATGATTCTTAAATAGGCGATGTTTCATGGCTATTGCCACATTTTCAAGCCCTAAAACATATTCTAGTGGAATATTTTTTTTTATTATTGTTTTTACAATTTTTTATGAATGAGCTACAAAAGTGCTGTTTGTGGATAAAGTCCGAAAATTATGATAAATTAATTTTCCAAACGTTTATTATCACTATTCAATAGGAAAGAACACAGTACAACTATAAATAATTTTTTTTTGGCATTTATTGGTCATTTTTGCTAGGATATTCTTAGTATGATAATGTTACAAATCACACATTTGTTTTACATAAAATCTTTTCTATTAAAATTTTGACATAAGTATTGGATTTTTGTTTATCGAGTAATTTATGAAATGTCTATTGAAAATCTTTTTTTTTTTTTTTTTTTTTTTTTTTTTTTTTTAACCCTTTATTTATTTATCATTATAAACCCCAAACTCACTAAAATAAACCTGTATATTTTATTCTATTCATTATTGATGTAAAATTTGTTCCATTAAAATTAAGCTGGTCAATCTCTGGTAATATAATTGGTGGTATTTATGGACTCAATTTTTTATAGGAATTCATTAATTGTAAAATTATTTAGGAATGAGTGAGAGTAGTGTTAGGTTTTTTGGTTAGTTCATGAATTAGTGTCTATATTATTAAGATTAAATGAGCTTATTTTCACCTTATATCAGAAATTTGATCATCCAGAAATAAGCATCCAGCTTCTATAACTTTGGTTCTGATATCTTGATAAGTTGGGTTTTTCATCAGTTGTGCAGTTCCTATTCTACTAACTAATATTTTATATATTCGAAGCGCACTTTTACGTACAAGCTGATGTTTGTGCCTGAAATAAAAAAATACTTTACTTTTTCTAATGTTCACATATTTATTCTATATAACCCTTTTAAGATTTACAACTTTCAGATAACTATACCAATTACAATCTATATAAGGTCTTCATTTCAGTACTAATTCAGGAATTATTGTTTCAAGATCAACAGTTATACAAAGAGGTAATGTGGTCAATCGCCAGATTTTCCCCCAATTAAGGTTATCCTCATTATAGAGGCTGAGTATGCTCCAGGAGGGTGTTTTCTGTCTACACCTCAATCCAACCTTGGGCTTGTAAACCAGGATTTCAGTGCATTTCACCCTAAGCTACTCCTCTCCATACAAGTTTAACGCAACTTATTCCTCATCATCATTTTTTCTAAAAAATCATTTTAAAAAAAAAATAAAAGATACTGATAAGAAGTTGTAACGTTGTTACACATTAAGGTTCATTAGTTTCCAGCCTGTACTAATCCACTGCCTTCAAGCAGGCCGAGACCTGCTCAGCCATCCACATCTATGCCTGGTTTCTCCATATCCATTGCCTTTATTCAATTCAGTTCTATCTCTGTATCTAATACTGAAGGAAACTTTGCATTATCAGAATATTCAAGATTGAATACTGAGCAGACAATATATTTTTATATATAGACTGAGCTTTCCTCTCATATTGCACTATAAAAGAATGAACAAAATTATTTAAGTTTGCAAACCTCTGGATGTTGGCCCACATCCTGTTTGTTCATTTGAAGGTGTCACTGCAACTATCCAATTTGTGGAAGACAGCAATAGCTGTCTGATTGGAACCCTCATTTCAGCCATTCCTTTTCACAGCTTACTTGTTATGACAGTATCAAAGACTGCCTTAAAATCAATGAATATCAAGATGTTTGGTCAAATTCATTAATTTTTACGCACGTTGAACTTAATGAGAAGCTTCGGTCTATCTTAGATGTAATACACCAAAACTTTGATATTTGCTGTTTCCTATTCCATGACAGTGTTCTGTTATTTAATGCACTTAAAACATTAAATTAATTATAGGTTTATACAATATGTATAAAAAACCTTTGCCATCCTTTGAGATCTTCTTCTCTTCAATGCAATCCCCTAGATAGCCGCTCATTCCCTGCTTTTTAGATCCTCTGATCCTCATTTTATTTAATTTTTTTTTCTTCAACATTAAAGCAAAATACCCTATATAAAGTTCTGATGATATGCCAAGGGACCCTGTGATTTATTATTATTTAGATTTTCCAGGATTGTTTCTACCTCATCCCCGTATTTGATTGTATTTCTTCCGCTTCATTTCCATGGTAGGAAAACTTAATAAATTCTTTTGTTGAGACATCATTAGCTTTTATTAATGTTTCAAAATGTTCCTGCCATCTTACTACTTTTTTTTTTTTTTTTTTGTTTTTAGCATCCTCCCTTCCTTCCTTAGTCCTAACCATACTTCCCTGGCTCAATTTACATCTCATGATAATGTTAATGTCTTTTAATATTTTCTGCGTTTGTTATTCATTGTTGTGTTCTCTATTGCCTCAATATCCTTATTTCTTTATCTTCCTGCTGACTTTATTTTTTGCTGTGGCTTAGCATCTTTATAATCTGATTCTGTTTGTGCTCCTCCCAAGTCATCTTTTTCTTTTGCAGTTTTTGAGATACTGCAGTTTTACAGTTGATGCCAAACCAGTCATTCAGACTATGTTTTGTTTTGTTTTTTACCACAAATTTCCTCTGTAGTCTTGGTCAGAGTCTCTTTGATATCTGACCATCTACTCTGTTTTATAGTGCGATTGTTTGCTAATAATCCTTATAATACTAAGTTGTAATTATTTAAATATATATAAAAATCATTATACTAAAACAGTACTAACTTATTTTTTATTTGTGGCTTAAGTCTTTATGGTCAAGGATTTATGGTTTTGTTAATTTTTAGAACAAATTTTCTATTGAATCCATGTGATTAGAAACTTTTTGCTTTTCTTATATATTTTATTTTTCTATTGATATAATACTGATAATTTATATATTTTTTCTGCTAAACATCAAACAATACCTTGAACTTTTAGTAACAGCTCTGGCAACATGCTGTATAGGAGTGTATGCAGCTATAATAGCGAGTGCTTCATCAGCCTCATCTCTGATTATCCGCTTATTATCAGCAGCTCTACTTAAAAGAGAATTGACGATTTCATCAAATTCCTAAAAATAAAAATAAAAATTGCATGTTGATACACCTATGGTTAGAATGCTTACCACTGTGGTTAGAAATTGCTTTACCTTGTTATATAAAAAATATTGATATAATTCCTATTATAGGTATATTGCCCCAAAAATATTAGTTTGGATGAATTCAAATATGAAACATAACATGGCTTATCAACTTTATTTATTTTCCAAAATACTGTCATTAAAGCATTGACAATTAGTTGTTCCTTTACAGGTAATTATCATATAGTGGTAAATATCAATAAATATATTTATAAAAAAAAAAATTTTCAAATACAAAAATATTAGTATACCAAATGATTAATGTTTTGCTTAACTAACCCATTAGAATGTATTATTTTAATCTCACCGGGCGAAACACAAATCCGCTGAGTTTAAAAAGTTCCTTGGCAGCCTGGCAAGCAACCCTTACACATCTTGATCTCAGAGATCCTAATTCACCAAGGATGGTTCTACTGATTGTTCTCCCTTCATGTATTACTAACTCGGGTTCAATTCTACTTAAATGGATTGCACCTTGAATTCCTGTTATCCGGTCATTCCTGTATATGAAGTTTTATTAAGAACTAGTTATAAGTTAATCTGACCTTATTTATAGCAGTAACTGAGAAACAATTCTAAATTACAATTAAAAGTTTTACATGTATATAAGTGTGTGTGTGTGTGTAAATTATTTTTTAATGTTCGGCTGTTGCAATGTTGGTTTTTCAGACATGTAACTTTAGAATGCAGACAGCCTGGAGGGAGTTAGCAATCCTCATATCATTGTGATGCATGGTTTCCATGTTATAGCAACAGGCTACCTTCAATTTGATAGTTGATTCCATTAAGGCTGATTTAACAGTGCCCTTTCACTTATGTATTCGCAAATGTACAGCAATTTCATGGATCATAGCTCAAGACACGGCGATTAGGACCTATATATCATTCCTAAAGACAGTCTAACCATTGATTAAACATCTAGGCAGTTATATATATATATAAACTGAAGTCCATATCAAATACATAATAAAAAAAACAATTTCATAAGAGCAGCTGTTCATTCAGAAAGTAGTAAAACCACAACCATAATTCTGTACCATTTAGGAAAAACTAGATAAGTTGATTTTTGTCCACAATAAGATAATATTTTGAGCGACCCATATTGGAGACTGACTCATGCGTAAGTAGGCAAGTTGTAATGGCAATGGTATAAAAGGATACCATTGACATTACAACTTGCCTACTTTTACAAGACGTGTAGAGGACTCCAATATGGGTTACTCAAACAAAATATTTATCTTATTATGGAAAAAACAAGTTATCTAGTTTTTCCCAAATGGTACAGAATTGTATCCAACATTTTATATTGATTTGATTTTTGATTTTTTTTTTTTTTTTTTTTTTTTTTTTAAGTAGTAGTATTTTTTTATAGCTTTAGTTAATATTTATCATTTCTAGTTTTTTGTTTAGTACAAACATAAAATAAAAGTCCACAATAATCCATAAAATAAGAATATTAGATAATATCCTCTGAATTTTGTGCAAACAGTCAACTAATGAATTTAAAAAAATTATCAGTCAGAATCATATTTATAATTCGTTAAAGTAAAATAAAAATTAAAAAAATGTTAAACTCTTAAGAATTCGAAACAAGGAATCTGTACTTATTAATGTAAAGGGGGAAAGTTATATCTAAGTATCAACAAAAATGAACTATTACAAATGTTCTGTAATGAATAAAAAATAAGTTAATGCATGTGATATTGTTTAAGTACCTAATATTTCAAATTAAAAAACTTCTTGTTAGAGTTCCTTAAATTATTTTTTTAAATATTCTAATTCATTTATATTGTTTTCAATATTTCTGACATCCTTTTTTTTTTTTATATCTAAAGAATTTAGTTTACCATTCCGTAGCAGTGAGCTGTGCTTTCATTACCCGTACGAATTCTAGTGGATGTTCAATATCTTGGTGACCTATTAAGTCCACCATAGTCTCTGAAGTGTCACTATTTTTCCCGCGACTTGCAGGTGGTCTCCTGAAGATAGATGACCTCCAATATAAGTTTTGAAAGTAACTAAGATGTGTTTATAGTAAACTCAATATACATTTTTGTATTGAACGATTTTCACATACAAACAAAGATTAGTTTTCATTATGTATATAATTCATAATAATCATTAATTATGCTCGTTTTAATACCATCCATATATTGTATGTACAGATCATATTTGAGAAGGAAATTACAAATATAAGGTTAATTTACTCTGATATTTTTTCTATTTATTCATGTGGAGGTTCAACTGTACTGCTCTCAGTGGTCCTCAGTTGCTGGTTAATATTACAAATGTTATTTAATGAAAAATAATCTTTTTTCTGGTACACTTTTGCCCATGAAACTAACATAAAACAGTGTAATGGTAATATTGTCTCTCTATGTTAATTTCAGACAAATACTTCAGCTGACTAAAAAACAAGAGGCTTATTAATTTAGGATGTAAAAATTAAAATTAAAAAAAAATCTCTTAGTACTTATACAAATGCCGTTGCATATTTTTTACATATAATCGGAAGATTGATAAATAAACAGGTAGAGAAATAGATATTGTTTGAAGAATTGAGTGAGGAAGCTTTAAGTATAGAGATAGGTTAGGAATATCAGAATATTCAAGACAAATAATAAAGATTTTTTTAAGGAGGTGCTTTGATGGAAAGGATACACAAATCAGAGGGTTGAGATCTGGTATTCAGAAGGTGGATGGAGGAATGCAAGTTTAGGATATAAAACAATTTGGAAGATTTTTTGCATTTCAAGGATTGTAATAGAAAGTTAACACGGAAGTATTGACGGAAATTTGGATAAAGTCACTCAAATATGAAGAATCATGGAATGTTTCACAGCTTCTTCTCCATCCATAGTTTAATATTATTAAGGTTATCTTGAAGCATATGAGATGCCTTAAATATCTTGGAAGAGGAAAAGAATAGATAAATTTGTAGGTTGTCAGCAAATAAACAATATCAGTAGTAGTTGATAACATTTGTCAAGTCATTAATACACTCATTAATAGATAAAAGTTTATTGAAAGGAAGATTTATGAGAGAAATCTAGTAGCAAAGCAGCGATGATGAAGGATGTTTGTTGAGAGGGAAGAATTGCGTAATTTAGTGAATCAAATATTGGTATAATAAAATGCCTTACAAAAATCAAATAGTATAAAGCTTATGATTCACTTAACATTGCTAATTAACATTTTATGAGTTGTATTAAAATGAGTAATCATTTTTTGAGTTGTTGTTTCATGATTTAAAATTTAAATGTTTAAAAGAATATCTGATTAAAGAATTAAATATTTTCTCTTAATTCTGTGATTTACATAGTTTTAAAAATTCTTATTTTATACTTATTATAATTGTTTAGTGTCAGGAGGGGTATCCCTAGCTACAGTATTGACTGTATAAGATAGTAAGAAAAATCAACATACACTCACAGATGGCAGTTAACTTTTGGCCTTGCCTTGGTGTTCGTTTCAGGAAGTATGGCTGGCAATCGATAGTCAAATTTTTCCTTTTAACAAATAAAACTAAAATAATAAATGGTATATCATTGGTTCTTTAAGTTACACTAACTTAACCAACCTTTAGTGGATGTTTGCATATTGTTGTCATTGATGCAGTTTTTGGACAGCCTATCACAGGTAATGCGAATTCATCTGTAATAAAATTTGTTTTGATTAATATTATTATTGAATTGGGGTAGTATTAGTTCTCATCATTAGTTTATTAGAAAGAAAGAATTGTCCTAGAAATCAAAATGACTGTTGAATGAATAATCCTCAAAGTAAGCAAGATTTATATAATAAAATCTAAAAATAAAAATAAAACATAATATATAATGTTTTACTTGCAATATCTTAGAAGCAAGACTAGATATGACAAAAATATTTTAAGTTAGAAAGTCCCTACTCAATACAATAATTTATTTACAGAGTTAATTTTTTCATTTAGTAGATAATGATTCATAAAGAAAAGAGGAAAAAAACCTATACGACCAGAACCCATGAAGGATTTAAGCTCACTACATTGTTTGGGATGTTCTGCTTCCAGGCTTAAGTTGTAATATTTATCCATAATTGCACTCAACCACCAGATTTCCCCCCAATTAAGAGTACCCCCTTTATTGAAGCAGTGTGTGTCCCAGGTTGTTTCCTGACCCTTAAGTCTTTTCATAATGAAATAGCAGACAATTATTTTTTGTTTTTTCCCTCAATGGAACTTGAACCCAGCCCTGGTTTCTGGGAGTCTAGTGCCTTGCCCTCTGAGCTACTGCACCTTGTATGATGATTCATAGGTAGGAGAATAATTACTGGGGGGGGGGGGTCTAGTATAATAATAGAGCAAGAGTAAAAGGCAGAGTACAGAACAACATGAATATGTATCCTTTTTTGAATCCTCTACACCTAACAGTTTGATAGTGTCAGAATGAATTAATTTATTATTTTTGAATTTTGTTTGTTGATTATAGATCGCAAAATCAATTCCATTCACGCCTACTTAGCACTACTGTCGAACTCAAGTTCTGCCATAGTTGCCGCTCTTGTCTACTGTCAAGAAATCTAAAAATTAGAATTTCCAAAACTTAGGTTTTTAAAAATTAAACCTTGCGTGGGAATTTTAGTCCAAAGAAAGTTAAGTGCATGGGAGAATCCAGGAGGCTACACAACGTATTATTTTCAGAGGCACTTCCGAAAAACATAATTAATGTAGAACAGAAAACGGGATCAGGGCATGTAAGTCTTCGGGATTGGTAATAAATGAATATCAAATGAGGTAATCCTCGCAGAACTCATGAGTCTTATGCCCAAGGGTGAAGGTTGACCGTGTGAATTTGTATGTAGTGGGGTGATGGACATTATTGGTTATGTTGGCTTTGAACCTTTTAATTTGTTTTGTTTTTTTATACCCCAAAATAACTGCAACATTTCCAACGAGAAATAATCGAGGCGGAAATATTCAATCAAACTTTGCCAAGTAGTCTATATTTTCTAGGAGACATGGTCATATGTGTCATAGATCCCTAGAATAAAATAACTTTATAACATTTATCTGTATTATGCATTTATTAATCGTAGATTTACTTGGCTGTAGTTCCGGAAGTGGCTCTTTTTCCAGCTCTGTCTCTTCACAGTAACCTAAAATTTGAAAAGTTTATTGAATTACTCAAATTCATTAGGTTATTATAACTTTAATTTAAGTTTGTATAACAAAATTTATTAAACCCTATAAATATTCACTAACTGTTAAAAAAATAATAATAGGAATTAAACTTGTCCAGAATTAAATCTGAAACTTCATAACCTTACTAAAAATATTCTTTGAATATCTACTTCACTCTCTCCCGTTAACAGTAGCACATTTGTGGATATTTGACTTGATTTTGACCTACAGTTGTTGAAATATCAAACAGGGCATTTGTGTGGAAAATGTTCAGTTGTCATTCCTATTAAAATTAGTATATTTATGTAAAATGTTTCAATATACCCCTTCCTTTACACCGTGGGCAGATGATGAAGACTCCATTAGAAATGCTGTCAATAATATCTTTTTCTATTAATAAGTCACCTCCATCCATTATTTTTTTTTCTTGAGATGGGCCCTGTAAAGACCCAGATAGATATATCAGTTACGTCAATTTCTTATGAAATTAAAATGATGCTATTTTGTTAATTTTTATACCAATTTATTGTTACAAAAAATTAGCAAAAGTACCTCAGTAAGGCTAACACTATCCCTTTTAGAATAATTTAACTGCTGTTTCGAATTGAACTTCTTATGATTTTTATCACGGGATTGCCTGACCACTGCTGACTAATAGTTCCATACGTAAAAAATTTTCATCAGTTGTGTACCTCCTGAGTTTGGTACTTAAAAAGCCTTGAGCAGAATCGCCTGCCAAATTTTTACATTACACATGATGCAAAATACGTTTTTTTGGTTAGTCACATGTGACCGGAAAATATATTTTAATTAAGTTACCAATGATGTAACGGTTATTTGAGATCGCGGCACGAACATCCTAAGCACTCATTAAATTCAGTATCATGTATTTAAACCAAATCTTATTTACCATGACTGTATATAATTACATGTTTCATTTAAAACCGAGATGCTGCTATCTAACCAATATAATAGCAGTTATATATAACGTGAAGTGTGAATAAAACTATCAACTTTTTATTATTAATTATAGATAATCCTCATTTTTATAATTATTTGAATCCCAAATAAAAAAAACAATTTTAGTAAGTGCAAGTTTATGTTTTGCGTTGTAAGGAAAGAAAAAAAATGTAGATTAAAAATACAATTTATCATGGTTTTAATATTTCTAAGGCTTATTTATATTTAGATGAAAGTTATGCCTTGAAAGTCTATTTTATAGTACATTTTATTTTTACAAGTGATTTAGTATTGAGTCTAGGAATAGGCAGAACCAAAATATAACCTTCATTAATTTTTCACTGTCAAGGTTGTAAGGATCATTACATACACCAGGATTTAAAAATCTAAAAAAATATTGTAAAGATTAGAATTATAATTTTAAATTCAGTCAGCTAGAATTAAAAATAAATTATGCAAAGTTTCATAAAAATAGGTAGTGAATTTTAGAAGGGAGAACTATGATTTGGCGCCGTGGGTCAATGGGTGCGACCGGAGCTTCTGCAAAAAAACAAATGAATGCTAACTAAAAAAGAATTGAGTAATTTAATTTACATACCAGACTTCAAAGCCCCCAATAAATTACAAAAAACTTATTTATATGGCATGGTGATTAGACCGATTTAAACTTACGGAGTTGAGGTTTGGGGCTTCACTAAACCTCCCATTTCTTCTCATATCCAGTCCTTACAATCCAAAATCCTCAATGTTCCTTACTATGTCACAAGCAAACTTGTCCATAAAGATCATAATGTTGCTGAACTGGTCAAAACCAGGTACCTATCCTTTCATAGTAAACTTCGAATCCACTAGTCTCCCAACTTGCCTCCACAATCCATTCTCGATAATCCTCCGAGGCATCTGAAAAGGCCGCCAAGAGACCTTCAAATGTAGAACTATTGAAGTGAGTAGTTCTTTACTTGTTATTGTAATCATTTTCCTCCAATTTACTTGTATACAATTGTAAATATCAATAAACAATTTAAAAATTGACTTCGCCACAAATATAATTTTACTATCATGCCATTTAAAACGCATTTAAGTCGCCTCTAGTCTACGTTCCCCACCCCTTTCTACCCACCCTAACAATATTGTTTCCGAACACTAATCAATTAAAACAGTCGTCTTAAAGAAACCGATGGAAACTCCATGTTTCTTCAGATTGCCTTTCTGTCCCCTCATTTACACAATGCAAAACGCTGATAATTGTTCGATAATTTAATGGATGAATACAATAAAAGCCAAAGTTATGTCATATCTTGTTTCTTGTAAAAAAAATAAAATTATATATATATATATATTTATTATTTTATTATTTACAATTATTATTTTTCAAAAACAAATCCAGGGGTAGTTTTTAAATTATCTGAATAAACCAAAAATAATTAATAGAATTGTATCAATAGTACAAGACATGTTTGTTCATGCATCAATATGTTGATTTCCCCTTATAACTTTTAAGAACCACAATTATTATAAATTATTCTTTTTTTTTTATTTTGTCTAAATTTTTTTTAAAAAGGGAAATACTGAATTGGACCTGACCCTATTTTTAAAATTTTTTTTTCTGAATGGTCAAAGCAGTTAGCGAAGGTCGCGCTAAATGCTATTTCAGAAACATCTTGTTAAAAGAGGCGTTTAGTTAGGAAGAATTGCTGATTGAATTCGGTTTTACACTAAATTCCTCCAGTTCATAAATCTATTTAAGATTTATATTGATAAAGTTAATTTGTTTTAGATTTTAGAGAATGGAATTCATAAATTTAATACGGTACTTTTTCAATGGTGATGGTAGTAAATCTAGTTAAATGGATAGTAAATTTATTTTAAATATCGAGTTTCATAATTCCTTACAATTAAGGAGACCACCCCTCTCCTCAGTTCATATTTATTTTAACTATGAAAGATAATGAGGTGACTGTCTTAACTGGTTGGAGCCATTACACTATATTATCTCCCATTTTAATTACTTTGATACTTAGTTTCATGGAATTATTATTTATTTGCATCAGATATCTGCAAGATAATTTTGTCTTATTCTGTAAGGTCTTTAGAGTAAATTCATTGAAGCTTGTCTGGATATCGCTGCGTAGTTCCTTCAAAATTTTCTGTTGATTGTCTTGATTTTGTTAGTTGCTATTATATTTGTCATAATGAATTGGAAATATTAAACTAAATATATAATTCTGTCTTCGAAAATACATTTATATTAATATGAATTAACAATACAGCCACATGACCTGTTCTCTTCAAAACATTCTATTTGAATAATTTTTATTTTTCATTTTTATCATGAATTCTAAAGAATTTGAATATGACTGTGATTTTCGTGCTGCCCGAAATAAGAACTTGGAGGCACTTTATAGACATTTTTTCAATGTAAGTTATTGTTTTTTACCTGTTCATAATTTTCGTTGCGTATTGATAAGTTAAATTTTCTGAATTGGGTATCAAGTTGCATACATTAAAAAATAAAACGTTTTTATATTAATGGTAAATTAACGTAATGTACAAATATAATCAAAGTTATTTGGTTTCATAAAATCAGTATACCAGATCAATTTTTTGCAATTCAAAAACCACATGTCAACAACAGTATATTTAAAAAAAGATAATTACATAGTTGTATGTCCGTACCTTTAATTGAGTAAAAATGTGTTTCCGAATCCTGGACCTTCCCATTGTCTGTAACCACTATAACAGCCCATTCTTCCTGTCCTAGTTTACGATATATTTCATTCTTCAATCACTAATGTGGAGAACAAAATCTTAATTTCTTATGCTTAAGTATAAATAAAGAGAATCAGTTTGGGGGTTACTTAATCAACTAATTTGAATCAGCAATTACTTGATTATGCATGGTTCAAGGAATCGCCAGGGAGCTTTCAGAATGAAGTATAAAAATAGTTTATATTATGCAATTTGGCTGAGCAACGTCGAGGACGACCTAAGACGACTGGGAGTGAGAGGTTGGAAAACGAAAGCGGAATATAGACTGAGATGGCTGTAGATTCTCTGTGTAGCCAAGGCCCGACTGGGGCTGTAGCCCTAAATATAACAATAATAGATATTAATAGTAATAATAATATAGTTGATTGTAGAAATATACAAGGGCATTGAGTTTGCAGTCAATAAATCACAATAAAAGTGTTATAATTTATTGTGCCGAAGTTTCGGCTGGCATTGCAGATGTACCAAACTTACTGTCTACCTGCAAAAATATTTTAGTTCCTACAATTTTTATTACCACAACCCCGTTGTCCCCTATTCTCAAGTACTTGTATAATTCTTTTTTGACCATTGAAAACTGTAATTGTTACTTTAATATTTACTTCATATATATTTAAGGATCTTTTATATCCTTAACAAATTTGCTCCAGGGTGGATATGTAATCCTGATGTGCGCAGGGACGTCCAAGAGAAAATAAATTTAGTAGGGGGGGGGGTAGTATAAAAAAATAAAAGTATTTTATAGTGCGAAAAAATATAACAGAAACAAATGATACTTTAACAAATAGATCTTTTTTCAAATTTTACTATTTTTTATTTAGAAAAATCACAAATTTATATTTATTCTATTTTATAATTTTGGAGGGATTTATCTCCCATATCCTTTCCTCTCTTTGGAATACGTACCAGCTTGCCCTGCCGATATTACATTTCCGGAACACCCCGTCTGAATCAAAGCTTAAGAAGTGTTAAAATCTTAAAACTCCTTTTTATCTACTAAAGCATATTTAGACGGTAACACGAGTACATAATGAACTATGAATCTATGGTAAAATGAATCCGGTCTTGGAATCCTCTTCCCAGCGCTTGCGCATGCCCATCGCTTGAGCGTTAGACTAACAGTTTCAGTAATTAGATATTCCTTGAGAAATGTTTTTGAATTTATTAATGAATAAAAAGGTTTATATGAGTTCGTGGTTTAGCCGCGCGTTTATTTGACTGCGGTGTTTTTGTTCAATAATCGCCATGGTTACTAAGGAAAATTATAGTTTTTGATAAACTTACTAAATAGTAAGAATGTTCTTGTTATTTAAAGTAATTTTAGTTTTTATGATGACGTTCTGATTTATGACCGACATAAGAACTATTATTACCTTCTAAGATCATTGTATTCTTTGGAATCATAGGTGATTATCGAAATTATTTCTGCTTTATGCAAATGCATTTTGATTTCCGCTCGCGATGCTCGTTTAGATGAACCAACTGGTATATAAATAAGTTTTTTTATTAGAAAGAAGAGTTGTTGAGTCTATAATAAATATATATAAACTTGAAATAAACAAGTTTTATTAAAATAAATTACAATATTTCTTCCAATAAACAAAAAAGTTAGAAAACTTACTTTTTAAAATTTTCCTTTTTTACAATTTTAATTTTTAAATTACTATTTAAATTTTTAATTTACATTTAATAAGACGTATTGCCCCCTCTGGCTTGAATGGCTACTTCCAGTCTTGGCATAATTGTAAAAAAAAGTCGAAAAAATTGTTGGGATATATCGTCCCACTCCTCCAATACAGCTTGCCTTCAGCATTTTATGGGTAGTAGGAGGTGAATCTCGTGTAGGAACCTTATCGTTTGAGATAATCTCAAGCTTGGGTTAAGATCAGGACTTCTGGCTGGCCCATCAATTGTTTAGATATTTGTAGTGTTTAGGTACTCAGAAACACATCTTGCCTTGTGAGGATGGCCATAATTACGCTTGAGCAACGATTTAGAGCTTATGAACAACATAAAAGGCACTACATGATCTTAATGAATCATTTCTACATACGTCAAAGCATTTAAGACTCCTCCTTGGATTGGCACTAACTTGGTACGTGCCTCCCAAGATATACCTCCCCAGAACATGATAGAACCCCTTCCAAATGACAGTTTCTAACATGCAGCACTGACTATACCATTCTCCAGGCCCTCTCAAAACTATTTCACGGCCATCTGATCTGTTAAGTGCCACTCTCGTCTCATCAGTCAATAAACTTCTTGCCATTCCTCCACAGTCCAAGATTGGTGTTCCCTCAATCTCGTTACGCGGTGTTCTACAGTGAGATAAAGACCTTTTACTGGCCATCTTGAGCTGAGGTTTGTCTCTCTCAATCTTCTAATGACCGTTAACTCCGAGAATGATATCCCTTGAACACTAGTGATCAAGATTTTAATGGAAGAAGCTGTAAAATTATGCTTCCGAAGTGCTTTCATTTCAATGAAGCGGTCACTATGAGATTAGTAAATCCTTGGACGCCGTGACGTTGGTCATCTTGAATGACTGGCAGCCTCCCTTTATCTTTTTGTGGTCCTTAAAATGGAAGAATAGTGAATCCCAAGGTGATTAGCGATTCAACGCAACAATTTACCTTCTTCAGAGAGAGAGAGCGATGATTTTGACCAAATCTTCGAGGCCAAAATGATTTATTTTGAATAAAATTAATTGTTTTAACTAGGCTAAAGAGAAAAGAAAGAGCAGACTTTAGGCAAATGAAAGGATGGACTGAAAGTAAATTTGAAATGAATAAACCAAAATTCCATCGTTTGTTGGTAAATAGTGAATAACAATGGTGTGTCTAATCCCTAATGTCTCTCATTTAATAAATAATATTAAAATAAACATAAACAAAGTATGGATTAAGATCAAAACCAAAAAAAATCTCAAGAATTATGGGTGTTGTAATACTTTTGATCGGGAGTGTATATAAGAACTGTGGTCCCTTTTTTTTAACTATAACACTGTATAACTCCCCCCTCCTTCCAATTATCAACAATTTGATTAATCTTTGCTCTCATCTGATATTATAGTTTGTTTAATGATTTACGAAATACCTTATTATGTATATTAAAATATTTCACAAAAACATTGTCAAGACCCCACCCCCCTCCATTCCCATCAATTTTAAGCAATTTAATTTTACTCTCATCTGATATTGTAATTTGTTTAACGATTTACTGAATACCATATTATGTATGTAAAAGTTGGTCTCGCATGAAGGGCTTCCCTTCAAACTACTATTACTTTGACTGTTTTTTTATATGAATATGTTGTTTGTAAACCTCTTGTGCCTCACTCCCTCCCCCCCTCTACAGGATAACCACTAATGTAAGGTTTTGTTACTGACATAATCAGGAGCATTCACACCGTTCAAAGGATTTTAGACTGAAATGATTAAATGTGCATTGATTCACATGCTTTGCTATTGTTTACAGTTCAAATTAGTTTTTTGATGGTTTGTAGAAGGGAGATCTCCCTATTTTATCTATAAACTCTGGAGTTTTATTGCCAATTTTTATACCATATTTAAAATAACTATTAAATTAAAAAAAGGAAGTGCTTTTAACGCCAAAAGAATTAGTTTAAAAATAATGTAGGTGATGTATTTATCAGAATAAACTATTTCAGTTTAAGATTATTTTTTTTTATTTTTTTTAATTGATTTGGTGTGTTTATTTTCATTATGGAATCTTTAAAAAAAAAAAAAATTATAATATTTTATTTGTAGGAAAAATATCCTGAAGCAATGGAAGTTTCACCGACCACTCCACCATCCGCATATCTTCCATCATTTTTACTTGGAGATAGTGAAGTATCTGAGGAAGCTAGATCGAGAATCGGCGGAAGGGAAACACATAATGTCAGTCCTCCAGGATTTAAACCATTTTCACCAATCAGGACTGAATTTAATAGGTTAATAAATTTTATAATTTATTCAATCGTAATAAAATGTTTCCATCTAAGATGGACAGTTTAAATTTGAATTTCCATAAATAGTCCAAAATAAACATTATTCTTTGTTTTGTTTTTTACATTTAACAGAGTTTTTTTGTTATGAAGAACAAACTGAAAAATAAATAATAAAAAAATAGTACTTTAAATAAATATTTTATAGAATGAATATGTGTTAAATTTCTTATTGTTATATATTGTTAGTGTGTCATTAATGATAAAATTTTAAAAAATCAATGGGTGATTAATCGTATTCGAGGCTTTATGTGACCTGCCCACTTCTTAAATATTTTAGTGACTTAGACTTCATATTAGGGAACATATGGAAAATTTAAATTAAATAAAAAACGGAAAAAAAAAAGTAATAATATTCGATGATTTATTAAAATTTTAAATAAACAGCCAAACCTCTGTATATTGAACTTGTCCTTATCATATTTTTTTGTTACTTCTGATTTCTAATAGAAAACATTGTTCTTGTAAAGTTATCATTAAAAATGACCATTAGTTTATGTCTATAGGAATGATGAAAATGTGTTGTTCAAGTTGTAAAAGTTATGCTAGTAAAAATTGCCTTGAGTACTTCTTCAACCTTCAAAAATATTTTCCATTGTTTTCTGTATGATATGGGTGAAGAAAATGCAACCTGTAACCTTCAAGTTTGATATTTAGAGGTTCCACTGAAAATATCAATAAAATAGTAATTATTGTCAAGAGAAAAGAACTTAGCTTTCTTCTAATTTTATCTTAATCCTGCTAGAAATTTCCATATCACTAGTTATTGACAGCTCTTGGTAAGAGCTGTTTCTAGATTAAATATTAAAAGAAGTGTACTTAGATGGTAGAATGTTTTAGAAGATTTGCTTGAAGAGGGTGAGGAAAGGATTTAGGAAAAATTAATGGTAAGACATTGGACACAGATTTGTGAATAATTAAATTTGTTTAAATATTAGTTGTAATGGTAGCTACATTACAACTAATATTTTTCCTCCAAGGCCAATGAAAAAATAGATCATCATGTCCAATAAGTCACTGAATTTTTATATCTAATATAAATTGCATAAGAAAATACCAAAAGTTGACCTAAAGGTTCCTATATAACTATTTAGTCTCTGTGCAGCATTCATTGTAATATTGTTATAACATTTATGTATTAAGAGGCCTTTTTTTCTACTGTCTGAATAGTTTTCAATAGTTTCATTATACATTGATGTTGGACACCTTTTAAAAAGGTAATTACAAAAATATTTTTTGGTAGATTTTAAAAATTTCTCTCATTACAGAAGTACTACTAAAGTACGTCTCAATGGGCCTCCTACTCAGAGTTTATTTGACGAAACTGAATCTCCTACGAAATTAAACAATTCAGTCATCTCTCCTGGATGGGTTACTAGGTAAGATGTAACTATTTAAACCACTTTAATGCACAGAACAAATTATGAATATATATATATATATATATATATATATATATAGTTTTTATTACATTATGTTACATATATAATAACTAAAAATTGAATAAAGTTTAGGGAGCAGAAGTGGAGGAGAAAACAGTTTCAAAGATGAAGATGGTCTGTGGGTCGTTGTATTTGGTTTCACTCCTGCTGCTGCTCCTCATATCTTCAATATGTTTAATCAGGTAAAGTAATTCAATTTAAGTAATCTAATCTCAACTTTAGTTTTGAACGCAATATCCAACTGAACCAAAATACGTATTTCCTAGGCTTGTTATGTGATATATGTTATTCCTGATCACACACACTTTTGATTTTTATTTTTTAAATTGCTCCCAAATTTTTACATTAAGGATTAAGAACTAATAATCGAATATCTGATTAGGTTCTGTAATTTTTCTTTGTAATAAAATAAAATTATGTTATATGAGTAGATGGTAGATAATTTTAAAAACAGAAAAGTAAGTTACCAAAAAAAAAAAAATTTATAAAATACACTTGTTATTTGATAAAATATATTTATTAATCTCAGAACTTCTCATTACTTATCAAAGTTTTATTTTTAGTGCGGGCGAGTGGTTGAACATTCATATCCCCCTAATGGTGGCAATTGGATGATGATTCGATATGAAGATAGGGCTGGCGTTAGGAAAGCCCTTGGATTCAATACGAGAGTTGTAGCTGGAAATATTATGCTTGGGGTGACAGAAAGGAGAAGAATAGTAAGTTAATATTTTGAGCCTAGCCTAACTTCACGATTTTCCAGAATTATTGTGCTGTAAACTCTTTAATCCCAAAATATGATTTAACAGTTTTTATTAATGCTGGTTTGTAGCGTATTCTTTTAGTTGGAGGAATAGATTATTTGTTCCCTTAATTTTTGAAAGAGATTTTTTATTATCTAATTTTCTTCTTTTTTTTTTTAAAAATCTGAAGATAGTTAATTCATAGGATTCCTAAGTACCCGTCGTCTACATTTTCACTATAGAGTACAGCTAAGAATGAAGTTCATTGTTTTATATATAAACTTACATAGTTATAATGTGAGCTTAGCTATATGTTTAATATTAAGTGTGGTATAAAACAATAAGAATCTAAATTTTATATAAAGTTCATTTTGAACTTATTATTACTTATATTAATTTTTTTCTATATGTGTATAACAAAAACCAGATTTTCTGTTCAGATTTGTGATTAATATTTTTCTCTTATAAACATAAATAAATAAAATTTAGGAACATCACTCAAATTTTAAAAAATATTTACTTATAAAAATTACTTATCACAAGAACTATACCTTTCATGTACCCCTAATGTGTTGCATTCATTCCCTAATACAATAAAAATTTATTCAGTGAAGTCAGTTATAAAAACTATTACCACTTGAGGTACGCATGATGATATAGAAGGATCAATACAATTAGGATTGATGAATTAAATGCCACTTCTATTGAGATTATTTTATTTGAAAACTAGTTTCGAATGCTAAACATTCATCTTCAGTTCTAAAACATACAATAAAATTTTCAACACATCAGTACTATGTTACATAGATTAAAGAGTAAATGAACATATAAGAGCATACACTAATAAGACCCAAAATTCCAATTTCGCTATCCATCTAAATGAAAATAACCACAAATTTAATAAAGACTCGGGAGTAAAAATATTACATCAAGTAGAAAATAGCCTAAAATTAAATACTTTTGAATCACTAGAAATAATAAAATCGTTTAAAACCGATCCAGATTTTTGTTTAAATGATCAGATTAACATATCCAATAGCCCCATTTTAAATTTATTTCCCATAGGAACGAAAAAAACCCAATGAGTCATAAGGGAAACCCCGTTGTAAATCTAAAACGTAACCTACCTGCCTCCCCCCTTTTACTTCTCACAAATTCAGTGTTTTAGTTACCTCGAAGGTGAGTGCCTATGCTTGATTTCTTGTCTTATCTTTTTTAAAAACCTTAGTATATTTAATCTATGTAACATAGTACTGATGTGTTGAAAATTTTATTGTATGTTTTAGAACTGAAGATGAATGTTTAGCATTCGAAACTAGTTTTCAAATAAAATAATCTCAATAGAAGTGGCATTTAATTCATCAATCCTAAAACTATTACCATTTCAAAGATATAACTATTAATATAATAGCTATTTGATAATGATTAGCAAATTTTATTGATATGTGTTAGTGTTTTGGTAACTTGTTAATAATTGGTATTGTTAAGAGGTTAGGGTAAAAACAATATAAAGGTGGTTTGGTGTATCTACAGTTGATCTCTTACCTCTTGAACTTTCTTCATTTTACTTCAGGGCTTATCATATGTCCATTTCTCCTCTTTCTTTTCTTTCCTCTGGAAGCTAGACATTTTCGAATATTTTACCTTCTTACCTGTCGATTTAACTATCGTTGCTGCAGTTATTTTTTCTTTATCTACCTAATTCCTCAATTAAATACCTGTTAGATATTTGACCTCTCCGACTTTCCACCAATAATGATTTATGTATTCATAATCAAGTATGCTAATTATTTTCTAAACGATAAGTCACCAATGCGTACATAACAAGCTTCAGCCTTTACTTTCACTTTGATTAAAACTTCTCCATACGACATGTGAAATTTAATTGAAGAATATTATACATATAGATTGCTGTATACTTAAACTTGACTGTTTATAAAAAATTTAATTTTCTTAATGTTTTTCAGCCCGAGTTGAGAATCACAGAAGCTGAGAAAGAAATTATGAACTCCTCAAATATGGTTACATCTCCTTTAAACACATCTCGTGTTAGGCATCTAGGCCCTACTAAACAACCTTTGGTATAATTTTATGTATTAAATATTATATTTATTGCTATTTAACTGTCTTTTTGGTGGTTAACAAAAATTAATATTGATTAGCTGGATTATTTTGTTTTTCTAACTTATAAAATAATAGTTTTGGCTATTTGCAAGATAATTTCTCTTTTACTGTCAGATAAATTAATCAAAAAGCAAATAGCCATTCCGGTATCGATTAAGCAAATTAATAATTGTTATGTGCAAAATATTATGATTTTTTTCAATTATGTATTTGTATAATGCATAACAGTAATAACTTTGAAGTAGTAATTCTAAATTATGCAGTCATTTTTTATCTTCAGACCAAAATTTGTATAATACATAATTTTCAAACATCTTGTAGACTTTCTTCTTCTATTAATGAAATCCATTAAGATCAACAAAAAAATGCCTTAAACAAAGATCAAGTCTTGTAAATAATTCATAGGATGTTAAAAAGAATTTCCCCTCCTCTCAATCTTTAATTTCAGTTCTATTGTTAATATTATGATTTTTATTTATATTATAACAATTACTTTACTTTGCAGGCCCAAGTTGACGATAACGTTCCAAAGAAAGACAATTCTGTTATGTCTCGTGCAATGGATCTTCTTTTTGGATGGTAAATTAAGGAACGAGGGTATTTGACTGTTTGAAAAAAAGAACTTAAAGTGATTATTGTTGAAAAGTGTATATATGTATGTAATTTTGTTGTTATGGACCAGTATGTTATTACTAAAAATTAACATTGCTCAAGTTATTGTTAGGATTGACCAATTTATCACCTGTTGTTTCATTTATATTTATTTATAGGAAGCAGAATCACTTTTTGGAAGTGTAAATTTTTAACACAAAATCTCAACAAATTACAAAAATAAATGACTTTTTAAACATAGAACTGAAGTTTTAATTAATTAAACTGTAGAAGACAGAAATAATGTCACATTATTAATAATATAATCTCAAACTGTATTTATAGAAGTAAAAATAATGTATATAAAAGTCTTGTGTTTTTACTCTGTGGCCTAATTAAATATAGTAACATTTATGTAACAATTAAGAGTTTATTTAATGAATACAAATATTAAAAAGTCTTAAAAGAAAATACAATCATGGTTTTTTATAATAGAATCCTATTTGTTTTATACTACTTACACTTAACCATCAAACCAAATAAATAATTCAAATTTATCATGATACAATTGATTATCTTTTTCCAAGTTCATTAAATTGACAATGTTCACAGTGTTATTGTAACAACTAAGTTTACATAAGAAAATTCACATACACATCATTTTGAAGGTCTCCTAATCTATTATGCAGTCTTTTATAATTATCAAAATCAGTAGATACTTCATAACTTCACAAATAACAACTTAAGTATTAATTATTCACAGCCAAAATACAGTTAACTATTAATTAAATTATATGTACATAGATGGATTAACTAACTTTGAAAATATTATCTTTTTCAACTAAGGTTATAAGCTTTGCAAAATTTTCATATTTATTAAGAATATCTAAGTTACCAAGAATAATTAATTTTCTTTTCGCTCTTGTTATCGCCACATTCATTCGGTTCCAGTCACCAAGAATATCTTTTCCCTGAAATAATAAATAATGCCCTCATTATATATCAGTATAATAATAAATGTCATTTATCTCTTTTATTGTACAATTGTCATAGTACAGACTAGGGCATAGGTATAGGCATTTTAATTTGTTAATTTAAACTTAACTTAGTCCCTATTTAAGTTACAGCTTATTTTAGGCTCAAATTATTGTAAATATAATCTAGTATAATTTTAAATATAACACGCTTTTTGCTACCAATTAGCAAGCAATGGCACTAAGATCCAAAACTTAAATTTTTTGTACAAAAGCATAACACTAACCTAATTTAATAAATATATTTTACAATAAGTAAATTATTGGTTTGAGGTGAGGAAACAAAAATGCCTATTTATATATATTTTTTTAATTTACTACTGTTTTATGTAAAAATGTATGTAACATTACTACCATAAAAATAATATTGTGCATGAAATATGCCATCTTAGTTCTTTCTCATTACTCTTTTCTAAAGAACATGTTACTGAACTGGATAATATTTCTGATTCAATTTCAGAAATTTTTTCATACAATTGCTGATCTCTTGAAGTTCGAAACATTTTAGTAGTTAAGAATTTATGTGAATTTTTTTTTTTATCGAAGGAAGAAATTTCGTAGGTAGGAGAAAAAAATTGTTCTTTCCTATAGATCAAGAGTCATTATTAAGTTACAATATCAAAGTGACATTACTTTATCTGATTTGCTAACATTTTATACCACTTTCAAAATATTAAGATTTTGAAAAGCCTTATTTTCTAGCTCTACTTTTCAATTTCTAAAATAAATGTAAGGTTATGGGTACTACCCTATTCTGTACCCCATGGCATGGTATATAATTATAACATCAATATTAATTCAATTTTAGTAAAATTTAATATTGTAGTACATAACTATAATTTATAAATGAAAAATGGATCTATAAACCAATTATAAAATGACTACCAAGGATACATACCATAGTGTGTTTAGATCTGGTTGTAGAAAAAATAATGATATCCTTATCCCTTCCCTGATATTGATCGACAGTATTAACTTCAATACTCCCTTCAATGGAAGATCTGAGCAACAACACCTGACGGTTGTATGGAGCTATTACACCAATTGATTCGCCTTCGATTCCACCCTGATAAAGTCAAATACAAATTTTTGTATAAATACTAAATATTTTGAAACATGAAATAAATTAAAAAGAGAAAACTGATCAAATAAAGGTAAACATGTATTATTTAGACAACTAATTATATACCAAAATAACAATAAAGCTGTTAAGGTTAATCAAAATTTTAATTTTATAGCATTAAACAATCCATTTTACAGAGTATTTTGTATTGAAATAAAAGTAAAGGGTAGATTTAAGGGTTAAACCGTATATTCTAATTTACATACACTTAGTTACAGTCCTTTTTATCAAGAAGAAAATAAACTGATTCTGGGACAGCTTGTCCCATAAGAATAAAATATGAGTGCAATAAATAGAGCAATCGGTCTGGCTATGAAAATTGATTATCAATTACATTTTGAGTTACAAAATAAATGAGAAATCTTGTAAAAAAATATGACTTAAATATATATACTATTATAATATACGAGGGTAAGTCAATAATTATCCGCAATATAGTTATAAAATTTTATTGAAATGAAATAGGAAACTTACAAGTACATCATTTTTCGACATAGTCCCCTTGCTTTTCAACGCACTTGGTCCAACGTTGTTCAAGTTTCCTGATGCCCTCATGGAAGAAGGTTTTGGGTTGAGATGCGAGCCAGGAATGCACCGCTTCTTTCAATGCTTCGTCCGAGGCAAATCGACGGCCCCTAATTGCCTGTTTGAGTGGACCAAACAAGTGAAAATCAGATGGAGCGAGATCGGGACTATATGGAGGATGATTCAATACTTCAAAATTGAGTTTCTGAAGCGTTTCTACAGTGTGGGCAGCTGTATGCGGACGGGCATTGTCGTGCAACAACACAACGCCTTTTGATGACGCCAGTCCTTGGCGTTTGCTTCGAATTGCAGGCTTCAGCTTAGCAGTAAGCATCTCACTGTAACGTTCACTGTTTATTGTTGTGCCCCTTTCCTGATAATGTTCCAGTAATGGACCTTGTGAGTCCCAAAAAAACCGTAAGCATAAGTTTTCCTGCGGACGGTTGGGTTTTGAATTTTTTCTTGCACGGCGAATTTGGATGTTTCCATTCCATACTCTGCCGTTTACTCTCCGGCTCGTAATGATGGATCCATGTTTCGTCACCAGTAACGATCCTGTCTAAGAAGTTGTCCCCTTCGTTAACATAGCGATCC
This sequence comes from Euschistus heros, assembly GCA_003667255.2. Classification (NCBI taxonomy): domain Eukaryota; kingdom Metazoa; phylum Arthropoda; class Insecta; order Hemiptera; family Pentatomidae; genus Euschistus; species Euschistus heros. The sequence continues at coordinate 848,540 of RCWM02000321.1, read as the reverse complement.
AAATGTTTTGTGCACACGTCCAAGCGCGTTTGTTTATGCAACTGTGTCAGTTGTTTTGGAACCCATCTTGCACAAACTTTATGAAACCCAAGTCTGCTGTAAATGATTTCGTAGGCAGAACCGTGGCTAATTGCAGACGATTTGCCACGTCGTCAACAGTTATCCGTCTGTCTGAGAGAATCATTTCACGTGAACGCTCAATGTTTTCCTCGTTTATGGCGGTAACTGGTCGTCCAGCTCCTTCATTTTGCGTAACACTTGTGCGACCATTTTTGAATTTTTCAATCCATTCATAGACACTCCGTTGTGGCAAACAATTGTTCCCGTACTGTACCAAAAGTCTTCGATGAATTTCGGCCCCTGATACACCTTCCGACCACAAAAAACGGATCACTGAACGTTGCTCTTCTTTGGTGCAAATAGAAAGTGGAGCGGCCATTATTAACAGCACGACAGCGATAACAAAACTAACCTACCAGCTTGATACGCACATAAACATAACAACGAATAAACAAAGCATGCGCCATGCCATCAACACAAAAGAACAGTACTGCCAACATAAACAAAAATATAGCTATATTGCGGATAATTATTGACTTACCCTCGTATATTAAATAAATATTCATATTTTACATTTGTCCAGAAGATTAAAAATTGAGGAGGTAAACTAACAGATGGTGTTTAAAGGAAGTTAGCGAGGAGCATTTTCGAATTGAGACAGGAAAACAATACCATTTAGCGGAAGCTCGGATAATAAAGGATTTTTCGAAGGATGCTGTTTGGTGAGCGGGAGTGTACAGGTTGATGAGTTGGGTTCTAGTATTTAAGAGGTGGATGGAGGAGCAGTGTCGGAAATTGGGGTAAAGCCTCACAATTTCAGAATACTTGTGAGAATGTCTGGGAATGTGCTTATCATACATAATGTAACAAGAACAACAACACAGGGTTTTTCTACTTACGGTTTATTAACAAATAATTATCAAGATATTAAACAGGGTTAAACTTGGTTAAACAGAACAGTACTAAACAATAATAATAGCATTCCACTTCTATTTACTGCACAATAATAATAACACAAAAATAATATAACCAACTCATAACATTCCCTCTTGTTACGGTACTACACTTGTCCGTGGCAACCAGCAAAAAAACACCTCAGCAACGAGGTTAGTTCTCCTTATTCTGTTGCACTGTCCCCTCCTTAGATGCATTCCTCCTGGAATGCTTTCGTTCCCTTCTGATAAATAATGTTTCTAGTGATTGTCTCATAAACTGGCTGACGGCAGTCCTTGAGAGATATTGTGGAATCTTCTACTTGAAGCTCAACCACCTTTACTTCATTCCCATGGTCACCGTTAAACAGTGCTAGGCGGTTGTAATGAATCTTGAAAATTCGAAATATTGCTTCGTTAATTTTCTTCTTTATTTTATAAGGCCCCTCCCAGTTATTCTGTAACTTGGGACAGAAACTGCGTCTTCTCCGTGGATTGTAAAGCCACACGAGATCTCCTTCTTTATAGTGGGATTTATTAGCTCAGATATCTTGATACTTTTTCATTCGATCACTAGCCAGCTTCAAATTCGTAAGAACCAATTTGTGTATATCTTCCTTTCTCCTTTGAAGGTCAGACACATAGTCTTCTTCATGCACACTCTCCACACTGGGCTTGCAACCAAACAGAAGGTCACAAGGCAGCCTCATCTCTTGACCGAAGAGGACCTTTGCTGGGGTCTGTTTGGACGACTCATTCATAGATGATCAGTAGGCCATTAGAAAGAGTGGAATGTGCTCATCCCAGTCTCGCTGATGACCAGAGACAACCTTGGATAGATACCGTAATAGTGTTTGGTTCATATGTTCAACCATCCCATAAGACTGTGGATGAAGTGCTGTTGTTCGGGTTTTTCGGATTCTGAGCTTCCTACAGACTTCTTGAAACACCCTACTATCAAAGTTTCTTCCCTGATCCGAATGTAATTCTAAGGGCACTCCAAAACGGCTAATGAACTACTTTATCAGGACATTAGCCAAGGTAGTAGCTTCCTGATTGGGAATAGCATAGGCTTCTACCCATTTAGAAAAATAATCCATAAGTACAAAGATGTACTTAGTGCCAGAATTGCTTTCTGGTAATGGTCCTAGTATATCCAGGGCTATCCTCTCGAATGGGCTCCCCACTATGTACCACTGCATCTCAGCTCTGTGTTTCCCCAGTGGTCCATTGCTCGCCGAGCAAGTAGTGCATTTTCGGCACCACTCTTTTACGTCATCAGAGCACTTTACCTAGTAATATCTCTCACGTATTTTGTGTAATGTTTTCGATACCCCCAAGTGCCCTCCAGAGGTCCCATTGTGAAGTTGATGAAGGACTTCCGAAACAACTTCTAGGGATTATCAGCTGCTTCGTAGATTTGGTACCATCTGCATTCTCAACCACCCTCTTAAGGAGGCCATCTTCTATTACCAGAGAGTCCCACTGAGTCCAATAAGCCTTCAAGGTCGGTGAAAAAGATGATACCTCCTGCCAGGTTGGACGACTTCCTGCCGATTTCCAATCTCTGATTTTCTTTAAAATAAAGTCGTTCTCTTGCTGATTCTGTAATATTTCTTAAATCCATTCATTATCGACAACCCTAGTCTGGAGTATAGTTGCTTCTTTTTGTTCCATTCGGCAACAATGGGAACAATTCGGTTGGCACGGCCTTCTTGAGAGGGCATCGGCATTCTGGTGGCTTTTACCCGGTCGATGCACGATTTCGAAGTCGTATTCTTGGAGCTCTTCCAACCACCTAGCGACTTGGTCTTCAGGATTTCTAAAATTCAGCAGCCACTTCAAACTGGGGTGATCGGTCCTCACCAAGAATCTCCTTCCATACAATTACTTGTAGAAGTGCTCTACAGATTTCACCACAGCTAACAGTTCTCTTCGGGTAACACAGTAGTTACGCTCCGGCTTGGATAGGGTCTTGCTGAAATAGCCCAGAACTCGTTCGTGCCCTTCCTGTAGCTGTGACAAGACATCTCCGATTCCAACGTCACTGGCATCAGAATCAAGGATGAACTTTCCATCGGGAAGTGGGTAGCCTAAAATCGGATCAGTCGTCAATCGTTTCTTCAAACAATCGAAAGCCAGCTGACATTCTTTGTCCCAATGAAAGGATCGCCCTTCTTCGGTCAATCGTGTCATTGGCTTAGCTATGTCTCCAAAATTCTTTACGTAATTAGTGCATGTCAGAGGGTATAGGCCATTCCTCAATAACTTGGACCTTGGCTGGGTCTACAGCTATTCCTTCTCCACTGATAACGTGGCCAAGATAGCTGACCTTGGTCATAAAGAGTTGACACTTCTTTACATTTAGAGTAAGGTTAGCGCCGTGTAGTCTCTTTAAAACATCTTCTAGGTTTGAAAGGTACTCTATGAATGTCCGTCCCATTATAATGATATCATCCAAATAAACGAGGCAAGTCCTCCAGGATAAGCCCCTGAGGATACTTTCCATGAGTCGTTCAAAGGTGGCAGGAGCATTGCAAAGGCCGAATGGAAGGACTGTAAATTGCCACAAGCCCGATCCATTTGTAAACGCAGCTTTCTCTCTGTCGGCCATGTCCCTAATGGAGTGCCCTTCTTGATTTGAACAGGGTAGTTGTTGATGTTGGCTAGTCTAACAGGGAAACTATTATTGGTTGTAACCAGTGCCTTACCAACAAGGATACCTCTTCCTATTTTCTCGTCATGGTTCCCAGGCTCCACCATGGCTGGAAAATCATTAAGATTAATAATATTTAACAAGATTAATAATATAAATAATTTAATTAATAAGATTAATAACCTCATGAAGCTGACCAGTTACAAAGCACTCACATCTTGCTGGGAGCTCCATATCCTCTATGATTGATGTTTCCCGTTCGTGAAGAATTAATTCGTCTGTGCCAATGTAGATGGTGCGGTACTTCAGGTCTAGTTGGAACCCGCAGGAGTTCATGATGTCCATTCCCAGAATGACGTCCTCTTTGATGTCTGCAACCAAAGCCAAGTGTGAAATAAAGGTAGTTCCGAGCTTTATACGTAAACATACTTCCCCATGGACCGTGGCTGCTTCCCCTGTAGCGGTTCGCACTTGGAAGGCGACTTCTGTACGGTCAATAGTTTTCGTCGCATCAGTATCTACCAACATGCCATACTTCCTACCATCCACCGTGCCGTCATTGTCAACACATTGTCGTGACAATACATTGTCAACTTGAGGTCCCAGCGAAGCAAGTACAACAAGAAGAGGGTCTTGGAAGTTACTTTGGGTCGTTTTCGCCCTCCAGGAGTCTTAGTTTTCCTGCTTTTTCGAATTCTCAGGTGCTTTCTCCAAACTTTTGCAGGCATTCCTGACATGTCCAACCTGGCCGCAGTTCCAACACCTTATGGGTCTTTTTATGTTCAAAACCAAGGACTTTATTAAATTAACCACTTCTTCAACGATTCTCTGGTCTGATACCTCCTGCTGTTCTTCGTCTTTGGGTCTGCAGTCGAAATTCCGCATGTGAGCATGACTATGGGATGCCTCTGAAGCCGCTTCATATTCCAATGCTATAGCCAGCGTGTCTACCAGTAGCTTCAGGCAGGCTAGACGTACCTCTCTCTGTGAATCTGTCTCTTTAAGGCCATCTACGAAGGCTTGGACAGCAAGGCATTCTATTAGGTCCTCTGGGGCAGATGGGTAGGCTTGACGTACCATCCTTGCAATGTCTGCTTCGAATTCCTGAGTTGACTCACCAACTTTTTGTTTCCTCGCTTTCAATCGTGACCGGAAAACCTGTTCTAGGTGGGCATGACCAAATCGCATCTCAAGCCGTTTTACAATTTGGTCGAAGTTCTCGATCTCATCGGCATGGAGGGTCTCAAGGACATCCAAAGCATCTCCCCTAAGAGCTACAGTGAGCGATATCGCCTTATATTTGGGAGTCCAACCATTGGTACTGGCCGCCGTGTTAAATTGTTTTAAATAGTTAGACCAGGAAGTCTTACCATCAAAAGTTGGTGATTTGATTTTTATTTTCATCTTTCCCTTGCCACCGGATTGCAATAGTTCTTCATAAGATTCTCTTCTGGGTAACCGTTGCTTGATTATGTTTTCCACTTTGCTCTCAATATTTTTAATTTCTTCTTCAAATCCCTCCTCAATAACCTAAAAATGTTTTTGGAGATTTGTAATCTCACCTCCAACTCGTTCAATATCTCCTTCAACATCTCTCCTTAGGTCGGAGACTTCCCGAGAGAACACGTCGAGGCGCCGATACATCTCTGAGGCGAGGTTCGAAAACTTTTCATCCATTTTACTATTTAACTCTCTAATAGATTTTGAAAAGCTATCCTCAAAATCAACCATTTCAGGACCTGTGCCCTTACCTTCAAAATAATTTCGAAGCCTTTGCACTAAAGTTGTTTTAGAACCTGTTGTATCGAGGTTTAATTCTTCTAACTCTGCCCTCAATTCAGCTACTCATAATTCCTGAATTTTCTTAATAGGCATTCTGAATCCTTAAATTATCTGTGTTAATAAACTGAACCCCACACCTGACACCAATTGTAACAAGAACAACACAGGGTTTTTCTGCTCACGGTTTATTAACAAATAATTATCAAGATATTAAACAGGATTAAACTTGGTCAAACAGAACAGTACTAAACAACATTAAAACAATAATAATAGCATTCCACTTCTATTTACTGCACAATAATAATAACACAAAAATAATATAAACAACTCATAACATTCCCTCTTGTTACTACACTCGTCCGTGGCAACCAGCAAAAAAACACTCTAAGCAATGAGGTTAGTTCTCCTTATTTTGTTGCAATAATATATCTATTCATTGCACTTATTGATTTTTCCTTTTCTGTAAATATATATTTAATGTCATATATGAATTAAAAGATCAAATAGGGATAGCTAATTTTTAAATAAGAGAAAGAATATATTTATTGAAGGGAAATCGCAGAATCACAAGAAAACAGCTAACTGTTTTCATACATATTCAATTAAAACCCTTGGAAAATAAATACCAAAGCGGATTCATGAGTTAATTAGAATGAGATTAGACCTATCAAAATATTAGATTTTATTTTTTAATGTTAATATGAGAAATTTTCGAACTGTATTAAAATGAAAGTCGTATTAACTGAAAACTCTATCATTTATTCATTGTTTCTAATAAAATAGATTAATACAAATTTATGGTTATTTGAGATAAAAAAAAGTTTTTCTTAAATGCGGGTGTGTTTTTACAGAACTTAGCGGTTTCAAGAATGTAACCTTGACCATGTTGATAGTATTCAAGAAGTAATGTAACTAAAAATGTATTTAAGATATTGGATATGAATTGTATTGTATCTAGGAAAGTAAACTAACCTTCATAAGAGCATCAACAATCTGGGCAACAACTTTCGCTTCATCTTGATTTTCTGTTGAATCAGATATATTTTTATTTTCAATGTCGAGAATCACTACAGACATTTTGAGATCTGGTGACAGAGCTTGTTGTAACCAATTTGGGGCCGAGTCTAGCATACCCTATATATATAAATTATGTAGTATTAATTATAAAGAATAAAAATAAATTAATGATAATACATTATATTAAACTCTCATTAATCTTCTTCTAAGTTATGATCTCTTACCTTTCATTAATTGCCCATAATTTTGTCTTTATAAAGATATAAAAACATTTTACTATTATAAGTTCATACACAGTCGAAATAGAGAGTAAATTGTTCAGAAAAATTAATCGATTTTAAGTAATTTTTTTGAATGAGAACATATAGAAGCCATCTATTTTTTGTGGTCTAAAATATATACTAAATAATCAATAATCATATTGTTTTTCTCAAACTTTTTAAAACATATTTCTACAAACACTGTTTCAAAACTAAAAGAACTCATTAAAATATAATGAGAAACCAAGAGAATTTTCTTAAAATTTATTACCTTCGTCAATGAAAGAGTTAGCTCTTCTGTTTCTTTATTGGCACATTTTAGTTGACCATCGTAAGTTAAATTATTTGCTAATGCATTGATTACTCGATTCATCCTGTACTGTATAGTAAGCGGTGAAGTGACAGCAGGTCTGTCCAACCTTTCAAACAGCGATATGCCTAGTCCCAATTCTCTAACAAATTCAATAAATTATATGAATAATAAAGGAAGATCTTTTCAATATTATATTTTTCTAATCTTAGAAATAAAACAACTAAACAATAAGTACTTATTATATTATTTTAGCTGAGATTATGAATAATTATATGTTATTTTATCCTTAATTGTATATATAATTTTATTTTCCATTCCACCTTCATTTTTAACTAAATAAATGTTTAAAAAAAAATTCATATCAATACAAACCCAAAAAGGTTCCATATTAACATACTTAAGCAATCATTACAAAAAGATTACCTTCTGTATTTCATACTCAAATCCATTCTTGATAATAGAATGCATAACAAAAGATTACAAATTAAGTTTAACATCTTACGATAAAAATAAACAAAATGATCCAAACAAAACAAATTAACAACCTACTTAGCTTTCTCGTTTAAAACTAAAGCAGGCAGCTGTTTTGGGTCTCCAACAAGAATAAATTTTTTGGCCAGAGAAATTGGTTTAAGTATGGCTGGTAATGAAACTTGGGCAGCTTCATCAACTAAACACACATCAAATACTTGCCTCTCGACCCACAAATGTTTGCACCCAAAACAGGTTACTCCAACAACATTCTAAAAAAAAAAAAAAAAAAGGATGAATAAAACACGCAAAAAACCTATAAATTTAATTTATGTAGTAACATTAGATATTTTATATTATAAAATTATAAAAGCAGTAATGTTTAATATACAACACATCTCTATCATTTCTTCCATTTTTCACATACTATAAATTAATAAAGATAAAATAGACAATGATGTACCTAATCTTTTTGATTTAATAATATAAAAAAGATAAAACTAACCAATACAGGCTCCATACTTGAAATGAAAAACAAGAAAGAAATTTTCATGTGATTAATTGATAACACAGGCCAATAAAAAAAGTTATGAGTTTAAATTGAGTTCTGAGTAGTCTTCCACCAGAAAACAAGAAATGAAGTAAAAAAAAAAATTTCTCCCTGACTGAGGAAAACATTAGATCATGTACGTGTCTACCTATAATGTACCGCTTTTCCCAATTAACATTTAAGAATTAAAAAGATCAAATTACTTCAATTAATAACTAAATTAACAATTAATCATTATTTGAAATAAACAATGTTGAGAGAAAGTAGGGTTTTCATAAGTAACTTTTTTCATTCAAAGGAATATAGCTCCTAAACAGTAGGTTCTAGTGACAGATGTTACATAACAAAATATTCTCCATTAAATTTTTTATAAGTACACTGTTGGTAAATATCCGATCCGAGCAACACCTACAGAGCTAGAGGGGGGAAAGATATATATATAGATATATATATATATATATATATATATATATATATATATATATATATATATATATATATATATATATATATATATATATCTTTTTCACCTTCCCCATGGAGAGAAGATGGCGACTAACAGTATGACACACCACACTCCCTGGCAAGTTAGTGAGTACTAGTGGACGGATTTGACTCAACAGCTTCTGTCAGAACCTCATCAACATCCATTAATGGCCGTCCGGAGCCTTTCTTCCTTTCCAACGTCGTATCTTCACTTCTAAATTTAATAACCTTAAAAATATAGGTTTCAATAGTGACTTAATATCAGATAAGTTAGAAGTCAAATTTTGGATATGAGCAACACCAACAGAGCTAGAGTTAAATTTATTTCTCTAATTCAAGATGCACGACTGGAAGGTTCTTCAGAATTTTCACATTTTTAATTTAATGCTTTAAGACTGTTTTTTTTTTTTTTTGGATTTACTTAGAAAATCTATCTTTTTGAGAGTGTCCATCTCCCTGCATGATAAATAAGACTGGAAAAAATCCAGACTTAAATAGTATGAACTCAGCATAGTACTTTGCTTCCTCCTAAACTATAACATATGTTATGAATTATAAGTCTAAGTTTTATTCACTAAATGTGTATTTTTGTTTTTAGCTTCCCAATCAATTCCAAATATTAGCATAATACTTTCAGTTATTCATAAACTGATTAGGAAAATCAAAAGCTGCTGCCTCTCATAAATAATTTCATTATCCATTGCCTTCAATGGACAAATAAAATAACAGTTTTAATGAAAGGACATCATGGACAGAGTTAAAAATGTTTATAGTTAATTTTATTTTAATCTTCAAAAATTACAATGATACAACAAATATACAAACCTTATCCATAAATATTTTTTCAATATTTGCAGTGTTTACTTCTTTCAAAGACTGCAGATAGCAGTTTTCTGTATATTCTTTCAGTTTTGGATGTATCCTGTGCTCAGGACCTAGTCGAAGCATCTTTACCTTCCCAACCTACACAATATTTTACTAAGTATTACGGATTAACAAATAAAGGAATGAATTTTCATTGATGATAATGGCAACACATTAGTATAAGTATAAAATGCATAATTAGTTTATCATTTAAATATTAGGAGATATTTATTTACATAAATATAAATTAGAATTATGTACTAATAAGTCAAAATTTTACTAACTAAATTTATCAGAATATTGTCAACAGCAGAATGTGTAAAACTTGTAACCAATACTTTTAATCCCAATCTAGTTAACAATTCTATTAGAGCAGCCATAGTAGTGGTTTTACCTAAAACATAATTAAATTATTTTAAAAAATTATCATTTATAAACAATGAAACTTTGATCCATGTGAGCATTCTTAATAACCTAAAAACTCTTAATGACCACTTATTTTATTTACTTATTTTCATCTATGTTATTTGAGGGTTATGAGGGTTCAACCTAACAGTTCTGTTTATTTCTGTAGAGAACAAACAAAAATGGAAGGAACTGGAATAAATAGAAGATAGAGACAATTAGTTCCTTTTTTCTTTTTTTAATTTAGAAGTAGATATGGCAGGGGAGGTTATGCTATATTCTAGAATATAGAATATATGCCTACCAACAATAAATTTATGATCTTGATCCAGTCTACATTTGGAAACAAAGGTATTAAGGATTGATAGTCCATATTTTAAGTTCTAATCAACTTAGTCAACTGTTCAAATTAACAACTGTTAAGTTTTTAACAGAACACCATTCAGGAATAAAAAAGAAGAAATATGTATTAGTGCCTTAATGTTTTTGTGTAACAGCTTCATAACCTCAAAGGCAGCGACAATAGTTCTCATTTTGTTTTAATTTTTGTAATAGGTGTAAGACAAGGAGTTAAAATCCTGCTGTTCTGTTTTTTTTCTCTTTAACGTAAATTACTATTCCAGTAATAAGATTTATTACAAAAAGAAAAAAAAAAGTTTTTCACATAGTGAAAGCCTACAGCATAGATGAAAACAGAGAAATAAGTAAACAATAAATTATGAACAATCCACTATTCAATCATGAATATCTTTTAAATATATGTACATTTAATAATTTTTCTTTATATTTATAAATAAAACTTTACCTGCACCAGGCATCCCTTTTATTAATATGTAATTTTCAGCAGAAATAGCTTGCAAAACAGCTCTAATTTGTTCTTTGTTCAATCGAGCAAAAATATCTTCACCGATACGTTTAATTTTGGAACTTAATTTAGCAGAAAATGTGGGAATCTAAAAATAAAATGAATATAAGGTGATAATGAAAGTTTGTTTTATGGCTAAAGTACAACCTGAAAAAATATTCTGCATTGGTGAAATCATAGTTAATAAATTTAAATAATTGACATTGACTAAACAAGAAACTGTACCAGTGACTATTTTATAAAAAAAGCAGTTTAGTTTAAAAGCATATAGGTTGAAAAACATGTTCAGATTTTTTTTAACCCTAATTTTGCTACAACAGTAAAATGAAAATTTACCTTAAGATCAACTATTAAATCTCTAAGAGCAGCAGATTGGTCAGTATTTTCCATTAGAATTGTAAGGTTATTCATGAGTATATTAAAAGTACTATCAGAATCATATAAATCAATAGTCATCAATTTATCACTTTTCAGATGCCTGAATGGAAAAAAAAAATTAATAAACATGAATAAAAAATAAAATAAAAACAACACATAAAGCAGGAAACATTTTTTAAAAAAACTGAAACTCATGAAGGGTCTTTAGTTCAGTACTTTATAAGCTGATTCTTATAAAAACAAAAGTAGTTAACTACTTCAGAATAATTATTAATAATTTTTAACTTTTTGAAATTTAAAAAAAAATGTAGGGGCAAATGAACTTAATACCACAAAATTAATTAAAACTAGATTTGAACTCAGTTTAATTTGTTGTTTTTGGATTTTATCTTATTTTATTAAACATTTTTTAGCCATGTAAATGACTTGGAGATTATTAATACAACTCTTAGAGAATCAAACAGAATGATTTCAAATTTAATAAATAAATCAACAGCTAGTTAAAAAAAAAAGAAAATTATAATGAACTACAATGTAACAACAATTAGACTAAAGTAGTTGAAATTAGTAGTTGGTAACTATAAGCCCCCTGCACAAAGGGACAATACTGGCGGCCAGTAATGGTGGATTGAAGTGGGAGCCAGTAAATGTCTGGAAAAAAGGTCAACACACGAGGACAGTAATGGCTTCTATTAAATGTTAAGTTCATTTCCAACAAAAATTAACCAAATACTGTTATTATTCTTTTCACCTGGAATCCTTTCTTTTCAAAGAAAATCAATGCCACTTTTAAATTCATTAAGTTGTTTATAAATAATCAAAAGTTGAAGTAGGTTTTATGCTTCTTTAGAAAACCGATTGAAATAAAATTTTAACGTAGAATTGTAGTTTTTGCGGATTCCTTGAATTCCACATAAACCCTAATAAAAACTGAACAATACACAATAAAATTATATGGTGAGATAAAAATGTCTCGCTGTATGATTTTCAAGTTCACTCCTTTAAGTTGCCTTCCTTTATACTTTTTATTCAAGCTCACAAGAATTCCAAGTCAGGAACTGTGAGTCCTATTTCTATTAACTTGTCCTTTAGGTTTATCATTGCAAACTCCCTTTTGCTCAAATTTGAATATTCATTGAGCTAAACATTCTATAAAGTTTCATAATTTTACATAGCTATCTAAAAAAAAAAGAATGCATGTTATCTGGACTCAATTCTAGAGAAATAACTTTTTTTTCTTTGAATTTTGAACACATGTTTGAACAGAGCGCATTAAGTAGAGTACTGAATGTGAACATTCACACACAATCCCTAATTCACCTGTCCACCGAACATAGTGCTCTACTGTACTGGCGACGAGTATACTGGAACATGCTTGAGTTTAGTGGTCACCAGCAACTTATTGGACAATATAGGACGTTGAAGGAAAAGTAGCCCTGCACACGGGTACAATAAAGGGGAAATTACTGATGGCAAATAATATCTAGCTCTATTGGTTGTCAGTATTGTCCTCGTGTGCACGAGGCTATAACTACACATTGCCAAATTTTAAATGTTTATTGTTTTTTAAACAATAAAACAAAAAATAATAGGAATGACATTAATAAAGAAATAAATATTTAAACTAACTTATCCAACATGACAGATACGGTCAATGGTGAAATGTCCTGGATTTTTCCAAGAGCTTGAGCAATGCGGTTTTCACTACTGATAATAATCAACTGACCAGGTGTCAATTCTGTTTCTAACAGAGAGCTATCAGCTTTAGAGAAAGTTGCAATAAACTGCGTACTGTCAGTCTTCACACAAGTATCAATTTTCATTTGCGCAAGACATTTTCCAGTCTTTTCTCTAAATAATTACAAAAAATAAAATAAAAAAATTACAAATAAAATAACTAAAAACACAACCATACATTTTAATTTGAATAAATAAAGTAGTAATAGATACTAAATTAATTCATAAAAATATTTTAGCATCCTAAATGTATTAAATAGTACTTCTTTTTTTTTTAAATATTGCATTTTATTTAATACATACATTTTATACTCACTAAGAACAGACAAATAAAATTTAAATAAATTTGTCATATGAAAATGATAGTTTTTTTTTTTTTTTTTTTTTTTTTTTTTTTTTTTTTTTTGGCTTTAAAGACTTGCTTACACAAGTCCTATATTGCCAATATAGCACTATCTAATTTTATTTAATTTTGTGCTCAGTTGAATTTTTTTTTTTCTTTCTCTATTATATGAGAGCTTTGGTTTCAGACAGAAATTTAATTAAATCTTGGGCCTTTACTTTCGTCAAAGTTCTTAAGAATTCAGAGACGTCTTGAACAGTCAGTGTACCCAGCGTTCTTATCCTCTCATTCACAAACTTTTTGCAATTAAACACGATGTGTCTTGGATCTTCTAGACATTGGCATTTAGAACACATGCCACTTTGAGTTAGGGCCATTAAATTGAGGAATTTGTTGGTTCTGCCATGGTTAATCTTCAGTCTAATAAGTTTTACTAGACTTGGGCGTTCGAGATTTAGCCTTTGAGTTACAAACCATGGAGTCAATGCTACCTTTTCTTGTACTGCGTAGTGGTCCTTTCCTTTCAGTGCACTTTCCCATTCGTAAAACCTTTGCCATTCTTCGATCGCATTATATTTGATTTTTCTTATTAGATCTGTTATTGGGATCTTGATATTTATCCGGTGATGCTGGCGTTGGTTGGCAGTTTTATCTGCCGTTTCATTACCTGACAGCCCTACGTGTCCCGGTACCCATTGGAAGAAAAAATGGTTTTTTTTCGGCATGTACAATAATGAGAGAATTTTAAAAGAAATGTAATTATGTGATTTTGTTTGGTGTAACAAATTTAGATGTTGGCATACAGAGGCTGAATCAGTTAGGATGACTATATTAGTATTTGAGTATGTTCTTTCGCAGTAAATAATGGAATGAAGGATGGCGTAAAGTTCTGCGCTGAAGATACTAAGATTCAATGGCACAGAGAACGAGAATTTCTGGTTGTTCTGGGGGTCAAATACGGCGATCGAAGTGCGAGTTTGTGTTTTTGAAGCATCAGAATATATTTGATGGTAACTGGGATATTTTTGAGCTATTGTTTCCAGTGCTGCTAGTTTTAGATGCAATGAGGAGTAGAGAGATTTATTATGAGTTTTACCGATTAGATTTGGATTGCTATTTACTTTGATTAGACATTTAGGAGCTGGTGTTGTGTATTCCTGAGGAGCTTCAGTTTTATGGAGTGATTTAAGCAGTGGTTGTAGTTCGTTGATGATTTCTACTAGCTTCTGACAGAATACATTGCCTTTATTAATTGCATTCCCAACTGGGTGGTTAGAGTCCGAATAAACCTTGAGGAGGTATTTTTTAGCTAGCCACGTCCTTCTAATGTTTAAAGGCATTTCTCCGGCGGAGGCCTGAAGTGCATTAATGGGAGACGTTTTGAAAGCCCCTAGGCACAACCTAATGGCACCTGACTGCAATGTGTTTAACACTTTGATGTAGGGGGAATTTGATTCATTATAAATAACAGAGCAATAGTCTAGAACGGAACGGACCGAATAATTGTTTTGTATAATGTAATTAAATTCCGAGGGTGAGATCCCCAGGATACTCCGGCTAAGGATTTTAATATGTTCATATTATGAAATGACTTTTTTTGAATCGTTTTGATATGTTCTCTGAAGCTTAATTTTCTGTCTAATGTTACTCCCAAGAATTTTAGATTTTCCTCGCTTCTTATGGTGAATCTATCGTTAGACAGCTCGAAATCTTTCAGAGTAAACTTCCTTTTCCTTGTAAAAGGAGTTATGCTGCACTTGTTGGGATTTATTTTTAGATTCGTGGCTAGAAACAGTTGGTTTAATCTGTCTAAGGCTGTACCTATTATTTCTTTTCCTTCTTCTGCCGTATTTACTGAAGTGTAAATTAAGAAGTCGTCTGCAAATTGAATAATTTTGCAATTATTAATTTTTGTATTAGAAATATGTTCGGTATAAAGGGTTGAAGAGGGTCGGGCTCAGAGGGTCTCCTTGGGGGAGCCCACTGTATGTATCAAAAGCTACACGTCCTTCCCAGCTGTCCACGAAGTATGTCCGGTATGATAGGTAATTTATTATCCATTGAGTTAATTTTATTGGTAGATGAAGGGTTTTTAATTTGGAGAGTAAAACTTGAATTTTTACGTTGTCGTATGCTCTGTCTATGTCTATTGTTAATGCAACAAGGATTTTTTTTTGTTTGTAGGCTTTGAAAATATCGGTCGTTAGTAGAAAGATTGCGTCTGTGGTGGATCTATTTTTCCTGAAGCCAAAGCAAAAAGGACTTAAAATATTTTTTGTTTCTATGAACCATTCAAGCCTGTTTTTTACAATGACGTTGAATACTTTTGCTAAGCACGAGATGAGAGCGATAGGGCAAAATGATAGTTTACTATTTATTATAAATTAATGTTGTCAGTTGGGAGATAGATAAGGATAAATAAAACACATTCTAAATTATTTTTTAAACACAATTAATAAGGGCTATAAGCACTATCAGGATTACCTTATTGCTCTCTTCTTAATTGTTTTTAGACCTGATGACTCATGATATATGCTTTTAACACTCTCACTAATCCTCAAAAATCATGCCGTAAATTTAAAAAGATTCTGATGCAATGATTAAGATTAACACACCAATATAGCAATAAAATTATCTAGTGCAATCAATTGATTATTTCACCAAATATATCAATTTAGAAATAATAATTAGGTGACTAGTAATTAAGTACCTTATCTCTGAACCCAAAGTCCAAATATCAGAAAGGCTTGATTTAGAAGCTCCTTTTTCAAGGAAGATTAGACTCAACCAATGAAATACAAACTTTATATGATTGTCAGATAAATGCTTAGTAGCAACAGAACCATATTCAGAAAGTAAATTTCCTTCCTTCAGTTCACTAAGATTTTTTTCCCTAGAAAAGGAAAATGACATTTAACAAAAATAATAAAAAATAATGTTTCCAAAAATTTGAAAGGGAATGACAGAACACGAAAAACAATATAAAAAACTTAATAATCTGAAGCAAAACTTTATAAAATTTAATTACTGATTTTCGTCACTATGTAAATAAACATTTTTGACCTAAAAATTCATTATGTATCATGCAAAAATTTAAATTTAAAATTTTTTATTTTTTCCAAGATGTATCATTCTATTTCATTTTGTATTCCTTCTTTGAGTGAGTAATTAGACATAATTTTTCGTTCCAACATAAAGAGAAACACTTTATTAAGCAGTGCTGCTCATTTTAAATGAGTTGCTAAATACACAGCATACTTTATGAATCTCAATCTGACAATATTAAAAAAAAAAAAAGATAACATCCTCTAACACTTGTTAAAACAAACAATGGTTATAACGAACTTCTTCAAACATCATTAAGACAATATTCACTAAATGTATCAGTTCCATAATAAACTTTAAAGGATCAAGGAAATAGGTGAATGGAAAAGGAGGAGGAATTAAGAAGTGGAGGTGGTAAGGACCTTTAAGAGTAATTGAAAGATAGTCTTTAAATCCTTAAAACCCCAAATACACATTTGAAATACTAGGGAGTATTTAGGAAATTATAATCTAAAGTCTGAAAATTTCCTAAACACAGTTACTGAACTATTGCAAAAACCGAGGAGAAAATCATTTTTGATACTTCACTTCTGATTAAGGAAGAAGAAATTTTCTTGATGGCATATCATCTAAAATGGATTTAACTGTTTTTAAACTCAACACCTCGTGAATTTGTTTCAAAATTTAAATTAAGAATCAAGAACAACTTAAAAGAACAGAAATAATAATAGAAAGGATCCATTACAATGTTTCCTTCCTTTTAGTAAAAAATTAATTTGAACCATTTGTAGAAAACTTACAAACTAAAAACTATACCTTCTTAATTTAAATTTTGATAGGTGCCTTTAAATTATTGATCTCACCTTAAAGCAGCAAAACATGGGACAAGATAAGGACACGAAGAGCACGACTTTCTGTTAATTGGAGGTGGGAGTGGAGGGAAGACTAAGTTATCTGTAGCTTCTATTGAAGTAGATTTAATAAGCCAATGGCACAACCCATTTCTTAGTAATGTCAAGTCCCTCATTTCTTTTTCTTCGCATTTTATCTCCTTCATTTCAACTCCAGAACTGTAATTAAAAAATAAAACATTATAATCATTCAATTTAAAGAGTTTCCATTTCTATCATTTTCAAAGATTTAAGCAGAGATCTGATATAATTCTCTTTTTGATTAATTAATTTTATGATATACATATAAAAAATGTCATGGTTATACAAGATAGTGGACAGGGAAGGATTCATTAATAAAAGGGAAGTGAACTTGAGCTTGTCAACAAAATAAACTATACTATTTATTAGAAAGTTTTGCAAGGATATTGAAAAGCAAACTAATTCATAGGATTTTCAGTAATTCATAGCTTTGTAGCCATAAAATCTAAATATGGGTGGCCATAACCAGGGCTGAAACTAGGAGATTTGTAAGGGGGGGGGGGGGCAAAATTAGTTTGCCCCTCCCTCTCCATCCTTCACCATAAATATTCCATAATACAATCACCACCATAATACAATATAATAAAGTTTACACAGTATGCAAATAAAATTAAACAATAGTAATTGTGGTATTATTATTTTTAAAATGTTTATAATAATTTATTATATTTTTCATAAACATTTCAAATTTTATGAATTGAAATTAGAAATTGGCTGCCCAGGGCACCTAGCTCCCCTGCTTCACCCTAGTTCGGGGCCTGGCCATAACTATGGGAAGAAAACAAAGGCTTGGAGATTATTATTCAAGTCATTTTACCATCATTTACAGTAATATTAACATTTAATATGATAAATATAACAGATTTATTGTGATTAATGTACAGTAAAACTGGATGAAAAACTGTGCACAATAAAAGTATCATTGTCATATCAAAAAGTAAAGGTATATGTGGTAGACTCAGGCACAGATGTGAGAGCAAAAAATCATTTCTGATATTTACATTTTGATGAGAATCAGAGAAGTAAAGCAATTGTGGGATTGCTGGTGGTAAGCAAATTTTATAACAAAAAATATTTTTATTACCTTAAATACAAAAGAAGTCCTGAGTCAACCAAGTATCCCATTTGTTTTAGGAGCATACAATAAAGAATTACCTGGCCTCTATGCTCTATGCTAAAAGAAACTTTACCAGTTTTAAGCTCCAGAGGCATAGTCTAAAAAAAGAAAATATAAAATGAAAATTAAACCAAATTTTACCAATTATTTAAATAATAACACATCTTGATTTGAATGTAAATAAGTATATAAAAGAATAAAATCTATCAAAGAATGGAAAAAAAAAACCCATTGAATATTCAATCCTAGTGTTAAATGGTTCAGATTAATTTTTTAAGCAGCGCATTCTCTCCTAAAGAAATTATATTTTTGGTCTAAATATCTATTCATCCCAATTGATTTATTAATAAATATATTACCAATTTAGTTCCAGACTAAGTAAAAAAATAAATATAAATTAAAGCAATAATATATCCAAACTTTTCAGTTTATAATTTTTTTTTTTTTCTTCATCAAATAACTTTAAATTAAATTAATTTAAAGTATTAATAAAAGTAATAAAAATATAATAAAATTAGTTACCTTGACTCTATTTCTGACTTGAACTCTGACTGTCGCATCAACTTTACCTTTAACACCAAGAACGGGAGAGTAAATATTTTCTTCAATATCTTGGGTTTCAACTATTTCCCCAGAAAAATTGTTATGACTGAAAAAAAATTATAGACCAAGCATTTAGCATATGAATATTCTAAAAGGTTGCATTGTACTATTTAATTAGTTATATAGGAAAGTTATCAGTACAATAACCAGTCAGTCCGGGTATTCTAATCTTGTAGGTTTAAGTTCTAAATTATAAATATTCATCATAAAGAAAAAAATAAAAGGTAAGACAATTAAACTAACTGAAGCTATCAGAACAGAACAGATCTAAGCATTTCCAGATATCAGATATTAAATCTGGCTTGAGGCAATTGAAGGCAATCAAAACGTTTTTGGCTTGAAAAGATAACAATTTTCTTTGTCAAAAAAATATCAAATCGAACGATGTTGTATCAGTTCTGCCTTTGAGATATTAAAGTGCCTTCTGCAACCCAGCAAACTCAATTTCATGAGAAATTGTTAATGGCGATTTCTTTACTAGTAAGCCATCCTCCCCACCCTGCAGTTTTCTCGTAATTGACCCCTCAGGGTTGTAGAGCCAAGGAAGAAGGTATATCATTATTTCATATAACATGCAGCACAACCTTAAGTACACATTTAATAATAGTAAATTTCAGATTGATACATGGAATAACTTACTTATCTGAATCAGAATAACCAGCAACATATCTTTTCATAAATTTATGAATAGATTCAATAAATGAGTGGAGTTTATTTGTAATTTCAGCATAATCCATTTTTTCTAAAAACATATTTAGTACAAAATCTTTACTACCAATCATTCTTCTATATTCTTTTTCTATTTCTTCAATACTAAAATACCTTTGTTTCAGAGCCTAGAACATAGATATATTATAATTTAGAAGAGAAAAATTAACAAATTTTCTTTTACATAACTACACAAATACATTCAATATAGCCTTTAGGAAATGAATAAACTGGGAGCCATCAAACCACTGGATGGGCCTAATCCTCAAGTATAGAAGAGTGGGACATTAGATCCATGATGACCAGATTCCTTCAGAGCTAACTCAGTAAATTTACACTAACATTGTGACACATCTCCGAAGAGTAACCTCAGTATAGGTGAGATATGTAATAATGTATACCTCATCACTTCTGAACTTGGGCAATGGTGAAAACTTGATAAGAAGTACCTCATGAAGGGTGGGGTGAAGCCTAGTGGTAGTATAAGTGGGAAAAAAATATGAGTTATCCTAGCAACTGGACAAACATATGTAAACAAGTTAAAATTAATTTAGCAGAAGATCCATAGAATATATTGTAAAATTAATAATTTGGCTTAAAATTTCTAGAATAGTTTGACTGATAATGTAAGTATAAAAAGCCCTATGCCAAATAGAAATAAACATGAATCTTTAAACTATATAAGTAACTGTAAAATAAAAACTTGGCTACTGAAGTACAAGAAACAACATTCTGATATTAAATCCTAAAAGAAAGTAAATAGGGTCATTAATATCAGAAACAAGATTTTAGAAAAATTCTTTTAAGTTAGTAATTAAACTTGGCTATTCTTTTAACTTTTTTTTTTTTTTTTTATTCAGTTAAAGTAGGGATGCTACTAAAATCTTTAAGTTTATTGAAAACAGAAAAAACAAAAGTTATTCAAAAGTTACCTCCTGAAATAGTTGATGCACACTAGAACCAAGAACCATAGGGTATCTATTTCCCTCGCCTACTTCTTTAAAAATATGAGAGAGTACTGTTTTTCGCATACAATAAACAGATCCAACAATAGTTGTACCAGATATAAGCTTATCAGGGTTTGTTACAAGCAATCCATTCCAATCTACAATCCATCCCTCAGGACTTTTTATACCTCTTACACTAATAATATCTTCAGGAACTATAGGACAATCATTCCTAAAAAATAAAAACAGCAATAATAAATAAAATAAATTTAAACCACCAATAAAATATCTATCAATGAAAATGGAATATATATATATATATATATATATATATATATATATATATATATATATATATATATATATAATCAAAATTGAATTACATAGTTATACTCAATAACTATATTTGCAGATTTTAATAATAGGACTTGCATAAAGAGAAGTATATGAGATATTGAAAAAGTTTATTTTAAGATAAATAAAATTGCCATTCTCATTTTTTATCTACAGAACACTTGCAGCAAGAAAGATACTAAAATGAACAATATACATATACAGATACTAAATGAATATATGCATTTGATCGATTCACACAAAACTTTTTTCTAACGAAATTTCAAGGCATTTGAAATAACTTTGATATGGACATTTTGATCACTTGAGGTACACTTCATGGTAAAGAAGGACCTATACAATCAATATTGATGAATTGTTTGCATGTTCTATAGAAGTGTTTTATTTGAAGACTAGTTTTAAATGTAAAACATTCAACATCAGTTCGAAAATTATACAAAAAAATGCTCGTTGATAGCCATCTATCTAAGGAGGCGAAATAAAAAGGGCTAAAACAACATTTTTTTTGTTTAAATGACCAGATAAATATTTGCAATTGTACAATTTTAAATTTGTTTCCAGGAGGAACAGGAAAAACCAAAAAGTCATAGGGAATAACTAAAGAACAATCCTTCTATCTACCTGACCCTTTCATCTCCTAACACTCTGCTCTAGATCCTGATATCTTACAGAAGCCCTTTTCATTTTGTCTCCTTAAATGATTATCAAAATGTTTCAACACGTTTGATTTTCTAAAATTACAATACCTATAACCTATGCAGCAAACAGCTCATGCTTTGAATTTATTTTTATGTTTTTAGAACTGATGATGAATATTTAACATTTAAAATTATTCCTCAAATAAAAAATTCCAATAGAAGTAGTGAATAATATATCAATACTGAATGGACATTTTAATTATTTGGAAGTTGAAAAAAGATATCGATTCTCAATCACCATGCCCATCTCTTGCTATAGTGCAAGTGCCAATATAAAGCAAATGCTTTCAATTTACCTTGACCTGTGTTATAACTAGTGTCTGCTTTACTTAATATTAAAATGAAATATATAATTAAAAATACCATGGACTCTTTAGAATGCATAAACCAATGCTTTTCTTAGAAAGATTTTTCACAGTTAGTCGTTTTTCTCCATTAGGACCATCGTTAATACGAATAACTTGGCATCTTTGTAACTCTTTTAAATCAAAATTCCTAAAGCAAAAAAAAAAAAACAGTAAACTGTGGATAGTTTAGTAAAAAATACAGTGAAATTAAATATTAAACTTCAGTTAAACCTACTGATCATATTCTTCATCAAATATAGAAGCTTTTAGAAATGAAGATATATCATCATCATCATCAAAAATCTTGTTGGATTTTTCACTATCAGTCAAATCTTTAAAGTTTAAATTCCTTTTCAAAGAGCTTTCTTCAAGAAGGCATTTTTGTCGCTTAACTTTAATTTTTTGTGGAGAAATGATTATTGAATCTTCAGCAAGGTTGATTGAATCTGCATCTACATCTTCTTTTTCATTGGTTTGATTACTTTGCTTAGTGGAACAGTTTTTAAATGCTAAAATTAAAATTCATTAAACTAATTACTTATAGAGAATTATTAACAAGAAGAACCATAATTAAAATATTAAAAATGGTGTTATAAAAAAAGGGGTCTGTTATTGCAAAAAGGTGATTTGAAAAAAATATTGTTCAATTGTTATTAAGATTCAAAATGGGAGACATTTAAAAATATGAGATAAAAGGTAGCATTTATGTTTTGTATATAATCAAAATAATAATTAATTTTTTTCAACAAGTTACCACGTTCTGTTATAGATATCATTCTAAACATCAAGTTTTTATTATTTTTTTTCTAAAAATACTGAATTAAATTTAACAAAACCTTGGAACCAATTTAATAAATATAAGAATGTAGAAAAAGTAGAGTTTGGTGAAAATATTAAATGAACTAAACTTCCAAGGTCCTTTTGAAACTGCCCGGTTTGATATACTTTAGAAATCAAAGGTAACAACAATTAAAAAAATCAAAGACTTTAAAAAATTAGAAAACTGACTTTAGAAGTATGCTAAAAAGAACAAAATATTTTACATTGAATCAGTGCTAAGAGAGGAATGAAGTTAATCTATTTTATAAACTTCCAGAAATGACACAATCAATAAATTCAGTACCTTTGAAGATATACATTACAAAGTGTGGCATTAAAAATGGATTTTGAAACGAACAGTCGTCACACTTCAGTTAAATAAAATTATTGATCTTTAAGGTCATAAGTGACTATTGGTAACTTCAACAGACCTAACAAAATAATGTCAATTGAACTTTTCAGAGCATATTAATTTCACCAAACCACATTTTTTTAAGCATGAAATTTAGTAATACCTGATTCATCACATTTCACACGAGGATCTGGTTTTTCAGGACTTAGAAAAAACTTCAAGCCATTGTTCTGAAATTACAAGAAATATTTAAATGTATAATATGATAAATAATTCACTAAGCTAATAGTAAATGCAACAAATCTCCATGTGACTCAACATAAAACAGTGACTTCATCAAATAATTTTGCATTTTATAGCTTTATTTCACTAATATCAAAATACCAGACTTTCGAAATTCCTATCTTGTACACAACTTAGGTAGCAATTACTTTACATTTGTTTTTTAACATAATGAACTATTTAACTATATTGTAACATCAAATTTAGAAGATACCTTTATCGGACTTTCTTTAAATTTTCGTTTTTTTGGGCTTCTTTTCAAGGAGATGGGCTTTTTCTCTAAAGAGTGTACAACATCTACCGAACCATTCCCTTTAATACCATTACAAATGTTACTTTCCAATTTTGTTTTTTTAGAAGGTGATAAAAAAATAGATATACTTTCTTGTACAACCTGAAACCCACAAAAAAATAAAATAATAATAATAATAAATAAATAAATGAGGAGGCATTGATATTTCTTTAATTATATGTGAAACTCCCACTCTTGACATTTCTACCATTCGATTTTGCCCTGGGAAATGAAGGTGAATTGATAACTATTTCAGCTTATTTAATTTTTTTTTTTCTTTCCCAATATAATATAACATTATTAAACATATTCCTAAAAATAATAATAGCACTATTATTGTTTACAAATTTGGTTTCCTAATACAATCATTATTAATGGTAATCAATTTTATTAGACTACGAAGGGTGGTGCCTAGAGCAAAACTGATGAATGATTCTTTACAGAGGAAACAAAAATAAATCAAGAGTTGGGGATGAGGTAATCGAGTGTCAGAGCTCTTTTCAGGTAAGCAAACCTAGCATCAACACTGGGAGTCAGGAGCAATGTTAATGAACATTAAACACTCAGTAGAAACATTATAAATAATATAAGACTATAGACAGGGGAGTGAAGTAGTGTTAACAAGGAAAATAAAAGTGACTCATGATTCAATGAATGACTTTAGAATTTTCAGCAAATTTGAATAAATCAGTTGTATGTTAAGTTTACAGCTGAATTCAGTTATTCCATAGAATGGCCAAACTTCAGTTATCTCCACCAGCACCATTCCCACTCGTCTTCCATGAACTGTATCAGGATTAATATATTTTTACTAAAACAGATTTTTTTACCATACAGTACATAGTCACCTTCAATAAACGAATCATAGCACTGCGGTATATAACTAATTTAGAATAAAAGTATTAAAACATTAACATCCAAAGTAAATTATGAGACAAAAATTATGTATGTTTTACAGGATTAAAATATATGAACAATATAACTGACCTGATTGAAACCCTAAATTGAACAATCATGCATCTAAAAACAAATAGAAAAATATACAATTAGTTTATAAATAAAGTTTTAAAAGACCTTTCTAGGGCTACTCCCAAGTATTTCGGATCCTGCCTCATAGTTTGGATTACCCTTGTTTTCAGTGGCTTTTAATACAGATTCATTGTTAAATCTAACCCTAAACTTATTTTCTTTTACTTTATTCAATCCATTAACTAATTCACTAGTTTCTTCATTGATATCATTAGCACAGTCTTTGACAGGGCTTGTCTTCAACAAGGAATCACCCTTTAACTTATTATTTACTTCTGAAGTTTTGGAGAAGAAGTTAAACAAAGTTCTTTGATTAGTCTAAAAATATAATACCAATTAAGGTAAAGTTATTAGATATTCATAATTAACTCATACATTAATAGATAAGTAAATAAGGAACAATTGTTTATACATTGATTTGACGTTTCTTCATGATAAACAAATGAGGAATACGCATATATTATCCCACAATAATGACTGATAAGTTGCAGAAATACCCATAGAAAGCAATTAAAATAGAAAAATGAACTACTACCCTAACAATGAAAAGGTTATTGAATATGAACAAAATAATACACAACTCGCGCCCAAAGATTCCCGCGAAAAGTTCATGGATTTTTTAAAGCTCAAAGAAGTATAATAATAGATTTAAAAAAGTTACTTGATTTTCTTTATTTTTACAATAACATAAATTTTTAAGTGGTCCATTGAAACAAATAAAGAAAAATAATATTCTAACAAAGGACCCTGAGACGGATATTCTGTCAATGATCACATAATCCCTGAATCCTGGTTCCACCATTCCCTTTTTTATGATCAAATCCTAAGTATTAAAAGAAATCTGGTTTCATTTTAACATTATTTCTAAAGAAATCTAATCTTAAAAAGTATGAAATCAGGCTACGTGGAGAAATATGCTGACTCTTCATAATTTTAGATTCTGTCTTTCTGGCTCCAGCCCGCTGAATGGCATTTCAGCCTGCAAAGTGTGGAGTTTCAAAACAAACCTTGCTAACATATTCATTCCATCACAATTACAAGTTCTTGAATTGGCAAAACTACTCCTACGCTTTCCCTTTTATCTTTAACATGAAGGACGGAAAAGGGAATATGCGAAGAGGGTCTTACATGCCTCATTTCAAGTCTCTTTTCCTTTCAGTAATTCGAAATGAACTGTGGCGTATCAGGTGATAGTTTCAACATTGGATGCTCCATAAATGAATGGTCGTTAGAATTTGGTGTATAGAAGGAAGTTGTGAATTGAAAAGAATTCAGAAGTAGGTGATCTTGTTTTATAAGAACTCATGGATATCGAATCGATAAGGTAGAAGGGTACGTTTTACCGCCTTTGAGTTCGAAAATTCACACTTCGGAAAAGCAGAGAGTTATATGAAATGTACGGTTCCTGTGACATGGTTCAGTTTATAAAAGCGAGAAGAATTGAATGGTTGGGCCATGTTCTGAGAATGGAAGATAGCAGAGCTCCAAAAAAGCTACTACTGGGGACAATGTTTGGTACCAGAAAGAGAGGACGCCCAAGAAGAAGATGGCTGCAAGATGTTGAAGGAGACCTCCGGACCCTTGGTGTAAGGAACTGGAAATAGAGGACATTGTGTAGAGAGGAGTGGTGTAGTATTGTTGGAAAAGCCAAGGTCCACCCGGGACTGTAGAGCTATAGATGTAGTAAAGTTAGAAAATTCTTTAAGAAGGAATTATTGTTGATGGAAGAAAGAAAACACTCAATTTCATTTGTTATAGTGACCATATGAGAAATATGTTTGCCACTTGAAATCTCACCAGAGATTCAGTTCACTGTTCACTGTTAAAGTTCACCAGACTGCCATAGTAACAATGTAGGAATATGACGTCATTAAAGTTAACGCATCAATAATGTAGGAAGAGCAAGATGGAAGAAAATAAAAACTTAATTTCTCTCTGATTGGGAAAAACGAAACATCATGGATATGTCTATCTATAATCTACTGTTTTTTTCCAATGTAGATTTTAAAATCGAATGTATGAAATTACTTAAAGTAGTAGTATAAACTTAAAGTAGTAGTAATAGTGGCTCCTAAACAATATGTGATATGTGAAATAACGCATTTTCAGCCAGAATGACTGAGGCATAAATATAAAAGTGTATTTTAGGTAGATTTAATATTAGAAGCAGGAAGGTAGCTCAGTGGGTAAGGCACTAAATTGTTATTTTTCCGAGTCCTAATTCGAGACCAGCTGAAGGCAGAAACTTCATATCTGGTAATTTCAGCTGTTAGGTTGGGAGACATCCTCCTGGAGCACATCCAGCGTCTGTAAAGTGGGTACCCTTAATTGTGGAAAACCTGACCAGCAAAGTTGGGAAAAATTTAATCATAGCTATTTAACAACTAATTTCCTGGAATCGATCATCTAATTTAATCATGATTAAATCTTTCAATGATTTTTTAGTGAACTAATAATTATTTTACCGAAAGATTTGATCATTATTAAATTTGATGACTGATTCCAGGAAATTAGTTATCAAATAGTTATGATTAAATTTTGCCCTACTCTGCTGGCAGGTAATCGTGATTTCGGCCATATCTCCTCCTTTCACGACCGTTTATCCGGTAATAGTATATCCTTACCAAAGTATTCTGAACCACAGACCATTCATGGGTTTTAGTGGTACTGGTTTTTCCCCTTCATATCACAGACCCTATATTTGGAAGCCCACTTGATTTTGTATAGTGAGTAATAAAAATTTTCACTTCTGTTCTTGCTGTCACGTCTGTTTCTAATTTACTTTATTTTGCCTGTATGTTCTTCTAATAAAGAAACAGGCGATAATTAATGTGAATTCACAAATACGTTATTTTTCGTATCAGTTACCAAAACAAAGGACATCAACCCTAACTTATTGACCATGATTTGTTCAACAAGGTTACACAGTAAGGAGTGCGGAATAAAAACTTTTTTTCCATTTCGAAATTGTAATAGTGCAGAAAAGTTGTGAATTTTATTGACAGGAAAAAGGAAGAAAAAATATCGAAATCGGTTCACATCTTCTGGTCGCTCACTGGCCCTCAAGTTTGATAAAATATTACAAAAAAAATTTTTTGCATTAATTTTTTAATTAGATGTTTTCTTATTGTAATAGTTTGTAACTTCTTTAAATAGAGTCTTAGTACACTGTGTTTTAATTTGATTTTGATCAGTTGATATCTTCCGGCCGCGCACTAGCCCCAAAATTTAGATATTTCACATTTTTTCGATGCATTTTTTGTATCTTAATTATACTTTTTTTTTTTTTTAATCGTATTAGTTTTCATTTTTGAACAAAAGAACATAGTGTTTTTTTACGCAATGACCCCAATACTATATTAAAGCAGTACCTAAAGCAGGATAGTCATATAGCATGATGGGTGATAACAGTAACAACGGTCATCGTATTGCTCAACTTACTCTAAATTAAAAAGCTCAAATATTTAAGTGACAGAATAGTTCTTCGTATATAGAACGTATATGGAAGCTAGAGTATTGATTGTCAGATCCGGCATATAGACAGAAACGAGCTTAGCAAAGATCAGCTATGCCTACCTGTTATTTTAAAGGAATAAAACCATGAACCTGCAAAGAAGATTTGGTTGTACAAAATCATGGGCACTTATCACTTTCGAGTTGGTTGACGAAAGCAAATAGAACTCTCAGATTGTCCATAATTGAATGAAGTCCCTCACCTTAACTTCACGAACAAGTTTTGTTTATATTGAAATCATACATGCCAATTTAGTTACTATCAAACCAGTAAGCACTTTAAAGACGGCCCGAAACCGGCCAAAGCCTTTGCTAGATGTTGCCGGCCCTGTGATCGATCGGAATTTTTTTTTCGCCTACCCACAACACCTACTGTTATCCATGGCTCAAGATGAAAAGAAACATAAGAGAACTTGGACTCCGAATAATTCTGAAGGCAAGGCAGATAGATGTAAGCAGGAAAACAGTAAGAACATTCTGGCCATCGAAAATCAACTACTGTGTGCAATATTACTTAAACGTGATCAGCTGGATGGACTGTGAATCACACGTTGTTGGCAGATATCAGTGACGACTAGATCAAATTGCACTTCAACAGTGACTCAATCCGTGACTGGAACATTATTTTCAAGCAACTCCCAGTTAAGACACAGGGCGTTGAGCGCTGAGTAAAACCCGTCACGGAAGCTTCAGGAAAAGTTTGTGGAGCTGAATCTCGAGATGGATTTATAAAAACCACTCTGCTGTCCTGATCATCCATGCCCAACTTTACCAGCAAATCAGTCTTCAAAGTACCTTCGGCTACAAAATAGAGAACATTACAAATTAGCTGGTTCAACTATCATGGACTATTATTCAAAACTCTGTTTTTATTTTTTATAAAAGTAAGTTTGTTCATCAAAAACTATACTGTCACTTAAATATTTAAACTTTCTAAAAATAGAGCAAGTATAAAAGTACGATGCCCGTTGTTATTGTTTTCTATAGCATGGGGGTCATTGCACGACCTGAAGATGTTAATTTATTCACACCATAAAAAAACACTATGTTCTTTTGTTCAAAAATGAAAATACTCTAACTAATACGATTAAATAAAGTATATTAAAGATAAAAAATAAACCCTTGAAAGGCTAGTGCACGACCGAAAGATATCAACTGATCTAAACCAAATTAAAACACAATTTACTCAGTGGCGCAACCAGGATTACTATCGGGGGGGGGCTGGGTTTTATATATATATATATATATATATATATATATATGAAGATATTTTTGTATGTTCTAGGCAAACTAAAACAAGGAATGGGTGAAGATCGAGACTATATAAATGAAAATAGTTATCGACTAAAAAAAATAAGTTGTTTCGGTCGTCTGGGGGCGTGGCTTCAGCCCGTTACTAGAAATGTTTTGACAACGAAGAGAAACTTATATATCTTTATTTATATATTTGACTCTAGTAAAACGATGCAATAGTAGACACTATCACTAATAATTTTTCGTCTGATTTTTAAACCATACCTATGAGTGTAATAACAAAAAAGAATGTTTATGGGAACTACTATATTTATATAAATAATATATATACATATCATAAATTTATTAATAATTAATAAAATAATCAATAGTTGCTACTAATATATTATTTCAACTTTCCCATTATTATGAGTATTAAAGCTCTCTAGCTTCTTATCAGAGCTAAAAATATAATTTCAACGGAAATGGTAGAATTACAAGTGGACCAGATAGATTTGCCAGCTTACTATTTGAATTCCGATTTATGGTTTAAGGTTTAGAAATACATCTGAAATAGGAAATCTTTTAAAGATTTTTTTAACTTAGCTTTGAATTTAATAAAGGTTCGAATAATAGTTTTTGTAGTTATTTTTATCGCGCTTTGAGTATAAGTGATTTTGTTTCTTATATCAAAAAAAAAAAAAAAAAAAAAAAAAAAAAAAAAAAAAAAAAAAAAATTCTTGTTAAGAAAGATAAAAGGTAACAGAAACTATAAACACCGATAACGTAGTAGTTTATAGTTTACTCTAATAAAATCAATTGCAAAAAGAAATGTTTTGCTAATCAAAACTTAACAAAGAATTTTTGATCTTCGGTTCCTTACATTAGGAAACAAAATAATAAAAGAATTCTAATAAACTATTTTTAAAAATCCTAAAAATTGAAAAATGCGTAAAAAAAAAAAATTATCCTTGAAGTGAGTATGTTGAGAAACATACGCAAAAAATTTAGGGTTTATGTCACTTTTTATTTTTCCTAAAAATTATCATCATGACATTGTCTTTTTGCAAGTCTGGTGATAATGGATCATATATTTTTATAATAATTTAAATTATTGCGTCTATTACACAGTGTTATCGTCTGGTTCTTGATACTTATGTCAATGAATGTGTAAGAGCACTTTTGATTATCTGTCAATTATCAATTCGAATATCTATCTCAATCGATGTCCACTTATTTAAAATGCAATATTTTCTCGGTAATGATTTTTCAAGGAAAAAGGAAGTTATTAATATTTCTTAAATATGTCATTCGATCTGGTGAAGATGCAGAATCGATTTAATTAAAAAGTACATAGATGAGTGTCGGTAAATAACTAAAGTAGGGAATAAATAAGGATTAAATTAAGTAACCGGTAAGGAGTAAATGAGACGATGATGTACGTTATGTAGATATAAGATTGAGGTTTCTATACAAATTTTTAGTTATCGGTTAAAAACTAATTGATATTATACCAAACTTCTATTTTCCTAATAACAACAGAGTCCGTTCCCATATTGATTTTCATCTGTGACTCTAATTACATGAAATTAGGGATCATTAAACCGTATTAATGAAGATCGTCAACAACTATTCATATACCATAATTTTTAATTTTTTGTCTTACTTAATTCTTTTCTTGGCAAAAACAGAAAAATTGGGATTTTTTTAGAAATCTTTTGAAAAATCAAACTTTAGCCTTCACAAATAATAAAACGACTGTCCGATCCGGCCACAATTGGTTTTAATAATTTTTATGGCCGCTTATCATAAAAGGAACTGCAGTTCCCCTTGACAGGATACCGTAAAGTTGGGCTTGAAACGGTAACAGTGGTTCCGCTTGCCTGGTTACCGTTTAGGAAAATTAGGGAGGATACTAATTTAAAACTCATTAAACGTGTCATAAAATTGTAAATTATGTTGAAAATGTAAATCGACTGCTTTGTGAGATTTTATAATGGTAGAAATTCAGTTTTCAGCACCACATTGGTATCAACTTAGAGTCACTTCAAATTTGGCATTAAATAAAATAAATTTCTAAGAATAATAAACTAAAACCAAGAAAATATAACTATAAAATGAAAAAAAAAAAACTGGGACTTAAAAAGAAAATGTTTAGAAAGACCACCTCGGACCTCCCTGTGTAAATTAAAGTAAAAGAAAAGGCTGAACTAAAATGGTTGAAAGGGCTATATGTGCTCAACTAAACATTCTTTGGTAGGACTATCACTTTCCGAGCAGAGAAAAATTGTTTGTAGATGTGACATAGACGACATTTACCTTTTCCTAAGAATGTTCACCACATGATGTTTCATCAAAATTGCAGCAGGCAATCCATGTGTTATTCGATTGTGGCTAGCAAACGGAGCGCTACGAGGCTCCATTCCTGGATACAGACCCAACTGCAGCACGGATCAACTGCGACGTCAACCCTGAATTCTTTTACAAAAAAAAATTCACGCTTTTGTTGATGAGACTGCTCACGTAAGTGCATCCCAGGTTTCTTTGGGTGATTTTTTTCCCAATGAGGAGAAAAATTAAAGCCTCTGCTTTAAATGTGGAGGCTCCTTAAGTAAAAAAAAAAAAAAAAAAAAAAAGGAGAAGCTGTGATTTTCCACTACGCTTATCCCCCCAGAAGCGACGGGGATGAAATTATTTTTGGGAAGGAACAAATAAATGCCTGTGACGAGAGCAATTCGCCCCCTGATGAGATATCCGGTGATCACGAACCATTGTGATTTTCTTGATTAGAAGTTTCTCCTGAGTTTCCCCATTTTCAATAACTTATTTAATGTTCATTTTTTAAGAGAGGCAATAACGACTGAAAAAGAAAAAGCTTCGAAATCAATGTGTAAATTTTCCATAATTGCCTTTATCAAACTCACCATTTAGGTAAAGCAATGACCCATTTCTAAGAGAACTCAATAGCCAGCAGGTTTCTTGAAGGGACCCCGTTTGGGTAAACCAAAAATCTGGAAGCCTAAATTGAACAATTTATGAATTAAAGATACGACGAAAAGTATTACGTTCAAGATAAGAAATAACAGTCCAACTACTGGGCCTGGGTACGTTTTGACATGGGAAATGATTTTAAAATTCCACACTTATCCAATCTAAAAAAATATTTATACCATCAAATTCTCACAGCCACTGAGAAGGTAAAAAATAAGTTGTCAGATTTCAACAAAAGCTGATTCTATAGCAAGAATTTAAGTAGGAAAGCCACCTTGAGTGTCCAACTATTGGGCCCGTTAGCATATATAAGGTGAGAGAATTTAAGGCAACACTACATGGATTTGTGGAAAATGCAGGAGATAAATATAATTCAAATAAGTGCAATTGTTAATCTAGCTAAGAAATGAATAACTATCAAAGATAGAATAGAATAAAATAGAAAAATAATTTTATTCTGGGACCAAGTTCCTTAAGAATAACAACTTAGTACAGAAAGAAATAAAATTAGTTACATCTGGTATAATAGAGGTAGATGAGAGGATTATGTTCGATCTGATCTTAGAAAGTTAGGGTCAATGGAAAAATATGTAGTGACAGCTGCCTGTGGTAACATTATTAGTATGAAAAGAAAGCTTACAGGTTCGGTTTTTATTAACACAGAAAATCAATATAAGAATTAGTGTTTATGAACACTGAACTTCTGATCGCAACAAATGCGATACTTGTATTCCAACATTTCTCAAAATTGATCTTCGTTGATTGTGAGAGTAGCCCTTCTCTTTGATTCATACAAAGCTTGAAAATAGGTCTGATCTTCTTCAAGGGGTTTACTGCCTTCAGTATTGCCAGAAACAGCGTCTCTGCTTGAAGGAAATCGTTTATCAGGTGGACTGGTTCGTGCCTTTTGAAGATATTTCATTGCAGTGATAGTATATTCATGTGTACACATGGCTTTTATAATTTTAGTTTCGAATTCCCCATCAACGTTTGACGCTGGTGTGGCGCCTTTTAGCCCCGTTAGCTCATAAGCCTGAAACAAGGTACATCAATTAGAATTTTTATCATTGTAAAGTAACATAATAAGAAAAAATAAACTGATCTTTAACCAACATATAAAAAACAATAATTTGGCTCGTGTATAATATTCGTGTTTATTTTCGATACATTATTATTATGATAATCATTACTAATCTTCCTATACAATTAATATTTTCATAATTGTTAATAATGAATCACAATTGAGATGCTTTACTATATGAGTACCACTACCTTTAATATTGTAGAAACCAATAGGCATAATAAAAAGAGAGAGCTTTAATTTGGGAGCTGAACATCACTATTTTATAAAATAAACTAGTGGTTTAAAAAAACTCAAGAGCTGAGCCTTTGAAATCAGTCTGCATTACAGCGAAAGCAGGTAAAGTTGATAACGGCGTATACATTTGTAACCATATTTAGTTACGCAGCCCAAGAACTGATTGCCCAGTTAAAACTAATGATGTGGACCTTGCTGATATTCAATAGGCATGCTCCAACGATATTGGTAGCCTCAAAAAAATAAAAATAAAGTAAGCCACAATTTATTTTAATGGATAAAAAAACAAAGATATCTTTAAGACAGCATTTATCTAGACTACGTATTATATAAATGGAGAAGCCATTTTTCGTTTGAGATCACTTATCACGAAAACTACTAAAAAATCTATACCAAATTTTAACCAGATCATATTCATAGCTCCAAGAAGGTTTAGCAATAATAAAATCTACTGATTTCTAACTTATTTGATATATAAAAAAAAACCATAATACTTGGATAACAGTGAACTTTGAAAATTGACTGATAGGTGGCTAGCGTCATTCTACATGAGAGATTTACATGAGAGATTACAAAGGTACAGTGTTTAATCTGCCATCCCAGTATGTATAGGTGGGTAAGTCGAATTTTGCCCAAAACTATTTAAGGGACTAAAAAGAATCGTAGAGGATTTTCTTAATGGTGAATAAGTGTTTCAGTAAGATGTTCATTTTAAAAATTATTATTCGAAATGGACATCTTATTCACTGGAAATAACCACTTATTCACCGGGACGACAGATATAGAGCTTGAAATTGAAAATATAATTTCCTTATATTAATAAGCATCCTCCGTTCCGGCTTCGCCCGCTCTTATAAGTAAAGAACTTGAATAATTTTAACTAATAATTCTAGTTTTATTTGTTTATCGATAAAAATCTTGTATTGTAGTATGCAGTAATAAGCATTACCTATTTCTTCAATGATGTTTTAACGCATAGCAGTAATTTTTAACCTGGTGAAAATTGCACTGATTAGGTGACTAAGGATTAAGAAAACGCATAATTAGACATCCAATTTTTAATTTTAATCCATGAATTGGTAATCCAGATGGACAGAGACTATTAAGAAACTCTTGCGGGTAATGGGCTGCATTAGGACAAAAGTCCCATAGATCATACACACAGTATAAAAAGCAGAGGATCTACATTTTGATTTGCTAATTATTCTTATCCGGCAGAAATAATGTTATTGATTTAATCTGCTTGGATTGTAATTTCCAACAATAAAAGCATATGATAGTGTGTCACACCTCCTTTTTTCTACCCAACATCGTATATTTAAATGTTTATTATTGTAAATTTTACTATTACCAAAACTTCCTCGAACTATGAAAATGATATAGTTAAAATTTGGTAAAGATTGGTTCAGTAGTTTTACCATTGTAAACTAATATCGGTCGATTTTCAAACTTCACTGGGATCCAGATGTTGCACCACATATTTATAGCTTTTTTAATAATTGATAAACCAAAAAAACATATGAGACACGAATGGAAGGAAGATGGCCCAGAGGAAGACCCAGCATCACCCTGGAGGACAGCTTCCGGTAGCGAGGCATTGAATGGAGCAGAAGAGAACTGGTTCAAGATCGAGACATTTGGTCCAGACTCTATAAAAGGAAGCCACACATCGCACAGCGGTAAAGGAGTATAAGCCTATGATGATGATGATGATGATAATTGATTTGAAAATAAGTAAATTTTATTAACAACTTCAAACATTATACAACACCGTACCTTTGCAACCTCTTTTGTAGAATGGCACTCGTCATGTATCGATCAAATTTCATACACCACTGTTATCCACATATTATCGCCTTTTTAAATAACAAATTGATTGAAAATTGTTAGATTTTATTATTGTTAAACCTTCCTTGAACTATGAGGATGATGCAGTTAAAGTTTTGTACAGATTGTTTCAGTAGTTTTTTATGGTTAGTGATCACAAACGAAAAATGGCTTGAAAAATGTTTTGTTTGTATAATACTATAGTATAGATTAAATTATTTAAAAAAAAGATTTAAATATGTGGTGTGAAATGTGGATCCCATTAAAATTTGATAATCGACCGGTATGAGTTTAGCGCCTTTCCACAATAGTTCTAGAAAGGTTTTGGAACAATACAAATTAAAATGTATAATTGAGAGATAGAAAGGAAGTTTGCTATACTGTCATCTAATTTTATGGTTAGAAATTAAAATCCAACCCGATGAAAACAATAAAATTATCTCTCCCGAATAGTCTTTGTAAATCAGAATTACCAACTTAAACATTGAAAAAATTTGATGTCAACTTATACTTTTATATAATCTTCAAACACCTAATCTGTGCAATTTTAACAAGATTAAAAATTACTTTATGGGGGAAAATACCATTGGAGGAATAATGCTCAATTGGATACTTCGATACAAGATTTTTATCAATTAACAAATAAAACTTCAATTATTAGTTAAAATGATCAAAGTTCTTTACATAAAAGAGTGGGCATAGCCGCGACGGGGGATGCTAGTTGTTTCATAATAATATTATATTTACCTCACGAATATACTAAAATAAACATAATTTTCTAGGAAATTATGACGATTTTAGTTAATTGAATTTATTATTATTAAAACATAATAACGGACAAAATTTAAAATAACAAAATAGGTTATGACACCAGTCAAAACGCTTCACATGACAGCAATGAATATAGAAAGTTTTCCTTCTGAGTAAGGATATATTGTTATTATCTTACTAATATTCATATAGACTTACTCGAATAGCTAAATATTTCAAGTCTGGATAGTTAAACTTCTCAGCAGCTGCCATTAAACCGTTAAGACTCACTCTTCCTTGATTCATATTTCCTTGTTGGATTTCTGATCTGGCAAGCAAGAACATAGAATTGAGCAGCCATTTTCTGTCTTTGGCGGCTTTCGACGCAAATATAGCTTCTCTAGCATATTTTTTTGTCACAAAAGGCACGCCTTTAAAACAGTAAGCAACACCTATTTCGTGACATAAATACGCCTTTTCAAGTGGTTCAGTCGTATGTTTCAAATCAGCCATTTTTGCATCAAGAAACTGTCTGAAATGTTAATTTTTCATGTAAAAACAAAATATCGCATTATTTATAATTCACTTCATTTACCAATACTTTCCATTTTTTGTTTTTATTTTATTTTTTAATTTTACCTAACTTTATCTTGCTCTATGTTGGAGAAGGAATCTTGGGGATTTAGGTTGCATGTCGACTTAAATGTGTTATTTCCTTCGAATTTTCTATTTAACTATTAGAATCTTTAAATTAGATAAAAATAAATTCGATTTTGTTGAATTGCATATGTTTATTTTTTTATTATTTTTTTATTTATTTATTTTTTTTTTTTTTTAGTGCGTTGAACAACCCGACGATTTCAGTTGCTGTGGGGGTGGAGATAGATGTAAATAAAACATTTTTTACTAAAATTTTATTAGAAAAGTTTCTGTATGAAAAACGTTCTTATGATATGCCTCAAAAACTAAAAGAAGGAACATTAGAGCTCCCCTTAACCCCTGCGGCATCTGAAAACTTTGGGATTTTATAGGTTGATGTTCAGAGGCTCTTTCAACTTGTTACGGGCCACTGGGGGTTTGACTAATCAAATCACAACTTAAATACCAAACACTAATTTATTTACAACTTAATAAATACAAATAGGTCCCTTAAGCTACTTAATCTAATAACAATTATACTTAGGCCTAATTACACTAATATGTATATTACACAATACTTATCTTTAATATCTTAATACTAGATGTCACAATTATACATAAGAATCTATTACACTGACACACAGAGACTGTTACTACACTCACTGACACTGTTAATCACTGACACTAACTCACAGACTGAACTGTCACTGACACTTGACTGATTGATCGTTACTTGATCACGGACACATGGATACTGACTCAGGATATCACAGACTCCTGACTGACACTTGCCCGACCGATCACTCACTGACCACTGTCACCTCAATACTGACTCACTAGCCTGGAAGTCGGCCTATTTAAAGCTACGCCGAATATTCTAGAACTGGCCAGATTACAGATCTAGGGCCTTCTGGTCCGCCTTGACCCTTCCAGGCCATTTGCCGCCCTTTTCGGCTACCTGCTCGCCCATGCCCACGGCACCACCAAGTCTAGGCCACCCTGGCGGCCTTTCCAGCTACCTGCCCCCGGGCCACCCAGGGTACCCTCAACCTCACCGGACCGTAACAAACTGTTAACTGTTACTGAAACATTTGAGTTTATGTGCAACTCAGTAAAAGATTCTAATTTGACTGGGTTTTATAAATAAGCCTTATTAATGTTTATTAGTATGTATAAACTATAAATGCTAAGGTATCTTGAAATGATATTGAAAACCACATAATTAAATAGTTTTTAAATTTTTGTTATAAGATTTTTATTTTATTTTTTTTTAGTTTTACTCATAAATTCACACGAATGGAAATTTAATTTTAAAGTTTATTTCCAAACTGAAAAAAAATCACACATTTATAAAAACCTGTAAAGAATGCTATTAAAGTTGGCTTAAAATTTCGTGCATAATATTGATTGTTTTGAACGAGCAGGTTGTTGACAAGGTGTCTTAAAGTAAAGTAAACAGGGATAATTTTTTTTTTTTTTTTTTTTTTTTTTGAATTATTATTTTTAAAGATTACTTTCTTTAAAAGAAATAATTATAAGTAAGAATTTAGCTTACTTTAACCTAGGTATTTTTGGGTGAAAACCTTTTTCGCTGAAAAGTTCATGAGTTAATGTTTGTGGCTTCTGAAATCCGAAAAGTACCAGTAATCTCTCATCGTTTTCTTGACCAGTTGTCGGCAAAAGTGTTTTATGTTTTAAAAATAAGTCACCAAGTATGGTGATGACTGTTACCATTGCATCATTCTTCGATGGTAAATCTCTTTCACTTTGTAAAAATAAGAAGCTTCTTAATTCATCTCCAGTTTTGAAACATTCTGGATGGTTATCTTGTTGGAAAGCATGATCAAGAGCTGCTATTCTGAGATTAACTATTATTTCCAGATCGGCTTTTTTATAATCCTGTTTACTGGCATTGAAAAGTTTCATTCTTTTGGACAGCACGTCCTGTTCTCGGGTGTACAACGGTACTCGTCTCCACAGAGCGATCTAATTAAACAGTTACTTTGGATTAATTTAATAAATAAAACCCATTGTACTGTAATATTATTACTTGATTTAATTAATTTTATAGTTAATAATGGTTAAAAGATTAATATTGCATAGTTTATAATAATTATTTTCTCATAAAATTTCATTGTTGATATAATGTTTATTGTATATATTAAACTACTAATTGTAAGCAATAGCTTACAATTAGTAGCCCTTCTGCTAAAAGGCAAGATCACCCATTCCCTTCCTTTTTCTTTGCTTGAAATTAAATAAAATAAAGTCGGAGGATAGAAAATAAAAAAAATAAATAACTAAAAAAAACAATAGCTACTAATATTTTTTTTTTTTAATTTATACTAAAATAGAATAGAAAATATTCACCTTAGCAGCAAGTAATTTGTTTAATGCGTCTTCTAGGATTTTGCGAAGTAGCTGGTTTTGTTTTTTATTACCAAGAAATAACGAAGTATTGTCAAGACATGATTGTAAAAGTTCGTTGTCCATTGCCGCTCTATTCAGATAAATTTGGTTGTAGGCATCTTTTATTCTCTTAACTTTTTTCTGGTGGAAAAAACATTGAAGTTAATTATACATGCAATAATTATAACTATACATTCAATATATAACTATTTTATCAACTGCATTAAGGAAGTTTCTAAAGTTTTTGAGATATGTTTTGAAGAACGTAAGACTTTAGTAGTATGATATTTCTAATCACTATAAAAATATTTCTGTATTCTTCTTCAGCACCCCGTGTAACTCTGAGGTCTCAAGTTGCGAAGGAGGGGAGTGAAGTGGACTGACTGCTTAGATCATTAGTCGACTGATCAGCTTATTTGGTAGCCTTAGTCCGCCAGAAACTAATGAAATAAAATAAAATAAAATTCTTTTCTGGAAAACATTGTTCCACAAGAATAAAATTAATGTATAGTGGAAGGGTACTGTTGCCCGCCTGCGTTCGGATAAATATAAATGTATATAGTCTCGCAGAAAATTCATGCATACAATTAATAATACCCAAATATTATAATTGATGATTAAGTGGTGGAGACATAACTTATGTGTAAAAGAATGAGGTAAGGAAACCTTACGAACGAAAATGTAAAAGAAACTCCAGAAAGAAGCAGCACGAATAACAAAGGATTTTACCAAGATAACAAGTTGATGAGAGGGGATATGCAAGTCAGTAAGTTGGGATCTATTATTTAAGAGATGGATAGAGGTACACAGGACAAGAGTATCAATAATATACGAAGGTTTTTGGACCTAAAAGAGGGGAATTGAAAGACTTGATACGAAGCCACATTTTTTTTTTTTCACTTTATTTGTTATATCCACACCTGTCACTCAATTCGCGACGATAAGCAGATGTGATATGAGGAATTATGTAAAAATTGGCATGTCAGGTATGAGGGAGTTCAGCACCCAGCGGTACCTACTCC
The DNA here is from genome assembly GCA_003667255.2 of Euschistus heros. NCBI lineage: Eukaryota > Metazoa > Arthropoda > Insecta > Hemiptera > Pentatomidae > Euschistus > Euschistus heros. The sequence goes on along the minus strand of RCWM02000321.1, from coordinate 808,194 downwards.
AGTCTTGCATTTTTTAAAAGATTCATCTTAGGAGATCTCTTAACCAGCTCCTCTTCAGCCATCTCCGTGTTTTCTCTGGCATATCCAAAGTCACCATGTTTTGTATTAGTTTGTTGTATTGTCATTAAAATTTGTCATAAAAATCGTTTGTAGGAAGTGTGAATATGGTCCTGTACACTGGGTAAGTCAAAGCCACATTAACTCATTTTCAGATCACCAATAAGAGATTTAAAAACGGCTAAAACGAATGTTGTGAAGTCATTCATTAATCTCTTCAGTCTCATCTCGAACTAGACAATCCTTCATTTACTGACCATCAGTCGCCTATGTGGGAGAGAGTGATAACATGTTGCCTATAACAAACACAAACTGCATTATAGACAATGAATGATGCTCGTGGCCATGAATAAGGCTCCATTTTGGCCGTCAAACTGTAATTAATACCAACAAACAACTATACTCGTAGGTAGGCGTTCGACAAGATTAGTGCACTATACAAGTGTAAAGCAAGCCATACTAGCCAGAAATCTTTAAACAAAATTATTCCTTTTCCTTGTTTGGATTTTTAGATTTTTTTCATCTCTTTAAAAAAAAAATAATTTGTTCCTAAAATTTTGTCACCCCCTGTTGTGACTAAAGCATGAAATATATGAGTAAGCTTCGCAAAAAGGCATTTTTATCCAGTTTTCTTCCACTATCGGCTGGGAACTGGAAACCTCTCAGTGAAGCCGGAGGGCTAAATCATTCATTCCCCGCTTGCATTCCATATACCCAATCCTTTTCTATTTTTGACCCTGCACGGACTACCTGAATGCTGCAAGATGCTGCAGCAGGTGAACGAACATACAAAGAATAGGAACTTTCTATGTAATAGACCTATACAACGTTTCTACGTTATTAACACATCCATATTAACCAAATATCATCATCTATATTAATATTTTGCTTAATAATATAAGAAAATTGTAATATGACTTTGGCAACTTAATGCTTGTAATCATGGCAATAAAAAAAAAAACTAAAAAAATTAAAAACCAAAGCATTTTACTTCAAAATACAAGTTTTCGTTAATTATTGGTACCTAGTAAAATCATTTTAAAAAATTTAAATTTTATTTGATATGCCAAACACAAAAATATATCTTAGCAAAAATAGATGATAGTACAAAAACAGGATAGTTTCTATATAAAAGATAATTGCGGTGATGATGAAGGTACTATGAATAAAGATTTTAAATCTATAAGTTAATTATTGTAGGAATTAAATTAATGCCTTTTAAGTGCTTAATTGTTTCGGTTTCATAAATAATACTATTTGTGACAAAACTTCAGTTAAATGAGATTGACAAAATTCTTTTTGTTTTATCTGCGGCTATATTGATTATATCAATTGAATATTTTATTAACTGTTACTTACAATTTTTCTTCTTCTTGCTATTTCATTTTGACCAGTTTCTGCTCCAATCCCAAGTTCTTTTAACTTCATTTTAACTACGATAGCACCAAGGCGTTTTTTACTCATAATATTGCCCACTTTGGATCCAAGAGAATTCAAAACAGTACCTGTAGACTGTTAAGACTTATACTTGGGATTACGAATTCATAATACTGCATGAAAATTAATTTTACCTTAAAATAAGAGATCCACAAGGTTAATAGTTAATAGATCAACCACAATCGATATTTCTCTAAAATAGAGATAATACTTACCGCCCAAATCCCATGTATGAATTTTGGAGGTATAGGTTTTTTTAAATGTCCTCTGTAATAAGCTCCAAGAGCATCTTCAAATTGGTTTTTCTGATAATATAAATCACCAAGTGTGAGCATTATCTTCGTATTATCTGGACGGAGTTGTAATCCTTCCCGAATATCTCTTTCTGTAGCTTTAAGGTTCCATGTGTGCAAGTAAGCGATACTTCTTTCTTCATAGATTGGGACTATTTCCCGGTCCACATTTGCATTGCCTTCCGCAGCATTGTATTGCTTGATCGCTAAAAAAAAAAAAAAATTAACTTAATTGTTTTTGGTCTTAGACTAAAAAATAATAATTGTATAGTGATTTCTATACAACTCAATAACCATTATTATCGCTAGATTTATCAAGTTAAATTACTTATTTTTGTTTACTTTTTAGTTTAAGGTTTAATCTTGAAGTCGGCTTTTCTAAAAAAGCGCTGAGTTGATTTCAATAAAATTTGTATAGGACCACCTTTAAAGTATGATCTACTGATCAAAAAATGAATCATCAAAATTGTGTTTAAAACAAAAATTCATTGAAATATTGGATTGAAATTCCAATAAAATCTGTTTGCTTTTCAAACACCAACTAATTGAAGATTAAAGAGGACATATACTTACTCACCAGAAATCAATAGTATTCCTACAAGAAAAAAACTTCCCTAGCCAAAGTGTTCACAATTTTTTTTTTCAAAAAGTATAAATATGATTACTCTTCCCTTTTTTCTACAATTTGACATTCAATGACAGCGGTTTAAGGTGGGGACACATGAGATTGACAAACAAATGAGGAGACACCCTAGTAAAATTAAAAAAGGACAGAGCTAATCACGATCTTACACTGTGCTCCTTGTAACCCAGTACCCCACTTGACCCTACTTAATGCTGGACTGTAACCAGCAAACAAAAACTGGCTCTGATAAAATTTGAGAGGTGGATCATAGGTTATTCAAACATTCATTCTTAAATTATAAAAGTGATAGATTTTTTTAATACTTATTTTTTCTATCCTACTTACTTCATTTAATGCTATGAAATATCATATTTAATTATACACATAATTAATGGAAATAAGAGCAAACTTTCTACTAGATAAACGCCAATTGCAAACTTAATACTTTATTTATATGAAACCATCCTATCTATCAATTTTGATTATGAAGTCGATGTTTTAGTCTGATGGGGTATAGGTGACAGACTATGTGCTCCATTTCGGAAAAAAATCAAAGTTAATAAGTAACCTATGTTATATGACTGCTTGGATAAACTAGATAAATATTCTGTCCAGTAACATTCCTATAACACTTAAACTTAACGTGTGATGTCCCATAATAAAGCCTGTTTTAACTTCGGCTAGTGGCAGACGCTAGAAAGCAAAATCTGAAGGTTTAACAAGATTGTAAACGCAGAGATCTGGGTTCAGGGTGTGTGGAAACTGGAATAACGAAAGGAAACTAATCAGCCCTTATTTATGAAAGGACATTAAACAGAATCTACTGTCGTTTCTAATTTAAGTTAACTTAATTTGAATAATTAATCAAACTTTTTTTCTGGCAGGATGTAAACCCGGAATGTACTCGTTTCAGCATCAAGCAGAGAAGAGATTATGTATATATGACTCCTCGTATAGTTTCATAGAGCAATAGTTTCTTCCTAGATTTAGGAATAGAGGAAGGAATTTCCCTTTGATTTTACCAACTCGATTAAACCAAAAATCAGCCAACAAACATCTTTTAATCTTTCCAAGGCGGTTAAACTTTTCTTCAACCACAAGAAATTATTTCAAGTCCATAATTGTATGCGATGTTCACCATTTTAGTTCTGGTAAATCTACGATAAATCCTCTCAAGGGATTAAGGAAAAGAAAAGTATAGTCGGTGAGGTTGCCAATTCCGCATTTTAGCACCTTCTATGACATTAAACACAAACTTTGCTTTGATGCACACGTGTAATTATTTTTTGGCTTAAAATCACAAAAGTGTTTAGTCAAAACCTGATCCAAGGCGAATTTGCGTATTCGGGTTTTTGCACTAGACGTGGATTTTAATTTTATTACGAAACCTGCAAATAAACCTAAATCGAAAAAAATGCAGATAACGGAATTGGCAATCTCACCGACAATATATTGTTTAAATCAATAGATTCATTCATTAGGGCTCGGAGCAGGTTGGGGCGAAGGTCTTAGCGCTCTCGGTACTGAAGGTCGTTGGTTCGAATCCTACCTGGGCTGGTTAAAATTTATTTTGTGGTGGACCCAATCTTAACCTTCCCACCATGGCTAGAATAGGTTGGTAACCCGTCCTTCCAGCCCTAGATGAAGTACATCAGGACACTAAGCCCTAAAACGTTAATAAACCAACAATAGATTAATTTATCCAGCAGAAACATATGACAAAATCTGCATATAAGATGTTTATCTCACATTAAAAGTATTTTATTATTGCTCATGCCTACTGCTTTTTAAAGTTATTTATTTCCCGACTTACCTGCGAAATATTTGTGTCTTCTATTTAAATAATCTCCTGCCCAAAGGTTTATGTGGTAAGGATTGTAAACATACGTAGGTATTTGATATCTTTTTTTTTCTTCTTGATCACCACCTTTCGTCCCCATTGTTTAAAATTTTGTAGGATGAAGAATAAATAGAATTTTTTAAAAACTGTTATCTAAACACACTCATAGGTTACAATTTCAATCCTTTTGAGAATAATTTATTAATAGAGAATGAGTAAGTCATATGTTATACTATAGGAGACTTGAGATAACTTATACCGTAGTCCGTCTTAAAGTCAAATATTAGCCTTCTGATTAGATTATGTTGAGTGGATTTAAATTGAATCAATTCACGTACAGTTTAACAAATTTATGTTAGAGTTAATTTTCAATAAGATTTTTAATAGTTTATCAATTGTCGTTTAATGAAGAGTCGGTGTTTGTGAATAAAATGTCATTTTGGCATTTTTCGCTAATTTCATAGTGTAAACGCACTTTCTTCTTTATAGGACCTTAAGGAATAAATTCTATGTAGAAATTTTATTACGTTTGATGCATGCTTCATTTCATCAGAAGACGTGCTGCATCAAATAACTCACGAGAAATGCTGTAATATAGGATAAATATATATATTTTTTTTTATTTATTGATATTTACAACTGTACAAAATAATATAGAACAAGTAAACGTGTTGATAGTGAATACAATGGCATGTAAATAACTTGTGAAGAACTACTCACTAGTAGGCACTTCAATGAAATCTACACTAAAAGGTCTCTAAGCCATCTTCTTTTCAGACGCCTCGGAAGATTATCAAGGATCGAGGAGGAACCAAATGGGGAGACTAGTGGATTGGAGTGGTTATAGAGCTTACTGTGGAAGGATAGGTATCTGGTTTGGGCTAAATCAGAAACATAAAGATAAATATTAAAGTGGGAATGTGACGGTTTACATCAAGTACAATACAGGCAAAAGTTTGAGAATGACAACGATTCCGTTGCTAATATATTACATAGTTCTGTGTATTGTCCATTACAATTAGTATCCTGTGATAATTATAGAAAAATAATCTGGCAAAACACTATTCCTTCCTCTCCATGATAATGCCGACCTATCAAATATTGTTCATGAAAGACCCTGCTGATATCGTTAAAGAAGACTCAGATATCATTAAATCTGTGATAGATCCTTTACTAATACTAACGTGGAAGGCAGCAGATCATTCTCTATCAAGCCTAAAATGTTCACAATGGTGGATGCCAAAGTGTGCAACGCAGTTGTCTACTACATCGACAGAGAAGTGATATCGGTGTGGCAACATCTAATGATTTTAATGATTAATCTAAAACAAAAGAAGTCGATGAGATTGTATTACACTTTGGTTTATCTGTTCTCCATGCAAGAATAAGATTATATGAAAACTAACTTCACATCTTTTATAAACTTATAATAAAAAAAGTGGCAGATGAGGACAGAAGAGGATAAAATTAGTTACTCCAAACACAAAGTTGAAATTCAAAACGACTTTAGAAAGAAAATAGGTATTATAGTGGATGTCCGAAAGCCAGGTTTAATTTAATTTAATTTAACGTTCACTCCACGAAAGAAACCAAATCAGTTTCTTCCAGGGACTAAACGTACTTCTTCCAGGAACTATTGAAGAAAGTACAGACTCTACATCTGTTGAAGACACAAATGAAAGTGAAGAAATATCAGAAGACAAATCATCACATAATTTTTTTTAACTTCACTTTTATAAAAGAATCTTGTATTTAAAGTTGTTTTTTTGTTATATAACTCGTAATAATTGTGAAATATAATTTCTAACAACAAAACACGTTGATTCATGTCATTTCATTATATTAAATTGGTTACTACCTCTAAATGATACTTGAAGTAGTAATTTCGAGATGATTTAACACATACAATAATATTGTCCAAGAATTTTGTATAAATACGCCACTGAGCGACGTCAGTGGGGTACAAGATTGATTTTCATGGCCAAAAATATTTTGATGATTAATATATTTTATTTGATCCGTTGATACGTTGAAAAACAGGTAATATATTAAAAAACAAAACGGTTTTATGAAAATAATAGGGTTCTTGCTGTTTTAAATAAAAAAATATTATTTTTTTTTTCCAATCTTTATTCTATTCACCAATTAGCGTATAAGTTCATTTGATAATTATAGCTTAAATTTCATCTTAACTCATTTATTTTAAATTAAAGTTAAATTATTTTAGTATTATTATAAAAATATTTTATGTATTATTATAAAAATATTTTATGTATTATTATAAAAATAGTTTGTATAAATATTTACTTAAATATGCGCTATATCGAGAAATATATGCATGAGAACACGTAGAAATTTCGAGAACGCGTATGCACCTATTGCAGTGCGCCTATTACCATTACTGCAATGTGGAAAAACTTAAGAAAAGAAAATAACTAAGACTAAAAATTTTGAAATTAACAAAATACAATTCTAAACTACAAATTACAAATATTGTTTTGTTTTTCATAACTGGGAAAGGTACAAATAAAAATAAAGGTTGATGGTTTAATTAGGTCGAATTACAACATTAGAAATATATAAACTATGCTTAACCACGGGTTAATTCGGCCATATTCGGAAAATACTGGAACGTATTTATCTCATTAAATACCTAAGGTAATGAAGAAAAAAATCTATGAAGTCCATTTTTTGGACAACTTTGGACGTTTTCTTCAACACGCAATAATGTACTCAAAACACCCTGAAAGTTACTCCACATGTCATTGTTTTATAAAATCCTAATTCTTTCTAATGATAAAACCATCACTACTATTTTTTTTTAGTTTGAATAGACTAGTACGAAATAGAAAGTAATATTTTATTTGAGATTATGAGGTATAATCATCAGTTAAATTTAAAGTTACAGGAACAATCATAATCACTAAATACGATTTCGTGTATTTTTATGTCAATTTTCATTACCTTTTTATTTTAAAAACAGTATTTTCACTACGTATTTCTGAAAAATTTCCACATTTTCTTATTCCTAAGATGTCAGAAGATGGTGCAAAATGGTCGGAGATTGCAATAAAATAGTTTCAATTTTTAGTGCATGTCTGGAAATTTGGGCCATTCGTCCCACTGTGCGACGGTCAGAGAGTAACTTGGGAAGATGGTGCCCACGTGTTTCTTCGTAATTTGTCACCTACCTTTATTGTTGTCATTGCCTTACTTTGTATTATCATCCTAGCTTTTCAAATTATTTAATTGGTTTTAATTTAATTAAGACAATAATTTGTTATATGACAGTAAGCAGAAAAAATATTTTTTTATTTTAGTTATTTAGCGGTTAAGTTTGAAAAAAAAAAATTCACAAATTATTAGCACGATGATAACATGAACTGTACGGTAAAGAACATTTTTGAACCACTGGTACCTCAAATTATTTAGTATCTTGTCTCCTGAATTAGATGTGTTTAATTTTAATTGCCCATTTAGTGTGTTATTTTTTATTAGCACTGAATTGTTAGTCATATTGCCTGAAAAGTTATTTTATATATTTTTTAGGCTCTCAACAACAAAACCATCAATGGCTTGTCCTCCAATATATTTTTTTTTACTCACCTCTAATATGCTTTTTTAAAAATGACAAGCGAGTGATTATCATTACCGAGATATAGGAGGTCATTACCGCGCTATTAAAATATTAAAATTTTATATTTCTCATGAAATATGACTTATGGTCTTGACTGTTTTTTTTAATAGCTGAGTGACAATAGAAAGTGTTAGTATTTAAAAAAAATCATTAAACTGTGAAAAAAATATTAAAACTTTTGTACTGAAAATTGCCCGGAATCTGAGAATCATCCACAAAGCAAAGGAATCGATTGCATTCTGGCTGAATTAGTAAAAGTATAAGGAGAATCTTGGGTTTCTACACCAATTAGTATAAAAGATTAGGGTAAAAGAAAAAATGTCTAAGGAACGGAAAGAATCTGTACATTATTTACTCCCTTTATTTACAGTATCCTGCAATTTAAGTCCGCAATCAAATCACTGCATACATAGGGTTGCCATCTGTCCGGCTTTTTACGGCCGTGTCTGGCCAAATATTTGTGTGAATATTTGTGTGTCCGGCCTGTCCAGCATTTGTTAGGCTTTTTCGTCTTCACGTTGGAAGTAACAATTTTATGGAGTGGCGGAAATGCGACTGTGTTCAGATCTTGGAAACTCCTTCTCTTCTTACCTTTTGAACTACACACTCGCGCGCAGTTTTTTTCAGCATTAGAATCAAGTACCACAATCAGTTCTTCTGTTTTCTGCATTATTCAGTCAGCGGAGACCGAATTTTCGGTGAGTTAATTTTATAATTTCTTTTACGTTGCACTATTATGTTATTTACAAACCTCAAATACAAGTAAAACATAGATCATTTTCTTTCTGAACTCACTATGTCGAGAAGAAAATGTATATTTTCTGATACCCTACAAAGTCAGTACAAGATGTTTAAATCTGGTAAAGAGCCATGGTATGCAACATGTTTTATTTGTGAACAAGTAATTTCAATAGGTAATAAGGGCAAAGCTGACTTAGAAAATCATTTAAAAACCGAAAAACTTAAAATGAAGATTCGTAGCACAGCATCTACGTCAAGAATAGATTCTTTCATGGATTCAAATTCATTTTTCAACGAAGCGTTACGGCCTGCAGAATTAATATGTGCAGAATTTTAAGATATGATTTCTAAGGAAAACGACGTTTTGGATAAAGTAGGTGAAAAACCAACATACAACTAAGAATTTATGGATTTTTATTATTTTTAGAAACATTTGAGATTACTTTATAATTGGCTTTAATTTTAATCTTTTTGTTTTCTCTTTAGAAGAGTGCATATATTTTTATATTTGTATGATGAAAACTTTTAGTATACTGCCAAAGTTGAGTTGTAATTTTTTTATTTTTGTTTTATATAACTGAAGTCTATAGAAGATTGAAAATGTTTCTGGTAGTTATTAATTTTAATGGCATATATAAAGAGCAAAAGATTAAGGATAGGACTATAAATAAGTGGTTAATGTTATAACTAAAAACTGAAAACTGTATTATAAATTATGTAATATAGCTTTGATTAATTAAAAATTATATGTAACTTATATTGACAGAGTTTTTTATTATTGAAGTTATTTCTAACTTTAAAGACGTACATCCGGCTTTATAAAAGGTATGTTTGGCTTTTAAAGATAATGTCCGGCTTTGATACAGCGCCAAGTCCGGGCTTTGTATTTTAGGAGATGGCAACGCTATGCATACAAGATCTCGTTTGAAGTTCCGATCTCTATACTCCATCCCATAGAAGTATGTACTACATTCCAACGGTCTTTCCTTTTCCGATTCTCTATTCTCTAGAATTTCCTCCCCCCCTCCCCCCTCCCCCACCCAAATTCCCAATGCTTCATCCCTCTTAACATTTAAGAGGGTTCCTTCTCTTCAACCTGGCACTTTCTAATTATATGGATGTCTTACAATGTATGTAATCGCATAATGTAATCACAAAGTATGTCAGACATGAAACATTAGCATAAATTTAAAGTTTGTTTACGATAATGTTTAAATTTTTTGTAAGGATAATTTTTTATTTTCGATCTTTTCTTTTTAATTCTCATTTTCTGTTATTTTTTTCTTTGCAATTTTGTTTATAATATTAACTCCTATATTCCATATTTCCTTTTCTATTTATAGTTTTTCTTTGATTCTATTTTTTTTTTTAATTTGTACTTGTTCTTATACAAATTTTTATCTATGTTGTTTTATTTTTAAAATTTTTCGGACAGTTATGATTTTACTTTGTGTTATGTAATTCTTAAGGGACTTGTCCAAATATAAAGTTATTTTTCAATCTATCTTTTCCGATTCAAAAAGAGGACGAGAACTGATTGTAATAACTACTGTGAAGTCTCATTCCTTTCAACGGGTTATAAAATATTCACTTCAATTCTAACGAAATGCATTAATGAATATGCAGAGGGAATAATGGAATTATTAATGAATAATATGCATTCCCAAAAGGCTCACGATTCAATTGACAACCAGAAGTTGATTGATATTTTATTGAGTCGGGAAAAATTAAGAAATAGGTTAATATAGTGAAGATGTGCATTTTCATAGAGTACGAATCGGTAAATGGATTGTAGTAGGAACGGTAATAATATACTGGGGCTAGGTGGTGCTACGAATCGTTGCCGAATCTTGGTCTCTTCATATAATTTCCTTCAATAGCCATGATCTCGCACCACTACCAACCAATGGCGGACTCCAAGGATACTTCGGATATCCGCAGCAACGCTATCCACCCATCACCCTTTCCCACCTTAGCCACAGATATGTTTTGCTAAGTGCTTTTCAGGCATTTGACTGATAGTCCAGTCAATAAACACATTGTAGAGTGCATGGAATATGCGATAATTTTTGACTTCATAGCTTCGTTAGGAATAGTTGGAAGGTAAACATACTAAAAGTCCCCGCCACTGGGGGGTGAGCTAACGGTGGGGGGGGGGTAGAAGTTCCATTTTTTTGGTTTTTCCATATTATCTCGAAAACTGTTGACTCTAGAAAAATATGTTTCAAATAAACATAAAAACTAATTAAATTCACTATAAAATTTATTATATATACATTTGTCGTAATTCTAACCGTTTACGAGATATACGTTATTGAAAATAGCTGATTTATGGGAAAAAACAAATGTCACCTCACTTTTTGTCAAACTTTTGCTTATATTACCTTCCACAATCGTTTCTCAGAAACAACGTCAGAATCAAAATTGTATAGCATTAAATTTACTTTAATTTCATATATACGTTTTTGGTGTTTGCTTCAAATGTTTAACAAAAAATGAGGTAAACATTTTTTTTATTCCTAAAATTGTCGATTTTTAATAACGTATATCTCGAATACCGTTAGAATTTCTAGGAATACGTATATAATTAATTTTATAGGAAATTTGATGAGCTTTAATTTTGATCGGCTACATATTTTTTCTAGAGTCCACCGTTTTCGAGATATAATCGAAAAACAAAATTGGGACCTTCCCCTCTCCCCCCACCTTTAGCTCACCTCCCAGGGGCGGGGACTTTTAATATATGTACCTTCTAACTATTCCTATCAAAGCTGTGAAGTCAAAAATTATCGCATATTTCATGCACTCTACACCCCTCATTTCGGCACTCTTTATCTGGGGTCGCACTTCTCTGAAAAAACACGTTTATTGATACTCATTCCAAAACTAAAGGTTCGATCCGAAATTTGTATTTTTTATCTGAAAGCTCCTTAAATTTACTATAAGAACCTATATATGAAATTTTGATTATGTCACGTTACACGCTCTAACCAGACCACTGAATTTGTGAATATCGCCATACTTTGCCAGAACATACATTTTTAGCGTTCAGGTTTGAGTGTATTACGTGGCATAATCAAAATTTCATATGTAAGGTCTAATAGTAAATTTTACCAGATTTTAGTTGAAAAAAAAAAATAAATTTCAGATCTGACAAATAGTTTCGGCGTTATGGTGAAAATTATGCCAAAAAAACTTGGACTTAAAATAGTAAGCGGTTTTTAACGTGCTGGTATGGGTATTTAATGGGACTTGATCAAAATTTCATATATAGGTCCTTTTAGTAAATTTAAGGAGCTTTCAGATAAAAAATAGAAATTTCGGATCGAACAATTGTTTTCGGAATGAGTAACAATAAACGTGTTTTTTCAGAGAAGTGCGACCCCAGATAAAGAGTGCCGAAATGAGGGGTGTAGAGTGCATGAAATATGCGGTAAGTTTTGACTTCACAGCTTTTTTAGGAATAGTTAAAAGGTAAAAATATTAAAAGTCCCCGCCCCTGGGTGGTGAGCTAAAGATGGGGGGAGGGGAGAAGGTCCCAATTTTGTTTTTCGATTATATCTCGAAAACGGTGGACTCTAGAAAAATAAGTAGCCGATCAAAATTAAAGCTCATCAAATTTCCTATAAAATTAATTATATACGTATTCCTAGAAATTCTAACGGTTTTCGAGATATACGTTATTAAAAATCGACAATTTTAGGAATAAAAAAAATGTTTACCTCATTTTTTGTTAAACATTTGAAGCAAACACCAAAAACGTATATATGAAATTAAAGTAAATTTAATGCTTTACAATTTTGATTCTGACGTTGTTTCTGAGAAACGATTGTGGAATGTAATATAAGCAAAAGTTTGACAAAAAGTGAGGTGACATTTGTTTTTTCCCATAAATCACCTATTTTCAATAATGTATATCTCGTAAACGGTTAGAATTACGACAAATGTATATATAATAAATTTTATAGTGAATTTAATTAGCTTTTATGTTTATTTGAAACATGTTTTTCTAGAGTCAACAGTTTTCGAGATAATATGGAAAAACCAAAAAAATGGAACTTTTTCCCTCCCCCCCACCGATAGCTCACCCCCCAGCGGTGGGGACTTTTAGTATGTTTACCTTCCAACTATTGCTAACGAAGCTATAAAGTAAAACATTATCGCATATTCCATGCACTCTACACCCCTCATTTCAGCACTCATTGACTGGACTATGATATGGATATACCTGGTATTAAATTTGAATATGTTGAAAAGTTTAGTTATCTAGGGTCTACGATATCTAGGGAAAATGAAATCCAGGACATAAAGACAAGATTAAACGCGACTGTCCAGAAACTTTTATCAAACATAGTAAGTAATCAATAGCCATTAGTAATAAAGCAAAATCATATTAAAAAAAAAAAAAATACAATTTTTTTTATTCTTCTTTGAAAGGATTTTTCTTCGCTATCGAAGTTTCCTTCAACCAAACTCTTCCCTCAGCCGGTTCCTCCATTCCTCCATTTTTTTTTAATTTTAATAAAAACTAATAGAAAGTTCTAAATTAAAATTACCATTTATCTTAGATGAATTATTACTTGAGTTATATAACTATGACTTATTATTTGGTGTGTAAAGTTGTAAAACTACTTTAAAATAGTACTACGTAATTGTACTAATAATTTAAGTATTAATTAATGTAACGTAGAATGGACTCCCTTCATCTAAACCACACTTAATTTTATACTTGGATCAGCTGATGGAATTAGTGAAAGGCGGTTGTTTTTAAATTGTGTCCGCCTAATATAACAGTTTTCAGTGGTAAAAACAGGTAATTTTTAGGCAAAAAGTGTTAATTTAAAACTGTAGTGTACCGTAGCGAAGAAGTTAATTAAAATTTTGACTATGGCCGAAGCATCCCGAGGTATGGAGATGCCAATTGATGATACGCCTACTGGTGCCCTTAACCATGATTCAAGGGAAGTTTTCATCGGAAAAAAAAGACTAGCAGCTACAGCCGACCCTAGAAAACCGGCTAAAAAGGTCAGTGATATAAAATTATCAAATCAGTTCGAGCTTTGTCCTCATTAGAAAAACAAAATACTCAAGTACAACAAACTAATATAACTGCTGTTAGTAAGAAGCCACCTCCAATATATGTACGTGGTATTGAAAACTATCTCAGCCTTTATCTCATTTCTAGAAAAAGAAGTAGGCATTAATAACTTAACTTTAAAAACAACAAATAAATAAGGCCATAGTAACATTACTTCCGAAAACAGCTGACAGCTACAGGAGTGCTGTCAGAAGCCTAAAACAAGTGAACGCAGACTTTCACACATTTCAACTGGCTGAAGAAAAAAATGCCCGTATAGCTATAAAAGGTTTACACCACTCTACTCCTCCTTCCATTATAAAAGATGAGTTGTTGAGAAATGGATATGAAGCAATAAATATTACAAATGCTATTTCAACAAGAACAAAAACCCCACTACAAATGTTTTTCGTTGATATATCAAAAAATTCATACAATGAAAAAATTTATGAAATTGAATTTCTATATTATACTCATGTAAAGATAGAAGAACCAAGAAAAAAACGAGATACTCCACAATGTACAACATGTCAGGGCTTTGGTCACACGAAAAGCTATTGTAACCATCAGGCTCGGTGCGTGCCATGTGGCCAAGCCCATGAGACACCAGAATGCCAAAAAACCAGAGAAACACCCGCGAAATGTGCAAATTGCGAAGGAGCTCATCCTGCTAACTACAGAGGATGTCAGACCTTCAGAGAATTACGAGCTCAACGCAGCGACAGAAATCGTCCTCAGCCGGTGATTGTAGAGCCTCCTCCGAGGCAGTTTACACCTTTGCAAAATCGTCCTCTACAACAGCAGCCCAGTGTTCCAGAACCGAACTATCAAGACCATGTTCATTCAAATATTATGGTACAGCCGCAACAGACTTGGTCAGGCATGAATCATGTAAGTACAGTTCAGGCACCACCTGCTAGTTTTGATCCATCAGAACTTATTTCTGCCCTAAATAATCTCAACAACTTTGTCCGACCTCTTATCAGCCTCATTACTAAATTGAACCAAATAACACAGACCGTATGCTCCCAATATGCCCCTAATTCTCTGACTGTGGGCTCCTAATCCTACTATGGAATGTAAACGGACTTATACAACGAAAGACTGAATTAGAAATACACCTCCGTCACAAACGCACAGACATAGCCATATAAACTTAAAGAATAAAGAAATAAACTTAGCATTTCTGGATATACTTTATACAGAACAGACCATCCTAACAACACTGCACACGGAGGTACTGCCATTGCAATCAAATCGACACTAAAACATTTTCCCATTCATCTTGACTCTACTCCTCAGACACAAATCACAGAAATACACTTACAGACTAAACACAAGAACGTGACGATAGGTACCATTTATCGCCCTCCAAAGTGTATAATTAAAAAGCAAATGTTTACAAACATCTTTGAAGCTCTTGGTAGTTCGTTTTTAGCATAAGGGGACTATAATGCAAAACATCAGTACTGGGGCTCGCGACTGTGCACTCCAAGAGGTAGGTAGGAACCTTAGATCTGTTGTTCATCGACTGTCATTGGACGTACTTGCTCCAAACCAACCAACTTACTTACCGAATTCTAGACGCAAGAAACCAGACATATTAGATATATTTGTGACGAAAGGACTAAGGACCATACCCAGTTCAGTGAAAACCGAAGCGGATCTTGGCTCTGATCATTTCCCTGTAAACCTGATAATGGGCGTCGAAACATTTCTCAAAGAAAAGAGGCCTTCATTAACAGGTGGTATTATGGATTGGGGCCTATTTAGAGAGCAACTAAATTCTAAATTCTCCATCCCAACTGCTCTCAAAACAGAAAAAGAACTGGAAGGGGCAGTCGAACTCTTTACATCAGTACAAGAAGCTGCATGGTCTTCGCAAACACCAATGTATAAAGAAACTATCAATTTACCTACCTAATCTCAACATATTAGGGATCTTATTACAGTTAAGAGACAAGCGCGCAAAAAATGGCAAAAAAACCGGTTCCCTTCTGACAGACAAACGAATAATAAACTCAATAATTACCTCAAACACCAAATTCGAAAATTTAAATAAAATAACTAAGTCAATTATTTTTCAAACTTGACAGCCGATGATAACAGTCTGTGGAATCATACCAGACGCCTCTTGAAGCACCGTGAACCATCGGTCCCTCTGAGAAAAAATGATGGTTCCTGGGCTGTCTCGGACAGAGAAAAGTCAGAAATTTTTGCCGATTATCTTTCGACTGTATTTAGACCACACGATGACTTAACTGACACACTGTATGAGGAACATTTAGAGACAATGTTAGACTAACCCTACCAATGTCACTTTCTCCCAAACCTTTCACTCCTACTGAAATACAAAACCAAATCAAGCAACTACCAAAAGATAAAGCTCCTAGTTATGATCTCATCACAGCTGAGGTACTCCAAAAACTACCCAGAAAATCATTAGTTTTTCTTACAACACTTTATAACGCCATTCTCAGAACAACAAAATTTCCCTTACAATGGAAACATTCCTTGATATTAATGATTCACAAGCCGAACAAAGACAAATACACACCTTCTTCCTACAGACCTATTAGTCTCTAACCACTCTGTTCAAAAGTACTTGAAAAATTACTACTGGACCGTATTACTAAATTACTGGCTGAATTGAACACAATACCTGACCACCAATTTGGATTCCGCTCACATCATTCAACAACACAACAGTTACATAGAGTCACAGATTACATATCCGCTGCTTTAGAACTAAAACTTTACGTTTCTGGGGCGTTTTGGACGTTTTCCAGGCTTTTGATAGAGTATGGCACCAAGGGTTACTAGTAAAATTGAAACCGTTACTACCACACACTTACTACCTTATTTTACAATCTTTTCTTTCAGACCGCTTTTTCTCTGTTTGGCAGGGCTCAGATATCTCCTCCATCAAACCTATTTTAGCAAGAGTCCCTCAAGGCTCAATTCTAGCACCTTTTCTATATTTAGTATATACCTAAATATAAGACATACCGACGAACAATAACGTATTAACTGCTACTTACGCAAATGACACTGCAATCATGACTAGAGACGCGGACCCTACAAAAGCCACCTTAACACTTCAACACAACCTCAACGAGATTCAAACTTGGTGTAAGAAATGGAAAATAAAACTTAATTATGACAAATCCCTTCATATTACATTTACACTACGACGCAAGACCTGCCCGCCTGTTTACATTGACAACCAACCTTTACATCATACTGAAAAAGTGACATACTTAGGACTTACGCTTGATAAAAGACTGACATGGGGCCCACACGTCAAGACTAAAAAACAGACGTTACAGTTAAGACTGCGACTTCTATACTCAGTTCTTCACAGACGCTCAAAACTACCTTTAAAACAGAAACTTAACATTTACAATTACTTGCTAAAACCCATCTGGACGTATGCATCTCAAATTTATGGACCGGCCAAAAGAACACATATTCAGAAAATTCAAACATTTCAATCGAAATTCCTAAGACTGATAACAGATTCCCCTCCTTATGTGTCAAACGATACGCTACATACAGACTTAAGTATTCCGACAGTTAAGACCCATATCCATAAACTTTATCGACAATTTCATGAAAAACTACGTGGACACACTAACAAACAGATACATAATATGGCAACAGTACAAATTCCTGACATAACTCAACGGAGGCTGAAAAGGAGGTGGATGAGGGATCTCTTAGTCTAATCCTTAATAATTTAGTTTCACGCCTGGAAATCGTACCACTGGATGCTGACTCCCTCATGCCTGACCATGTCTGTTGTTTCAATGTAACTTCACATTCACTGGTTGTCCATTGTGTACAGTTGTGAATAAAGTGATTATGTTAAAAAAAAAAAAAAATTATACTTATTATCCAGTGCGAATCAATATTTATTATTAGAAGAGCGCTTAATTATCTTGAATTGAGGTTTTTTAAATTATTCCAAGGCTGGCAAGCAATGCGTGAATTATTATTATATTCAAATACAGCAAATCTATTAGCATATTATATACGGAAATCAGAGGCACAGTAGGTAATGTATTCAACTTTGTTTGTTTCCAATGATTATGTAACAAAGATTTTCCCATATTCTGACACTATTTAAAATAATTATTGTAACACAAATATATTATATGTACATGAGTTGCAATTATTACATAAAATAAGGAAATATGGTTTTAGATTATTATTTTTTTTTTAAAGTACTCATTTTTCATATTTAAAAAAATAATAATGTTAAGTTATCGTACAGGTATGAATGCTTCAGATAGCACAACAATAACTTCAGAAAACACAAAACATGCTAATATAGCATGATGTTTTATGTTATTTAACGATGTTAAAAATCGTCAAAATTAGTAAAGAAATTGTAACTATAATACTTACCTATGCATTTGACCTTAGTTGTTTTAAAATATCTAAAGTAAATATATATAAGTAACATTTTCTTGTTGATATTCTTCGTCGTAGTATTTTGATAGTTGTTATCCAGTTGGCATTATTTTAACCTTCTCGCATGTTGACTGTTTTAAGTTGAATCAGTTTACTCGTTTGAACAATTGTCTTTAATTTCATCATCATTGACTTGTGACAAGCATCACTGACGTTTTTAACTGATGTCTGAGCAATGTTTCTAATAGTAGTATTAATAACCGATGCTGTTATTACGACGATTTAATTCTACAATATTTTTGTGGGCTATTGATAGTGAGTAAAGAAGGGAGTTAATTTGTTTTATTGTGTTAGATATTGATGATTTATTGTTTTTACGCATTATAAATTATCAAATTTGATAACTAAAAGTCTAGTTGGAGTCTGTTTCTTAAATTTTATCAGTTAATCATTAATATTATTAAGTATCTTTATGCTTGCTCTTGAATTACTTTAAATCCTTTATTTACGTTTTTCTGAATAAACTTCTTTTATTCTTTTTTTAATATGAAAGAATTTTGATAATTTTCCAAAGCTAATATATATATATATATATTTTCATTGATTGGGTAAAGTGTAAATAATTAAATCATTAAAATTAGTCAAACATTTGTTATAGACCTAGTTTACTGATGGTGATATGTCCAGGAGTTTGCCGGAAAGAGTTGGGCAGCTATACTATAGTCATGGCGTGCTGTGTGCTGGCCATCCTGTCATCGTTATTTTCTTCACAGCCGCAGTTGTCATATTATCATGGTAAATAGACAATGACTAGTGCTTTATATCAATCATCAGCATCTTGTAAATGGAGTTCTAGAATAGAGTCAGTACCTGATAATGATAGAGCCATAAAATAAATGAATTACAATAAATATTATTTCAGAATGATGGCTGCAGATCTATAACTTATATTTTTTGTATTAGTTTATCATAAAGTTGTTATGTACCTAAACCATCCAGAAAACATAACTAATATGTAAAAATATCATTCCATTATTAATTAATCATAAACTAATATTCTTTAAATTAATATGTTTCTATAATTTTTGCTCCAATAGATTTTGATAACAGTCTTCTGTTGTAATGAAGTTTTTTCTTTTTCATGAAAAACAATAAATTGAAAAAAACAAAAAAAAATTTGTTTTTGGTCTCCTTGATTCGAATATGGCAATAGCATCTTGCTTCCACCAACACTTCATTATTTGAAGTCTTTAGTTTGATAGCTCCTTTCATGCATGGTTTGAACATGTAAAGATTTGTCGTTTGTTTACATTCCCCTGATACAAGCCTTATTTTACTGATTCTATTTTACCATACTCAGGATAGTTATGTACTTCTATCTAACTGTTGTGAGTGAAATGTCTATCATGTAGAGGATGACATAGATATCTATAGTTTCCTAATTGATGCTGAATTTTTTACCTGTTTCGATGCATGAGGAAGATTATGAAGAACAGCTGCCAACACCAGTCACTTCAAGTAAAGCATGGTCACCTGTATGTACCCCATTAGTTATCACCTCAGAGCGGAAAAATAATAATTTCTTCTCAGCTCTCTTGTCTTAATTAATTTACTGTATAATGTTAGATGATTGAAAATCGTAGTTAGCATTATTGCATGATATATTGATTTGTTAAAATTATGAAGTGTAATTTTTATAAAACTGATTCACCTGATTTTCATAAAATACAGTAATCAATTTTTTTTTGTTTTATTCTGAAATAAAATGTAAAATGATTTTTTTTGAGTTATGTCACTTTTCTTGCCCATGAGCGATGTTTGTAAAACAGACTGTTGGTAACACAATTTTATATCCATAAACAAATAATGATGTGACTTGATCTACTTGCGAATAAAACAAATACGCCGGCGTTATTCCTATGTAGGTTCTACAATGTGACATGTCATAGCCTGTCACCCACAAATTGTAGTTGGTTTTCCTGAACATTCCAATGCCAAATATTCATCACTTTAGCCAAGAGCATGGCCGAACATTAGGTATCAGGTATTTTCATTAAATTTTATACAGTTTCTTATACACATCCTTACCGTTTCTAAGAGCGAAGACATCTTAAAGTCATTTTTCATTCCAGAGATGTGAGCAGGGTCGGGAATACCTTCATTTTTTTTGGGGGGGGGGGTTCTTTTAATTAAATTGAAATTAATGCAGTTTTTATTACAGTTCTTAGTTGATGGCTTCTTTATCTCCTGTGTAAGCAGAAATCTTAAAACTATCACAAAGAGTTAAAACTAATTTTGACATTATAACTAGTTTTTGTCAACTGTCTATTTATGTTTGCCCAAGAGATTAAGAAACTCTCGATGGGATTCCAGTTAGCAGATATCCAAATATTTCCATTCCATTTATTTCTGATTAATGGGTATTTCCTAGACCAGGAGTACATAGATCATTTTTATGTATACTTAGAAGTAATACTGTATGTATTGTATTTCTATTATTTCATTGTCAATTGTGATGAATTTTGAGAATAATGTTGTGAAATAAACACCTCCCTTTTAAATTCTAATTTTAGTCTTCCATTGGCGAATCTTCCTCTTCCAAGCAATATTCCTCAGATAGTGAAAGAGTCTGACAATATTACAGATCTTCCAAGATGGTACTCCGAACCACCAGTTTACATTCAGCAGGTATTTCTAATATTTAATGAATTTTACTCACTAAATTATTATACTTGGTATAAGGCAAAGCAAAACATATGTGTTTTTGAAGCTATTATAGTTCTGGAGCTACTAAAATAAGTTATTTTTCTTTAGTAATCATAAATGAAAGGACTGATTTATTTTCCTTATGTTCTCTTGAAATAACTTAACAGTATGCATTTCAACAAACAGAAATCTGTAACTTTTATTAATTTGTTTTTCTGACTTATGAAAAATAAGGACTTAATAAAATTAAGTATTTTACTGTATTCATCTTTGAATCATTTAATTCAGTTAATATTTATGTGCAAGTGATAACCCTGATACATTGTGAATGTTACATAATGCTTTGATTATTTTCTGAATGTTTTTATCAATATTAAAAAGTTAATAGACCTGTAAAGAAATGTTAAATTTAAATATAATGAGATATGAAATATTAAAATCAGATTTTTAATGAGTATTTTTGATGAGCAAATTTTTTTTTCAATCATAAAATTACAATAATTTTTGTAAAATTGTTGTTCTAAAGGATATAATGAAACCAGGTTTGTTAAATTTGTAGTTTTAACTAATATGATAAAGTTTGTAAAAATGAAACATTATTAAACACCTCTGAATTTTATTGTTGAAGTTGTTTTTACAAAATCATTGATAAAAAATGAGAGTTTGTACTAAAAATTAGTATTATTTTTTATAAATTTACTTTTGTTTAATAAAAATGCTATTCAAGTATTGTTATTTCATTTATCAATAGGATTTGTGTGTTTGCTTAGAGGTTAAAGAACAGTGAATATGAATTTAGAAATATATTGAGAAATTTTAATATAATTTGTCTTGTAATAAATGGTCGGATGGAGAGTGTCAGCAAATTAAATGACAACCAAGATGACAGGAAGAGTAAGCACTGGGAAACTGCATAATCCATAAGTACTGGTAATAACTAAGTACCTCAAGCCTGGTTCTGTATTAAGGGGAATAGTTGATAACAAAAAGTAGTGAATGAGTAAAAATTAACAGTCTTTTTTTTTTTCTTTTTTTGTGTTTCCCTGCTTCTACAACAATGTCAGAGGGTAACTTGATGAATTCTATTACCTTTGAGTTATTAGTTTATTCAGTTTCTTTTTATGGATACTGTATAACTTCTTATACGATGTAGTTATTATTTATTCACTCACCATTGAATGCTTTTGAACATTATCTTGGGACATATGATAAGATTTCTATCTGCAGATTTAATTGCAGGTCATTATGAAGAGTGCTGTTGCACCATGGTCCAAAGAAATGCAATTAACAGATGCAATAAGGGGTCCTTTGGCTGAAGTTTTCACTCTCAAGGAAGTAATTCAAAATTATCAACACCCAAAGTATGTATTTCAGTGTAAACAATTCTTATACATTTTACATTAATTATTTTAATAGTGTAGTTAATTAACTTTCGTTTGATATTAGTGAGACCTTTAATAATATTTTTATTTAGATTTGAAATTCTTAACGCCTTGGTTTTTAAATTAATTTTAACTCCCTTTTTAAATTATTTTTTGATACACTAAGTGTAGGGCTAGCATTATTACTCGTTCTGCAAGCAGCAGTCCCGTACTAATACTCTCCCCTTAGAGAGTAGGCCACATATTGGATATTAATACCTCTCCTTATCATATTGCGTTAGTACATGATATATTTATTTTTATGTTTATTTAATGCAGATAAACTTAGATTGATTTTATAACTCTGATAACTTAGAGAAATGAAGTGTATATAAGATCTTAAAATTTTTCATTCCTTTCATTTTTTTTTTTTTTTTCATAAAAGTACTTAGCTTGTGGTCATTTATGCTCAATAATTAGATCTTGTTAGGTGATGATCCAAAACTACTACATTAAGTACAACCGAAGTGGATCCTGGAAATGTTCTTGAAAAAGGTATGAACATAATGAAGTATATGATAAGCAGCATTAACAAGAGGTGATTTTGGAAACGTAGATATACAGGGTGTCCCGAATTTAAATGGCAAAACTTCAGGAACTAATAGGGGACCGAAAAACTAAAACAAAAAGTCCTTTAGAGATTTGCTCATTTTTGCTTAGTTTTAGAGAAAATCGCAAAAAAAGAAACAAAACAAGTTTTCATTTTTATACTTATTTACTTACTTTTTTATTTATGTTATGTTCTTTTTAATGTAAATATTGCTCAAAATGTTGTTCTCTTGCACCAATGCAAGCATTACATCTAGCACTCACTTGATAAATTGCAGCTAAACATTGTTCTGATGATATTTGGTGCACTGCATCTATGATTCGGTCCCTTAATTGCTCTCTTGAGTTGATTGACACTGAATAAACTTTCTGCTTCAAGGTTCCCCATACGAAGAAATCCATGGGTGTCATATCAGGTGATCTAGGTGGCCAAGGTACTACTCCTTCACGTCCAATCCATCGTTGTGGATAATTTATATCCAGCCAAGCTCGAGCAACTCTGCTATAATGAGCTGAACATCCATTGAGTTGGAACCACATTTCAATCCACTGCTGTAAGGGAATGTCATCTAAATAATTAAAAAAATCGTTCTCCAAAAAATGTGTAAATGTGATACCATTCAATCTTCCAGGTAAAAAATATGGTCCCACCAGTAATCCATTCCGAATTCCAAGCCAAACGTTAGTTGCAAATTCATGCTGAAACCAATTCTCTCTAATAGCTCTAGGATTTTCAAGAGCCCATACATGATAATTTCTTTGATTAACAATTCCTCCTCTTGTAAAGGTAGCTTCATCGCTCCATATAATTTTTAATGGAAATAAATTATCATCGCGAATTTTGTCAAGAAACCAGTTACTAAAATTCAATCTCTTGACATAATCTTGAGGTAATGAATTCTGAACTTTTTGAAGATGGTATGGGTAGCGATTATCACCTTTCAAAGTTCCCCATATTGCTTGCCGCGATATAGCTGATGCAGCAGATACTCTTCGGATGCTAGTCTCAGGATTGTTATCGAAGTGGCATTGGACACAATTTCTTCTCCGATAATCTGCTCTAATTGCTGCCAGGAATTGGTCGCCTTCATTACGTATTAAGAATGACCCAGTCTCTCGTAGTCTATTAAAAGTTAATGAAAAGACTCGTCGATCAGGCACTCTTCTATTTGGAAATCGGCGCGCATACTCCCACATCGCTTTTAAAGCATTACCGTTACAGAAACCATACACAAAAATCATATCAGCGTATTCAACATTAGAATATGCATGCGGCATTGTGGCTGATGCTATTCACACAAAAATATCTGAGTAACTGACGGAAGACTGATTTAGGAATTATAATCCTAGAAGGAAGCCAAAATGTAAAGAAATATTATCTCAGAATGTAAAGGATAACATTAAGTGTTTACATATCTCACTTCCTAGCCTGACGAACTTTGAAAGGTGATAATCGCTACCTGTAACATTTTTGTTTTGTTTCTTTTTTTTACGATTTTCTCTAAAACTAAGCAAAAACGAGCAAATCTCTAAAGGACTTATTGTCTTAGTTTTTCAGTCACCTATAAGTTCCTGAAGTTTTGCCATTTGAATTCGGGACACCCTGTATAGAGGGCATTCATTTGAACATAAGGATAAATATCTGGGCCTTATAATCCCATATAAAATAAAATAAAATATAACAGATTAGTTAACTGAAAGGCTTGATGCCAACACCGCCAGCAATCCGGTTATTGACCTCCTTCCTTTGTCACCCATTGATAGCTAAATCCACTAGATGAGCCCCTATTTAATCTTTCCATCTACGTCTTGGTCTACCATTGGGACATTTACCTGGCAGGCAGTTACTGAACAAACCAGATCATCATGTTTTTAAGAGTTCTTTCTTACAAATCAACTTTTTTTTTTTTTTATTGTTAAAATTGTTTCATCTTTATTAAATTAGACTATATTATATATTTTCATTTATTAAAATAATTATTACATTTATAGTAGATACGTATGTGGATTAGAGTTATCACCTATTCTTGTATAAGTGATTTTTATTATCTTGATTTTATTAGTTGAATTTGTGTGCTTATTTTGAAATTTACAGTGATATTTGTAATTAATTGTTTGTTACCAAATGCTTTTAATTATATTATTAACTAGAGTGTTTTCATACTTTGCCATGAAGACTTGTATCTTTCAAGCAATTAATAAAGAAAGCATTAAAATAAAAATAAGTTAATCATTCTTTACAAAATATGGAAGAGTTTTCGTATAATAAATGTTTTGTACATATTGAAAGAATTTACTAAACTAATACTGTATTTACTTAACCTTTGTCTTTGTTTTAAATTAGAAGCCGAGTGAGCCTTGTTGATGTCTGTGCTCATGTTGAAGCTCCTTCTAAGTCTAGTTCACTTCCCCAGTACAATTGTTTACTTGTCTCTCCCGCAAATTTCTGGGGCCAAGACCCTATGCAGTTCTATAATGATGTCTCTTTAGCAGCCACCGTTTATGCTCAATATGTAAGTATCAATACAGTTTACCTACATTTTTTTTTTTTTGTCTCACCTTTGACAACCTTCTGTACCAAGGATTCTTAGACCCTCACCCCAACTTGCTCGGCCATCAAGCGCCCATCATAGTTTTTAATTATACTATTGAATATTTTGATCATAAATCAAATGATGCAATACTCATAGTAACACTTTTTTGTTTTCAGGGCACACAACTTGGTAAAGCACCACTTTCAGAATTATTATTTGGAATGGGGTTGAGAGAAGCTGGTATGAAAAGATATCCTTTAAGAAATAGACAGCGCGTATTGCAGTTTGCTGTCACTTTTGCTATGAGAAAGCTTGATTTAGAGTAAGAAATTTACTGTGAAATAACTTTTATTTATTTATTTTTTTTTTAGGAAACATTTATGCATGCTTTACATCTGTTAATTATGTATAGAACTGTCTGTTAAATTACATGTTTTAATGTAGTTAATTAAGATCATTATAATCAACAATATTATCATTTTAATTTATTTTAGTTTTAAAAAGTTTAGAATCATTCTCCCAATTATATGGAATTTTAAGGAACATCTACTATTTTCTAGGCCTTATAGAAAAAAATTATTATTTTTAGGTTAAAATAGGTATTCTAGTTTAAAAATACAGTGGTGTTCATAAGTTTCTGGCCACTCCGAAATTTCATCTTAACTCTAATTTTATATGTTACTAGCATCCCCGTCGCGGCTTCGCCCACCCTCATAAGTAAAGATAATTTCAACTAAAAATTAAAGTTTTATTTTTTTATCGATAAGATTCTTGTATTTTAGCATGTGGTTGAGCATTATTTCTTCAATGATTTTTTCACGCATAGCAGTAATTATTAATCTAGTTATAACTGCACTGATTAGGTGGTTGAAGATTACGTAAAAGCACCATTAGACATAAAATTTTTAATTTTAATGTATGAATTGGTAATCAAGATGGATAAAGACTATTAATAAACTCTTGCGGAAAATAAACTGCATTATCAGTACTAACGACAAAATGCCCGTGGATCATATTTTTACACACGATATAAAAAAGCAAAAGATCGACATTTTGATTTAGTAATAATTTGTATTCGGCAGAAATAACTTTATTGATTTCATCTGGTTGAATGATGATTTCGAACTATAAAAGTATATGACAGTGTAGTAAACTTCGGTCCTGCCTCTCAACTTTATAAATTTCAATGTTAGTCATTGTAAATTTTACCATTGCAAAACCTTCCTAGAATTATAAAAATTAATTATTTAGATGTCGGTACAGATAGGTTCAGTTTACCATTATTAACTCTATTGTGGAATGGCGCTATACACAATCGGTCAATTTTCAAGCTTCACTGGGATCCACATATCACACACCATATTTAAATATTTTTTATTTAATAAATTTCTTGATAGTTTAATAAGTAAATTTTATCATCAATTTTAAGCTGTTTTGTAACCTCTTGTGTAGAATGGCACTCGCCACCTATCGGTCAATTGTCAAACTTCACTGTTGTCCACATATTAACTTTTTTTAATAAAATATAAATTAAAAATCAGTAGATTTTAATATTGCTAAACCGTCTTAGAACTATGAAGATGATGTAGTTAATATTTAGTACAGATTGGTTCAGTAATATTCGCGGTTAGTGATCAAAAACGAAAAATGGCTTGTCCTTTTATAGAATAGTATAAATTATTATTGTAGTAAATTTTCCTATTGTAAATCTTTTAAGAACTATGAAGATGATGAAGTTAAAATTTGGTTCAGATAGGTTCATTAGTTTTACTAAAACGCTATTGTCGCTTGCCACATATTCGATTTTTAAATTTCACTGGAGTCCACACGTCACACCACATATTTATAGCTTTTTGGATAACAAATTAATTTAATTTAGTAATTTTATTATCAATTTTTAGCTATATTTAACACCGGATCATTGTAACCTCTCTTGAATAGCGCTCGCTTTACTACACACCACATATTTATCACTTTTTAAACAGTAATTTAATAGAAAATATATAAATTTTATTATTGCTAAACCTTCCTTGAACTATGAAGATGATGTAGTTATATTTGGTACAGAATAGTTCTATAGTTTTTGCGATTAGTGATCTTGAACGAAAATGGTTTGTCCTTATATATATATATATATATAACTTCATCATCCCCCGTCCAGGCTTCGCCCTCTCTCATAAGTGAAGATCTTAGATAATTTTAACTAATAATTGATTTTTTGTTTAGCGATAAAAATCTTGTATTAAAGTGAACAATTGAAAGTTATATTTTTGAAGATATTTTCACGCATAGCAGCCATTATTAACTTGGTTAAATTTAGATTGATTTGGTGTTTGAAGATAACATAAAGCATAATTAGACATCCAATTTTCAATTTTAATATATGAGTTGGTAATCCAGATGGACAGAGACTATTAAGAAACTGCATTATCAGAGCTTACAGCTAAAGGTTCAAAGTTCATATTTTTACACACAATATTAAACAGCTGAGGACCGGCATTTTGTTTTTTAATAATTTTCATTCGACAGAAATCATTTTATTGATTTGATCTGGTTGGATTTTAATTTCTAACCATAAACGTATGTGATAGTGTGGCAAAACTCGTTTCTAACACTCAACATTGTACATTTAAATTTTTATTGTTGCTAAACCTAGAACTATGAACATGATGTAGTTAAAATTTGGTATATTTCACTCCATATAGCTGTTTTTATAACAATTTAATTGAAAATAAGTAAATTTTATTATCAATGTTCACCTCTATGTAACACTGTACCTTTTAACCTTTCATGTAGATGGCAATTGCCCCCATTTTTGAACTTCACTGTTATCCACTTATTATTCATTTTTCAATAAAGAATTAGTTGAAAATCATTAGATTTTACTATTGCTAAACCGTCCTATAAAGATGATGTATTCAAAATTTGGTAGAGATTGGTTCAGTAGTTTTTGGCGGTTAGTGAACACAAACGAAACATTGCTTGTCCTTTTATATAATAGTATAACCTTATACCGCCATATGTTAGAATCGTATAGAGCTAACAGATAATTGTGACTTGCAGATAATATACAAATAATATTGCCACTATAAATTAAGATATAAGGTATCCTATCTTTTTTGTTGGATCAAACTGCATACGGTGTGCAAATTTGATTAAAATCGGTTCAGTAGTTTAGGTGTTAGCCGGCCCCTAGGCGGCGACACGTAATTTATATATATTAAGATTTTAATTGAAATTTTAGTTTAATTTATTTTAATTTAGGATTTTATAAAGAACAGTTGTCTGCAAAAGAAATGCGTTAATTTAAAGGAAATGAACAAAAACAAATAATATATACCAATGAAGGAGACAAATTTTTCAACTTTAAATAGTTTTAAGAGGTTATCCCACAATTTTTCAGTTAATATAGTTGCTATACATGTGACAGAAATATCAGCTAAACACCATCGGGGCATCTAACTTACTTAGGCCAGAACTCTGTCTATAAATATTTTTAACCCTTTAACAGGCGATGTATCCTGGAGGATACACATATTTAATGCCTTTTGCTCAATAAATAACGTAATGCCCTACGCATTATCCTAATCGTAATTGTCTAATATCCTTTATTTAACCTTGATTTTTATGATACATGAGTGGGGGTTAATGTGGCTATAGTCATTCAAAGGAAAATAAAACAAGAAATGTATTCCAAAATTCTCGGCCTGCCCGTTAAAGGGTTAAAAAATCAAGTGGCCGGAAACTTTTGAACACCACTGTATATAAAATGTTAATATTGCAAGTTTTAAGTTTGTAATCTATTAATATTTGAATAAAATTACAATATTATCTCTTGAATATTATCTTTTTGCTTATTAGTATTTATTCATCCACTACGAAAATTTGTATTTTTAACAGGTGTGGATGAATAATTAAAAAAAATTATGTTCACATTTTATTATACCTATATTTTTCTATTTTTAGATACATTGATGGTTTAAGAGAACATTTAAATGGGCATTATCCTCTCCTCAAAGAAAATGTTACCACAAGTAAGTGATAAATGATGAATATTTTATTAATATAATTTTTTTTAAAAGATAAATTCTATAATTATTATTACACTATTAACGATATTTTGTAGTCAAAGTGCTACCATTGACACATTTATGAATTACTGTTAGGATCCCATAATGGGTAACCTCTGCACATTGATACTTAGGGATTAGTGCCCCCCTGGGTTACAATAGTTTAATACGTGCTCATGCATGCACCTCAGTACAGTACCCACCCTTAGGCCCTTCCCAAGAAATTCCTCTAACCTGGAGGGAGAGTGTGTTTGGTTAATACCAAAGGCCAATACCCCTCCCAAACAATCTTTTTACGATCATGAGATCATATACAGATGAACAGCTATTATTAAATTTCACATGTTGAGGAAAAATGATATTATGACTGACAACCTGAAACATATGGGTTGAAGGGGAAAAGTATAACTTTTTGGAGAAGAGGAATCCAAAGTTTAATTTCTTGATAATTACTATAATTAAGAATAGATGTCAATAAAACGAAAATATTGGAAATTAAGTTATAAAAGAAAACGATTTATGACCCGATTTTATATGTTTCCATGAAGAAGCTGTTTTGAACGACAATAGACAAAGAATACTATGAAGTGAATTGTACATGATTTCTAAACAGATCAGAGGTGGAAAAGGAACAAGAAGTGGCTTTACTTACTCAAAATAATTATATAATAGTAAACAATAATTATTTAAAAATTATAGACTCCCATAAAGAGGGATTAATGAAGAATACAAGCTGCAGGAATAAGATTTCTGAAAGATTGAAGGCCGAAAACATCAATTTCAGGTCAAACCTTAATGCTAAGCCAGCCGCCAATGAGTTGATTAAGGAAAGCAGACTTGGGATAGCTAGGATACTTCATACAGATGGAGCCAACCAGAATTTATAACATAACCTACTGAGCTAAAGTGGAGGAAAACTAGGAAGAGACTGACTTATGATAAAGTGAAGAAAGATTCCCGGAAAAGACAAATTGAATGGCATACATGGCAGTAAATTAATGGAAGATCCGCACAGCAGGAAAGGCTTCCTCAGCAGTCTATAGAAGTAATTTAAGAGGATTGAATATGATGATGACTGCTCGCGGTAAGGTAAACACCATCAAGAATGGTTTTATTATATATCAGTGTTAATATAATGATTATTTATA
Source organism: Euschistus heros (assembly GCA_003667255.2). Classification (NCBI taxonomy): domain Eukaryota; kingdom Metazoa; phylum Arthropoda; class Insecta; order Hemiptera; family Pentatomidae; genus Euschistus; species Euschistus heros. The sequence continues at coordinate 777,643 of RCWM02000321.1, read as the reverse complement.
TATAACAGTTGATTCAATTTTACATATTCTTTTCTCTGATTTTGTTGTATAGTTGTTATTTAATTAATTAAGTGTTATTATTATTAAGAGGTATTCTTTGACATATATAAATATATCTTTTTTCATAGATTCGGTCCTGCATCTTCATTATTTAGGCGATTTTGATTGCCATGAGTTCCTTCCTCTATTCTTTACATATTTGGCACTTTTCTTGTATATGTACTTCTCTGTGAGAAAAATAGAACTTGTTCGTTCAAAGGTAAGAGAAAAAAAATCTGTTATCTTTTTTCATACATTTAAATAATTTTGTGACCAAAACTTGTTCTAGTTTATGCCTCCCCTAACCATTACTCATTTCATTGTTGATATAGTATCATCTATTACTTTACTGTTTACGAGAAATGTTTATATATTCTTAATAATAATATTTATATTGATTACAGGTTGGAATGGCACTCAGTGCAGTTTGTACAGTCATAGCATCATTACTTATGTCAATCGGTCTCTGCTTTTTTTTTGGCTTGGACCCTGCTGGCAGCAGCCGTGGTAGGGAGGTGGGTATCTTAGTGAATTATAATGTAATAGAAAGTAAGACATTTTTGTCTAATTGCCTTCTTTTATGCTATTAAATCATGACAAAAAAATTTAAAATAAATTAGTCAAAACAAATCATTGCTATTGTTCTTTAAAGTTTAACATTACTGCACACTAATCACGGTTAGCACTAATTGTCAATATATTCTCTTTCAGGTAATGCTTATTAGTAAAATAAAAGGTAAGGAATGAATTTATTGTATAAATTTGTTCCTCCAAGGTTAAGTATCACAAAATTATAACGTTTAGAAAATTTTACAGTAAAGAAGGTATTAATTTTTCCTTTTACTTTAAAGTAATATTCTATAAAACTCTTTTAGTTGATATGTATTTTGCTCTTAAATTGTTGACCATTAGGAAATACCAATCATGAAGTATATCTCAAATTATAAAAAAATTTTGATGTGATAGTTGACCTTTGAGGTACAAACATATTTTAGGATTTCAATCTTTTATAAATGTGATTGATATAACTAAACCCTGTTATGAGTTCCAGCTAGAGATTCTAATTGTGTTAATTTCATTAAGCAGTTCAAACTGCTTCTATTAATTAGAAGTTGCTGTTAAATAGAAATAATTTCAACTATACTCAATCTCTTCTGAAAATGTGTTTATTTTATTTATAAATATTGTAATTTTGTTTTAATCTAAACATAACTCTTCTTATTTTCATAATTTATCCTGGTTTATTATAGACTTCATAAGCTTTTATTTTTTTTTAATCTTGTGCTATTTTGAAGTTTAAGTTTTATTTTTGACTGATGATTTTTTTTTTTTGTATTTATTTGCAAAATGGTAATTATATTTGTGTTTTTAAATTTGTTTTTTACCAATATATTTATGAAGTTATTGTCTATAAAAGAAGGCTAATGTTCAAACTAAATTCAATTATGCTAATGCAAAGAATATTTAAAACTGTAGAGGCAGCCTGTCAATTTGTTTTCTGTTAATTTAAGATCAGCAAGACATGCACCTCAGCCTTTGAGGCTCATTATGCTGCAAAGGCAGTCCCAGCCCTTCTATTAACCTTAGAATTGATTCTGGATTCATAGTCTCACTGCAGCTGAGATCTGTATGAGTTCTTCACATAAGTGCAAAAATTTCCTCAATACTCTTATCTCCTATTCTTCTTTTGTTTTTTTCACATTATCCTCCTCTCTTAAAAGTTGGTGTCCTCTCATTCTTCCTTCTCCAGGCTTACGTTAAAAAACTTTCTTAGGTAATTGTTTAGGAAGTATTAAAAATTACTTTTATCAATTATAAACTGAATTTCACTTGAAAACTGAAAACCAATTCAGAGCCAGCAAAATTATATCAAAATGCAAATATTGAAATATATATTAAGATTGGAAGGTTCCAATGGACGGGGGATGTGGGGAGGATTAATCCAAATGGGGGCCCAAAAAAACTTAGAGGAAAAGAACATGCTAATCGGAGAGTGGCAGACCAAGACAGATGGGCCAATGGAGTGGCAGAGGATGTGTTGTCCATCTTGTGTAAGAGGAACTGGAGAGAAGCAGTAACATAATGAGATTACTGGCGGTTAAACCTACTTGACTCACTATGAGCTGCAACACCGATTTGATTGATTGATTAACTGAGTTTAAAAGATTTCCAAAAATTCAAATTATAATATTATATAATTATTACAATTATAATATAATTATAGTAATTATATCACTGTACTGGGGTAAAACACCCAATAGTGGACAGGTTAAGAAATTATTTCCACATTTTGTACTGCCCTGGGTTTATTTTAGCCCTCAAATGTTAGTGAGAAGTAGTTGCATATGCACAAACCCTCTAAGAAAGCAACACTTTTCTCAAAAATGCAAACTTTGAATTGGATATATTTTTAAAATTTATTATCCCGAAGGACCAATTTGCATGATTAGTGGACACATAAAATTGAAAAAAATTGAATAGTGGACACACCCATGCGCCAATAGCTGACACTATAATTTCTTTATTGTAAGATAACTGAAGCCTCTTATTTTTTCTTTATATACATTTATCAAAATAATGGTTTATGTGGACCAACATTCTTGTCCTAAATTTGTGGAGAAGGACAGAAAATAAATGAAGGAAGTACTTATTATGCACATATATATAATTTATTAATTAAATATCAAAGATTTCAGTCAACTGTAAATTAATATTCATATTTATAAGTAAATATAAAATGAATTAGTAGGTATAATAAGATTTAACAATTCTGTATCAATAAGAACAAGTTTATTCAATAAAATTACCATGGGACATCAATTGAGTTAGGAAATAGATATTTTGATGCCACGAAAACTAGAGGCCTTAGAAGTTTATACTGGGATTAAAAACGTTGACAGAGAACTGTATCGTTGTTGTTTCGTGTTATATGACATAACACGAAACAGGTTCGGCGAACATAGGGCGAAACAGTTTTGTGTTGCGTCTTAAGGCGAAAGGTATTCGTAGAAGAGAGCGCATGTCATCCACCCGCTTTTCTGATCTGCCCAGACCCCAGCCAGCAGGAACACTATTTAATATATCTTGTGGAATACGTTCCACTCCACTAAACCACTTTTCTTGACTTCTAGGCGAAACCGATGCTTTGGTTACAGTCAAGTTTTGTGCTACACGTGTTGAGATTGTAGGGTTTCTTTTCAAAAAAAACTTTGAAACCAAATACGCCCTGTTTTCCTCTTTAAGTTTTTTAATAGTTTTTGGACACTGTCCAAAAGTTCATTTTGGTGAACTGGAAATCCTGCGTTTGAAACTGTTGTAATCCAAAATACCAGTTTTTCTCCGCCATCTTGAAGAATGACTGGGCAACACCCTATTTTCTTAATTTTTGTGCCATTGATGAATCTTCTTAAACTTGTTCGAGGAACACACCTGTTTTTTGCTACAATTGCTAGAGGCATACTTAGTGACACATCTTGAGCAGCTTTCTCCATTTCCTGTTCATCCAGGGCAGGAAGGAGGACCATCTAGACCTCGATGTCAGCTTTCAGCCTGACAATAGTTAATAAAATTAAGAATTTATAATATAATATAAATATAATAAAAGATAATCGAAAGCATCATTAGTGCACAGGGGGTGTCCACTATTTAAACACGAATCTTATATTGAATCATTAATGGACACCTAACCTTACCGCAACAAGAAATTGTTTAACACGAAACAAAATACGGAAAACGCAAAGAAAACAATCTATTCTATAAGTAGATAGCTTGAGTATTTGAAATTTATCAACATTTAAGTGTGAAAAAAATAATTGTGTTCCATTACCTCCTTAGCAAATCCAACAGGTGTAGAGCCAAATTCATGCTGTAAACAGAAGACGCCTAGTGCAAAAACAAAGGTCGGTTTTCCCATGGTTCCTTACGCCATTCCTGGTATACCATATCAACTGTGGAGGACACTACTAACCTTGCTCGGCATATTCAACTTGATTGGACTTCCATAAACCTTATTATTAGCATTTAAAACTCTAAGTGGCCACTATTGGGTCAGTGTCCACTATTGGGTCTTTTACCCTAATTGTTGTTACTGATATTTCAAGAACCCTGATCACCGCTGCAGTTTTTTTTTAATGGCTTGGTGCTTTTCAAGTTCATTTCCTTCACGAATGGCACACTACTAATGTGCGATATATTGTGAACTTCTGACTGTCACCAAATTGTCATTTCCAGAGGAAAATGGTGAAGCAAACTGTGTGAAGTATCGTTCTTCAGAATTGCTAGGTCTCATGTGGCTAACATCACAATGCAATAGCTGATCTCCTTATGATCTCCTTGGATGCATAAAAGAACTTGGAGGCCAGAGTTTTGATGACAATGAAGTAGTGGAAGTATTTGTGCTCCAATGGCTACAGGAACATCTGAAGAATTTTTAAGATGATGGAATAAAAAAGCTTCCAATTGGATGGAAAAAATGTATTTCTAGAACTGGATTGTAGTAGAAAAATAATATATTTTATACATTTCTTGAATAAAGATAAAATAAAAAGAGTCCTTGTTTATATTTGATACAACCATGTATATTAATTGAGAGTATATTGTACATACTCTTTAAAGTAAGATCCATCTTCTAAAATTTCCATAAAAATATTGTTGTGTGTCTTGAAAATGCCCCTGAAACAGGTCTGTTCAATCCCAAATTTGATTATGGGCTGGCAGTATTTGTTAATTTGTAAAAAAAATTTGGTAAATGGAGATAAATAAGCATGGAATATTATGTTTGAAGTTGTAAGTCCCATTATATTATGAATCTGTTCCCTCCTCTGAGATTTATTGCCTAGGAGTAATATGGCACTACTCCCTTCCATGATTTATGTTGTCTACAACTGTGAAATGTTTAAAATCTTGTTTTAAAAGTGTTTAAAATGAGTGTAAAATCTCTCAGATCATTGCTAATGTTTAGAATCATGGTTGCACTTAGAATATCTAAAATGCTGCTTCAAAATAGTGAAAAATTAAACATCTAAAAAATAAATAAACACCAGCACAGTTCATTAGTGTACTGTATTGCAATTGTGGAAGGAGAGTGGCTAAAGATGTCCTTCGGCCTCAAAAAATCGTCAGATCCTGGCAGATCTGTAGAACAGTGTCCTTATAATGACAACAGTGGCGGAAATTATCCTTCGGATAACTTAAAAACCATTAAATATTTCAACATATTATCCTTAAGGACGGAAAACTAAATAAATAAAAAACTAAAACTAGTAAAAAGTGTTGTTCAGCTTTTCACAAAATCACTGCATTTGAGAAGTTTTACAAACTCGTATTCCAAAGTAATTTTTTTATCCATAAATTTTTTTATTTTTTAATATTTTTGTTTATTCTTTTTGTCTATAATAATATTTACTTCTTGTTTTGTTTTTTAGGTGTTTCCCTATTTAGTTGTTGTTGTTGGGCTGGAAAACATTTTGGTTCTGACGAAATCAATCTTATCTACTCCTGGACATCTTGACTCAAAAATAAGATTAGCTCAAGGTCTTTCTAAAGAAGGCTGGGGAATCACTAAAAATTTGCTTACAGAAGTTACGATTCTTACTATTGGGCTGTTTACACTTGTACCTTCAATTCAGGTTAGTGAATACTTTGATATCTTTTATTTCACTAAACCAAAGCTTGAATGAGATTAAGATATGAAGTAAAAATATTTTCATTTTTTTGATATATACTATGTTCGAATTAACTCTTAAAAATGATTTATCATGAAATTTAAACTAGCTGAATTTTTTTGAATTACTAGTAAGTAAAAAATATTTAATAACATGGTTTAGAACAACCTCAACAATTTATCAATCTCCAAGTTCCAAAATTATAGAAATATAGCTGATCCTCTTAAACTTAGCAACAACTGCTGTAATGAAGGCAGTTGTCACCTTTCTAGCTATGTGCTATTCTCTCCCCTTTATTTTCAATATCTATTTTTTTCATTTTTACAACCTCTGAACAGAATGGTTATTGTTTTTTTATGTATCTGTCTTTTCTGATTTTATAGTTGTTTCCTCAAATCTCTATAATATTTAATTCTTGGTAAAAATGACCCTGAATATTATTTTACTCACGAATAATAATAATAATCTTAGAATCACTGACATCCAGTGTGTATCATCCTCTGCAATTCTGCTAATTTAATTGTTATTACTTTTTGCAAATATTTTATTTCACTTTATTTCTATGTATGATCCCTACTGATTATTTGTTTTTTCTTTTCTGTACTATTTTTTTTCTTGCTTCCCTTACAATTTTAAATTAAACAAATTGTTAAAAATATTTCTGTTAGAAATTTCATAATTGCAAAAGAAAAAAATGTAATGCTTAAATTTTTAATTTATTGTATTTTATTTTAATTTTTTAATTATTTGTATTTGATAATTTAATTTAATTTAAATTGTTTTTATGAGCAAAAGGCTACAATAAATCAGTAGATTTTTTTTTTAAATTTCAGGAATTCTGTATTTTTGCCATGGTTGGGCTTTTGTGTGACTTTTTCCTTCAGATGTGCTTCTTTTCAACTGTTTTATCCCTGGACATGGCAGGTTCTACACTGGATAGTGCTATGATCGGTGAAATCCCTCAAGAAACTGTTCGACCTTTACCTAGAACACGCTCTACACCTCGTCTTGAGGGAAAGGTGCCAAAGAGGTTATAGTTTGATTTCAATAACAATGATGATATTTATTGAAGTATACACTCCAGTTAAATAAAATTTAAAAAAAAAAAAATTAAATTGTTATTTTTTATGATAATAACATTGAATACATAAGTAAGAAAAATTGTATATATTATGAGAGGTTTATACTCTTGGAAAGTGATATCTGGAGTATACAGAAAATATTTATTATCAACAAAGATAATATTAGTAATTTTTAATATTTATTAAGTAAGGACTTGGAGAACATATTTTGAGCTAGTTTATGTGTATTTATGATTTTATTTACTTATATAATAAAATACGAAACAGCTAGTACATGAACCACCTTGAGTAACATCACCCATTTCTTGTCCTCAGAACAAGAAATGGGTGATATAACTCAACAAAGGTCTATGGTCTTTTATACCGAGAATCTTATATGATATGATTGAAGAACGTGTTATTTGTGAATAAAGATTTATAAATAATTTTCCTGACAATGAAAATTATTTGATTAAATAAATGAAATGAAATGAAAATAGCCTTTTATTTATGCAAAAGAAATTGTTTAAAGATTCAACAATAAATATTCAAAATATAAACAGGAGAAAAGAAAAAATATAAAATAAAAATACTGACTTTTTGTTTAGAGCTTTTGTTCTATAAATATAAACCATATACATTTTCTTTCCTTTCTTCCTTTGTTACATGCATAGGCCTTCCCTTTCGGGAGTAATAGTCAGCACTTCCCCGGGGTGTGTCTCGTCTCTGTCCCTAGCATCTCTACCAGGGAGGTCCTGCCAGCAGTTAGAACGACCACCTTTTCTTTGGGCGCCCTTTTCCTATTTTTTGGTCATATGGAGTCCATTCAGTGATAATTTTCGACTATCTATTTTCTTCACACCAAAGAAGATGCCCACTTCCATTTGCTCAGTCTTATCCGCCTGAGTGTGTCTGTGAGCCCTGTTTCTTTCTGGATCTGGGTAGTTCTCACCCTGTCGCTTTTTCTCACCTTCATAATAGATCTTTCGATGTTGTTCTTCCACACCTAGATCTTCCTTTCTTGAGCTTTTGTCAGAGACCAAATTTGGCATCCATAACCGTAACCGCTGGGCTTATGCAACTGTCAAAGACCCGTCTTTTTAGCTCCATATGTATATTGCCTTTCATAATATGTTTGAGGGACCAAAACTTGTTCCAACCTAGTGCTATTCTCCGCTGGATTTCTTTTGCTCCTCTATCTGCGAAGGATACTATGATTAAATAAATATTTAATTTTAATAATTGTTGTATTGCAAGTAATATCAGTTTAATATATAAGATTTTGCATTCTTTATCTGTTCAAATGACATGCATATGCTTTATTAGTTACATGCATCTTACGCTGCAAGATTGACTTTTTTAAGGATGCGAAATGTAATGAGTCTTTAAAGTTAAAATTTTTATCGATAAAATATATTATGGTTTTGTAAAGTTATTGGTTTGTTCATGTCTCTAAATTGTTTGCTTATTTGTTAAAGATAAATCAAAATTTTTTTTTCAGACTTCGCTTGGTGTTGTTTTGGGGTCGTACAAGAATTGTCCAAAGAGGGTTTATGATATGTATGGTAGTATGGATCGGTGGCTTCTTGTACAGTGCTGGTATTGTTCAACACTTTGTGCAACCTGAGGTATTACTTTTTTATATTAACTTTTAAAATAAATTAGCTTAAATTTAATTTTAAAATTGAATTTAGGTCATTATTCATTTAATTAAAGAATAGTTAACATACACATGCACCCACTTCTTTCTGTTACATATATTTTACCATATTAATATTACTTGCTTATAATATTATATGTTTTATATCTATATAAATAAAAATGAATCGCCAAATGTGTTGCTAAACGTAAAACTCGAGAACGGCTCGACCAATTCGGCTAATTTTTTTTTTAACGTTATGTTTAGGCACAAGGAAGGTTTTTATCTATCTATATAAATAAAAATGAATCGCCAAATGAGTTGCTAAGCGTATAATTCGAGAACGGCTCGACCAATTCGGCTAATTTTTTTTTTAACGTTATGTTTAGGCACAAGGAAGGTTTGTATCTATCTATATAAATAAAAATGAATCGCCAAATGTGTTGCTAAGCGTAAAACTCGAGAACGGCTCGACCAAATCGGCTAATTTTTTTTTTTTAACGTTATGTTTAGGCACAAGGAAGGTTTTTATCTATCTATATAAATAAAAATGAATCGCTAAATGTGTTGCTAAGCGTAAAACTCGAGAACGGCTTGACCAATTCGGTTAATTTTTTTTTTAACGTTATGTTTAGGCACAAGGAAGGTTTTTATATATCTATATAAATAAAAATGAATCGCCAAATGTGTTGCTAAGCATAAAACTCGAGAACGGCACGACCAAATCTGCTAATTTTTTTTTTTTTTAATGTTATGTTTAGGCACAAGGAAGGTTTTTATCTATCTATATTAATAAAAATGAATCGCCAAATGTGTTGCTAAACGTAAAACTCGAGAACGGCTCGACCAATTCGAATAATTTTTTTTTTAACGTTTTTGTTTAGGCACAGGGTCAGTCGTTGAGTGTTTGTGGCATCAATCTGCAAAACCCATGCTTCTCTCATGGACAGTTGTATGTTGCCTGCTCTCGCGTCGGAAAACTTACAGCTTTATTTATTTATGCGCTAAGTAATCAAACAAGAAATATCGTGTACCATAAGGCATTACAATGAAAATACCAGATTACACTACTAAAGTCTTGCAATGTACAAAATAGAAAACATATTTGTAAGCAATCGTTGTTTATTATGGAGACATTAATCTATAAATAAAGTGATCACTCTGAAATGTTTTATTACTGCGAAGGGACAATAACTTTTGACAGAACAAAGTCTGTCGGGGAGGAACTATTTACATAAAAAATCAATGTTGTGTTGTTTTAGAGAAAATAGCTGCCGGGCAGCTAGTTATAAATAAATAAATAAAGGCTTAGCGAACCCGAAGGTTCAATGCCGATACCACCAACCGTCGACCGCACATTTCCCTCCAATCCACTCCTCCAAAACCCAAATCCCCCAGGTCAGCCCTGACGCAATCCTCTCATCTTTGTCTCGGTCCACCCCTAGGTCGTTTACCCGACGGCTCAAAACTGATTACTTTTTTCAGAATTCGATCATTATTAAACCCAATGACTTTACATGCCCATTTTAAGCGTCGCACTGCTATTACTTGAGCTATATCTCGCATAATTCTACATTGTGAAGCCTTCTAAATTCTCCTGTTTCTTCATCCTTTTTTGGGCCAAATATTCTACGCATTACTTTATTTTCGAAAACTTTAAGGCGTTGTTCCTCCCTTAACGTCAGTGGCCATGTTTCGCATCCATAGAGAACTGTTGGTAGTATAATAGTTTTGTATATCCTAATTTTTAAATTTTTGGAGAGTAAGCGCGAACTGAGTAATTTTGCAACCGAGAAATAACAAGCATTACTGGCTTTTAACCTAGCCTTTATTTCTTCTTGAATTTCATTTTTCCTCGATATAATAGACCCTAGATGTTTGAATTGCTCAACATTTTCAAACTCCCGGAAATATCTACATTTCTAAAATGTTCACCGTTTCTACTACGAACCATATATTTCGTTTTATCGGTATTAATTACTAAACCAATTTTGTTACCAAATCATCAGCATAACTAAGAACCGGACATTTACTGCCCATCTCTAATCCTTTTCCCGTAAGCATTACCTTCATAATGATGTAATCTAGCTCTAAGTTAAATAATACCGGAGAAAGATAATCTCCCTGTTTTAAACCCGAACGTACCTCAAACTTTTCGGAGTAAAAAGTCCCAATTTGGACTCTATTAAATGTATCGGACATGCACATCTTCACTAGATTAAGCAATTTCTTTGGTATATCCCCAGTTCGATCAAAATATCAAACAGTTTCCTGTTTACTTTCCAGTAAGCCTTTTGGAAATCAACATAGAGCTGATGCACTACGCCCTTAAAGTCTAATTTTTTCTCTAAAATTTGAAGAAGGGAAAATATTTGATCGATAGTTGAACGATTCCGTCTAAAACCACATTGATAGTCTCCAATTATTTCCTCAGTAATGTGTAATCAGTAATTCGGTTCGTTAGAGTTGATGTAAATATTTTATAACACGCCGGAACCAGTGAAATACCACGATAGTTGCTATACTCTGTTCTAGGACCCTTTTTATGAATCGGAATAATAGATTCTTATCTTTTTATAGATTCTTTCCATTCTTCTGGTATTTTTTCTTTTTCCCTAATCCTTGTTACTAATTCATGAATTTTAGAAACTCCAGCATCTCCACATGCTTTGAATAATTTGGCAGGGATATTGTCGATTCCGGCTTTATTCGATTTTAATTTTATGATTGCTATTTCAACTTTTGCCTTACTCGGTTCTTCTATTAACGGTTATGCACTGATACAAGTAGAAGGAGGGGAATTTATGTTATTTTCCAAACTTAAAATATTATGAAAGAATGTTATGAATTTGTCTACTATGTCTACTGGATCCACTAGTATGTTGTTATTTTCATCCCTTATTCCTTTTATTATAGGCTCGGAACGTTTATGCGATCCATTAATACCCTTATACATATCCCTTACATTGTTTCCGATTTTATTAGATTCTATTTCGCTTATTTTGTTTTTAAGATAATCTCTTTTTTTATTTTTGAAGAATCTAGAGGTTTCGTTTTTTAAGCTTCGGAAGTAGGAGATCTTGTTCTCGCTCGGATTATTGAGAACTTCTAATTTAGCAGCTTTTCGTTTCACACACGCGTGTAAACATTCATCATCGAACCAAGGTTTATGTTGTTTATTTTCAATACGGCCTAGATAAGAATCCCCCACAGCTTTAATGTTATCCCTGATACCTATCCATAAATTGTCGATATCCTCACAATCTTTGTCTCCTAGAACCTCGAATCTATTTTTGACTTCTAAGGCGAAATTGCTTCTTATTAACGTTTCTTTTAATAACTCTAGATTTAATTTATCGGGCGATATATTAATTTTATTTTTCTTGTTTATTAAAAGCTTTTGACGTACTTTCGCGATGACGAGTTCATGATCTGACCCACATTATGCCCCACGGTATGTTCTCACGTTAGTTATGCTGTTTTTGCCATCTCTGTTGTACCGAAACATGGTCAATTTGATTTCGTGTTTGTGAGTCCGGTGATGTCCACATATATTTATGAATATTTTTATGTTTAAAAGTCGTACTTTTGATTGTCAAATCCTTCGATATAGCAAAGTTTATAAGTCCCGTTCTATTTTCATTACTGTATTCGTGTAGACTTTCTTTTCCGATAGTTGGTTGATATAATTCTTCCCTTCCCACTTTAGCATTGGCATCTCCTAATATTATTTTCATACAGTATACTGTAGTTTATCGTAAACTCGCTCTAATGTATCATAGAAATCGCATTTAACTTCATCGTCACTACCCTCGGTAGTAGAATGAATATTAATTAACGCAGTCTTGAACCATCTACCCTGAAATATGGCCACCAAAATTCTATTATTAATAACTGTACATCTCTCAAAGCAGAAAGAAATTTATTCTTTATCAGAAACCCAGTTCCTAAACAATAATTATCGCTCCCTCCATACCAGATGGTATACTTCCCTTCGGTTAGCGATCCCTCCCCTGACCACTGAACCTCTTGCAATGCCACGATATCTACATCGTACCCCTTAAACTCGTTTGTTACCGATTTTAACCCACCTGCTGTATTAAGGGTACGAACGTTCCACGTCCCAATGCTTAAATTCCTAATTTTCAACTTGTGCCATAATTCCTCTGAAGTAGTCCCCACCCGGAGACCCGAACGGGGGACTAGTTTACTTCTGGATAATGAGCATTTTACCTCAGAGAGATCCATGACTGTTTGGGGGTGTTTTTTAAACAAAAGAATGTGTGAGTAAGGTGTTTAAACCTACGCCACACCCTCCAGTAAGCCTGGGGGGCTGCCCTCGTTTGTTGGTCAGCGAGTCCATCGGACCTAGCCGGGAGAAACTTAAGAAGAAGTTCCACCGACCATTCCCACATCCGCCACCCGTGGAACGCTCCCCTACATGGTAATGAGATCCGCGCGAGGATCAAAGTGTAGTTTTATAGTAAGTACACAAATATATAACTATCTACCAGGTATGCAAGTTTAAAATGTCGTTTATTTCTTAAAATATATACACAGTAATTTAAAAAAAAGTATGATATATTTTATTTAAAGTACTGACCCTCGCTTTCTACACATTTTGTCCATCTCTCGGGCAATATATGGATACCATTCCAAAAGAATGCTTCATCTTTATTTGAAATCCATTCATCGAGCCATTTTCGTACGTTTTCGAAATTGTTGAAGTGTTGCTCCGCCAATGAGTGTTCCATCGATGAGAAGAGGTGATAATCAGAAGGCGCCAGGTCAGGTGAATACGGCGGGTGGGGTAGGAGTTCCCAACCAAGCGAAGAAATCGTTTCCTTAGTCAATCTGGCTGAATGTGCAGGAGCGTTATCATGCTGAAGAATGACTTTGGCGTGCCTGTGAGCCCATTCTGGGCGTTTTTTCGATCAATGCGTGACTCAAATTGATCATTTGTTGTCGGTAGTGCTCGGTATTGACCGTTTCGCCGGGTTTGAGAAGCTCGTAGTAGACTACTCCCTTCTGATCCCACCACACACACAGCATTGTCTTCTTCCCAAAACGATCCGGTCTTGCACTCGATGTGGATGGTTGTCCTGGCGTTACCCATGATTTTTTTTTCGTTTGGGATTCTGAAAATAAATCCATTTTTCATCGCCAGTTACAACTCGATGCAAAAAACCCTTTCTTTCGTGGCGTAAAAGCAGCATTTCGCACACAGTTTTTCGTTTTTTTTTCCATCTGTCGTTCGTCCAATTCATGTGGAACCCATTTTCCAACCTTTTGAATCTTTCCCATAGCTCTCAGGCGATCGGAAATGGCTTGCCTAGTGACATTCAACTGTTCTGCCATCATTTGTTGGGTTTGGGTATTGTCTTTGTCTAATAAAGATTGCAATTCGAAGTCCTCAAACTTTTTTGGTCGATTTTCTCGTTTTTTTGATCAGTAACATCAAAATCACCACGTTTGAAACTTTGAAACCAACGTTCACATGTCCTGACGGTTGGAGCAACATCGCCATAAGTCTCAACAAGAATTCGATGACATTCAGATACCTTTTTCTTTTGATTAAATAAGAAAATCATGACATGCCGCAAATGCTCTTTATTTGGCTTAAAATTAGACATTTTTAACACCAAAGAAAGGTATGATACGTCCACGTAAACGACTTAAAAACAACTGACTTTTGTAAACAAATGACTAACAAACAAAATAGCGTTTAGAGATAAGCAAATCCTTCAATAGGCTAAGAGCGCATTCTATTGGAATTAAAACGACATTTTAAACTTGCATACCTGGTATTTATAAAATGTCTGTGCTATTTTTTATTCTGCATTTGTACTTGTTTTTTTTTAAACTGAATCTTGCTTTTATACAGTCTTTGGAATTGAATTACTGGGATTAAATAGTATATTTTCAATTATGAACTTATTAAAATTAATGACATGATTTAAAATGGGATAGCCTGATTTCACACTAATATGTGATGAATTAAAATTATTTATTTTGAATAAAAATTCCTTTCTGACCATTGTTATTAAGTGAATAAATATAGAAACTGATTTGTTTGTTTTGTTTTGTTTCTTTTTAGGGAGGAAAAAAGTTAGAAAGGTCTGGTAAACTTTTTGGAAAATATGAAAGCATTCTTGGAAGAGAGAGTGGAAAGGTTATCCTGGGTAGTGATGAAAAGACAAAGAATATGTACCCTGAGGTAAAATTGGGCTTTATGTTAACTTTAATAAGTTTGATTATTTAAATATAAAGATTCCATACTATGAGTATTAAACCACATTAAAATTATCTTATTTATTTAGTTATTTAAATATACAGCAGTTAGTAATAGAAACAAATTAAGTTGTTAATTTTTTATCACAAGTGTTAATTTTTAAATGAGGCATGGAGACGCAAAAGGGAGTAAATCCAAAATTGAAAATTTTTCAGTAAACCCAAAAATATGCATAATTTAGTTGATTCTTTTTATGGAACAATTATTATTGGATCAGAAGTCTTTAAACAACATTAGCAAAATATCTGTAAAATATTGTTTAGCTTTTCTGAACTTCAATTTTTTAAACAATTTAAATAAATTGGATTGATCCCAATCTGCAAAGGAAAATTTATAAAAAGGCAATAAATAAGAAATAACTCATGAAAATTGAAACATTTCATTGTTTTATTAATTTAACATTGAAGAAACTTTGATGAAAAAAATAATTAATAAAAAAAAAAAAACTTGATTCAAACGATTTTCTCAAGATTTTTTTCAATTTTTTTTTTTTAAATCGTACACTAGTCTTGAGTTTGAGCCAGTCATTAAAGCAAAATTAACAGATACTAAAGGGGTTCAAACCTTATCCGTAGTGGAGTAGAGCATTTTAAAGAAAAATATTATATCACTGTGGCCAATAATGGAGCATTTTAATTGTTTGTGCTTGAGCTGTTTACATTCAAGTATCCGGACACAAGTTCCAGGAGCAGCATATCTATTTAAGTTCAATTTTATTAAATTAGATTGATATCGGCAGATTTAAGAAAAGATAGAAAATGGTAAATGAAGATTGTAAAAACCTCTGATGTTTTGACGAAGTCCGCTTACTATTAGCTTCATTTTTTTCTCGACGCTGTTATATTTATTTCAGAATATCTCTCCATATTTAACACAACACAATAAATTTATTATCACACATGTAAAAATATATCGAAAACTAAAACCTTTTCAAATGTTAATTACTACTTTCACTATAAGCGTAAGTGGTGCTCCAAAAGGATGTTTTGAGAAACAAGGATTTACCCGCTTCTGAAACTCAACCCAAACTTTGAAGGTAAAATTAGATTGGATATAGCATGTTATAAGGGTGGACGATTTACCACCTTATAGAGGACTCTAACTTTGTGGAAAAACCTAAAAAAAAAATTAAAAACGAAACAGTGGATTTACCCTCTTTTGCATCTCCATGCCTCAAATGTAAACTGCTCTTTTTTTTTTTCATGTTTATAATTTCTTTTTTCTCATTACAAATTAATTAGTTCAATGTTATTATTACCAGCTTAAAGAAACTTCTAAAGTTTTAATTACATTACCCTTGTAATGATTTAATTAATAAGATTGTTATAATGTTTTTTTTTCATTTCTGCGAGAGGGGGGGATTTTTAGAGCTGTTGGTAATGCCAAACCGTTGGATCCTGTGAAATGGTGTTACCTTGTGAGTGCATACAATGCTTCGAGTGGACCCTGCAGATTAGCCGTTCTTCCACCTATTCGACTTTGTTCTGCAGTAAGCCCTGTTAGGGCTATTTCTCTTCGAAATCCTTTGGAAAAGCCTGCACCAACGTTCAAGTGGGACAAGCTGGCTCTAGCCTTGGATCCAAGCGATGAAAATGTTGGTAAGTAATTTATATTATAGAGCTTTTTCTGTCATTTATTCAAAAATGAAATGTTACCCAGGTTTAATAATATGTTTAGGATTATTATTATACTTTAATTTAATTTTTTTTTTGGGGGGGAGTGAGATTCTGCATAATGTCAAATTCCTATCCTCAATATCTTGTTAGGAATACTTCCCTGATGTAATCCCTATCCAAGCATTCATCCTTTGTCAGGCCTATAGACTGTTAACATGGTCTTCCATGTCTTGGTCTCTTGTTTATGGTTAATATTGATGAATTATTTTCCGCTTCTGTTGGCATTTTTTTATTTGAGTATTTTTAACATTCATCATCAGTTCTAAAAACAAATAAAATTTAAATAATCAGCTTACTACATAGAATATGTATATTACATTTTTAAAATGTAAGGCAAGAAACCGAACGTGTTGATATTCACCTGAAGATGCAAATTGAAAAGGCTTTTAAAAGTACCTAAAGAGATAAAAGAGAGAGTTAAATTGATAGGTAAATACATTTTGATCCTTGTTTAGGGAGTACTTAAGCATTCAATGGACCCAACACATATCTTCCTCTCTCCCCTACTCAATATCTGAATCTGCATTTAGAATCCTCTGAAGCCTGATTATGTCTTAACTGCTTCTTCAAAAGTCCATCTTATGTGCTAATAATTTATTAGTATATGTTTTTGTTACCGTCAATTACTCTCACCCATATAAAGTTGTATCGATGAGGAAGGAGTTATATATTCTTCTTTTCTTTTTTTTATGTCTCATCTTGTTCTCATAATTTTATAAGCCTTCAATGTACCTAAGCTATCTGTAGATCCCAAGTTTCTTAAAAGCTGTAATCAGTGGGATTGTCCAGTCATTCACCCCAGGAGAACTAATTTCCTAATCTCCAGGTCCCACTATACTTATACTTTTAGGAGTTTCCTCATCATACACTGCTTATCATATTCATCCGATATTTTGACAACCTTGTTATCCATAAACTGAAAAAGACTTAACACCCACATTGCCTGTTACTATGTGATTTGTGATCATGTTTTTCTGTCTCTGCTTGAAAGATAGGTATTTGTCTTTAAACATAGGTATATCTTTAATGGTACCTACTTCAGTTTTACTGGTTCTCTGTTGATGAATCCAATCTATTGGTACCCAGACTTGGTGAACTCTTTTTTTCATCTTTTTTAATGCTCTCTCTACTTATACCCTACTTATAGTCAGTCCAATTCACTTCTTGCTGCAAGACAGAAAAATAATCTTTTATAATTTATTAAATTAATCTTAATAACCCAGATAAGAGAAAGACTTGGTCGATCGATTTGTTTATTTATCTTTAAGCTAAAATGAGCATTCAACAGTGTGAAAAAAACACATCCAAATGAAGCAGTTAAAATTTTTTTTTTTTTTTTGATCCTTATGATGTTATAGAGATGGCAAATCCACTCTTTTAGCGATCAGATCAGAAAGGAATTACTCCCTTAATGAGTTTATGAGGAGATTGCCCATCTCTGCTTGTCACACATTTATGTATTTATATTATTTTTATATTTTTGGTAATTTTGATACTATACATTAATAAGATACTATCATTTCTTCATGATGAGAATAGTATGGTTGACTATATGATATAATGGTTGAGAAGATGGTCATGGATGCAGTCAGGTTAATACATTTTTAAACTTGGATTTGTAATTTATCTACCTGACTGCACTTTACCGTCTTCTAAACTATTGTTTCAATTTTTTTTTATTAGAGTTCTTAAATAGTTTGGCTTTGTTTATCAGTCTGATGTATTTTATTTAAATTAATTAAAAACCTGTACCACTTACAACCCATGAAGGGTCTCGGGTTCAGTACTTAGGTAGGCTGTACTGTTTCTAAGCCAACGGTTGTGAAAGGAGGTGATTTGGCCAGAATTCACGCTCAACCGCCAGGTTTTTCCCCAATTAAGGGTACCCACTTTTCAAGAGGCTGGGTGGGCCCCAGGAGGGTCTCCCGACCTCGAATTCGATCCACGACTGAATTAACAGAATATAAATATTCTGCCTTCAGTCGGACTCGAACTCGGGCCCGGGAGCATGGTAGTCAAGCGCCTTACCCACTGAGCTACCGCGCCTCCTAAATTAATTAAGCAATTTAAAAATCAAGTAAGGTTAGTTATTTTTAATAATTAAAATTCAATGTTTACTTATTTGTGTCTGATGACTCCAGATTATGAAGAAAGTTCTGAGGAGAGTGGTTGGGGAGCTCCTTACTTGCCAACATCTCCTTTCGAGGTATTATTGGTTACTGCTGCATCAGTTGTGTCAATAATTGTGATATCTTACACTGGAATAATGCTTTATCGATGTGTTTGCTCCCGTCATTACGCAGATTGGAGAACTAAATCTTGGTGGTCTCGTACTAGAGAGCAGGTAACATGTTTTTATACTTCAGCCATGACTTTGTTATTACAATTTAGGTTAACCGCTCAATTTTGTTTCTAATGCTATTTTGAGTTTGTTCTAATTTTAATTGTATAAAGGTCTTTTAATAAATCCTTAGATAGTGATAGAAAAATGTGTAGATTGTTATTTCAGCTTATCGTCTTTTAGCTCTTAACATTTTTTCAAGCTGTCCAGTAAGTATATCAGATTCTTGAAATAGTTGTGTTTGGTCGAAGACTTTCCCATTTGATGAAAAATGTCTAATTTTTTTTTTTTGTTTTTCTCACATAAAGTCACTGGAGGCCAAATAGATAGTGTAATAATTCCCATTAAACTTTTTTAAAAAATTGTCTAACTGGTACTTTGTCTCCAAAGTGTATTGCTGTATCCATGTTTTGTCCATTAATGTATTGACCCATAAGTTGTGGGTGCAAGGCTTTATTAAAATTCATTTTTCCAATTTTAAATAATTACGAACAAAGAATCGGATGTGCTATGAACTTTATCCAACTCAGCTTTGATCCACTTTGGTGTTAGATATGGATGTTTCATTACGATTAAAAATTTAAAAAAAATAGTTTAAAGTTTGTCAAAATGTAAGTCCTAGAATCTAAATAATTAAGAACTCTTTGTCATAATTAAATGCTAGAGTATTAAATAAATGGCTTAATATCCACTTAGAACTTGTTTTTTTTTTTTTGTTTTTTTTTTTTATTCTCCAAATCAAAACAAGTTAGTTGATTCAGTAAACTATTAGAATGAAATAAGGTAGTAGATATTACTGACACAATTTCATAGCTAGCTATGTAGTGACTGAAGGTGCTTACAATTAAAACTTTTCAATTCATATCTTTTGTTTTCTGAGGACTTTTAACAACATTTGTATATAATTCGTTAAAAAAAAAATTATTAATTTTATATTAATATTTAAGTTGTTGATTATTTACATTATATGACCACAAGTAATAATAATTCATGTTAAATAATTTGATTTAGGTTGTTCTGGAAGCAGTTGCTTTACCTTTGGAAGGAAAAGGGCAAATAGTTGACGCAGTTGTCACAGATGGAAATACAGTTGCTTGTTCATATTTGTCAGGAGAAATAGACGTATGGGATTCGCTTTCTGGTGAACCTTTGGCACATATTGACAGAAAAGTGTAAGCTACATGAAATGTTTTTTAAACCAATATAATATTAATTTATTAGAAGTTATGAGTGATGGAGCTATATTTGAAATAAGATGCCGGAGGGTCATTTTGTGTAATATTTCTATATGGTTAATGTCCTCAATATCTGTTACTTTGTTTTTCTATTATTTATTCAACAGCCATAGATTTTATTATTTCCAACTCCTGGTTAAAACAATTTTTAAAGTCTACTTGAAGAAATTAAATTTCTGGAAAATTGTTGCCATCATGATGGCATTCCTCAGTGACCGATACACAGTCAGTGGGTTTAATATGATTTGCTCAATATGGTCTCTTTTTTTTTATATATATTCTGTTTATGTAGGTATATTTATCTTCTGTTAATGAAATGAGTGAACCATTTTCTTTTAATTTTTGTGAACTAATTAATCTAATTGAAAAAAATAGATCATTTAGGCTGGGGATACACATAGCCAGTAACTTGCACAATGTCATACATGTACCTAGTATGTGCCAGGTACTATCTGTTAGCTGGCATGTGTATATGGTAACAGTTATGCCAGTAGATCGCACAACATTTGCTTTCATGTGCAAGTGATAAAGTGCGCATATGTGAAGAGTCCCACCCTACTGAAATGGGATGTGTGAATGCACGGTACAGCCACTAGCATGCGAGCTACTCTTCTACTTTGCTGGCATGTGTATCCCCTGCCTTTAAATCCACATTTATATATGATTATTAGCAATTATTAAATTAAAATAAAATAAAATGTACCTGCTAGTACTAAAGGATGAAAAAAGCCTTAAGGTTTTCAAAATTAGAATTCTGTGTAGGATATATCCTTCCAGAATAGCAAGAAGAGCACCTTTCCTCTCAAACTTTGAACTCAAGATTATTATGTAATTTTTTTTCTAATCAACTAGGTATCATAGAAGATTTTTGGTTGTATCAACATCTAACCCTCGCTATTGATAATCCTTAATGTTATTATTGATTAATAAACATTAGTAATTTCATTTCAGATACTTTAGCAATCTTGAAAACTCAGACAATGAAAGTGTTGATCATTCATCCAGTTCTCCTAAGAATGATCAAGTGTAAGTATCTTTAACATTTCTTTATATTTTATTTATATATATTTTTTTTAAATATTATAATAAATTTACTTACAAACTTCTGTCTCTAGGTTATGGTTGTGCACAATGATCATGCTGTTTCACAAATTTTGGTGGAACTTAAAAACTAATTATTAAATTTTCTATTGATATTTCAAAACCCAATTCTAAAACATAATATTTTAACTTTTATTATATTTGTATTTACGTTTATCAAGTGTGCATTCCGGACAGAGTTTTGTAAAGTGTTAAAAACATTTATTTCCTATACTGATACCAAGAAATTTATTCTAATTGCCTTAATATAATTTTTTGTTAATTAATTACAAAAATATAGTACTTTACTTTTTTAAAAACTGTAATAATTCAATAAATAAATTAGTAACACACTTTGTTTCTAAAAGCCTTACCACTATGCTACATCACACCCCAAGTTACTTATATTTTGTGACAAAAAAACAAGCTCTAAGATAGTTATTGGAATAGTTATGATCAGTTCTTGATCTTTCTCAAGTTTAAGATGGTTCCCTTCACATCCTGTCGCATCTTATATAAATTTATGATATATGACAGTCAGGCCATTAAGTAAACCAATAAAACTTTTTATTTTTCTTCTAGGAGACTTTCAGATGACTGGGAAAGAACCATTCCTGATTTGAGAAGTCTTATTAATACAAATTTTTCTTCTCCTGGAAAATTGTATAACAGTCGAGAAATAAACAGCATAGATTCAGATACTGGTTATGATTATGGCCTTGCAGTACAACGTCTTTATGATGAGGTAAGCCTTAGTTTTCTTTAAGTTTATGATTTTTATTGTACATCTTATTTGAAATCCAAATGAGAAAAGATTCTTTACTTTGAATGGGCATCATTTTTTTTTTTCATCATCCTTACATTATGTTTAATTTTAACTTCTCTACTTACCTAAAAGATATCTTAAGAGTGTTGTTAATATGACTATTTCGAAATATTTTAATTTTATAGTGGTTATTTTGACATTCTTCCTTGGTTGGATTCTTCTATTTAGCATTAGAGAAAGAGCATGTGTTTAGCATTGGGGAAAGAAATTATTGTTATTTTCTATTCAAAAAATATTATCAGTGTTCTTTATCCTTATTTAACATGGCCAGGATATTGTTATTTGCATATGTAAAAGCAGCCAATAAGAGTTCAAAGTTTACATGATCCACTAATTGAGAAACTGGACTTTCTTGTATCTGGTTCAGCAATATGTTAAATTTTAAGTGATGTGTTGTTGGTTTTATAGTGTTTACTATACCTTATAAAATTGCTGATTAAATAGCTATTGTTATTATTTTATCATCGGTTAATTTTATTTAGTAGTAAAAGCATTTAAACTATTAATATTATTATTATTTTTTTTTTTTTTTTTAGGCTAATTCTTTGGATTGTGAAAATAATACTGAAGAAGAACTTTTCTCACATTGTCCCCAAATATGGTGTTTAAGTAGCTCTGACAACATTATTGCTGCTGGTACATCTTCAGGTAGAATAGAATTTTGGGAAGCTACATCGGGGCAATTTAAGGTGACTATAAACATACTAAGATCTATGAAATATGATAATAATAATTATGTAAAAAAAATAATAATAGTAATAAAATGTATGCATAGTTTGACTAAAAACAATTTTTTTTTTCTGTTATCCAGCACATCTATGATGACAGCAGTGGTCTTGGAGTAACATGTTTGAAGTTGACTAGTGGACGTGTCGTTGTTGCAAGAATCAATGGGACTCTGGAAATTTTGAAAATAGAATGGGAGAACCGATTTGGTCACACTCCTTATCGCAGATGTCAGTATTTCTTTAATGTTCTAATTTATAATTATATTTCATCAACTATTTATCAATTATTAAAAATAAATTGATACTTTTAGTTGGCGGTCATTTTAGAACTATGAGTGCTGGAGGTGCAGATGATTTAGGAGCGCCAACATTAAAAGTTAAACTTAGCTCTGTTTTAAGAGTTCATCAACAGGCCATTACTGTTCTTGAAGTTGAATCTGGGAGAATTGTCTCCGGCAGCCATGACACTACATTAAAAGTAATTTTTTCAATAGCAGTATTTGTTAATTATCAAATATATTGAATCAATAGCTAAATTTTAATTTTTTTTTTTTTTTTTTTTTTTTTTCGAATCACCCATCTTTGGGGTACGTCAGATCAATCACTTCCTAGATGCTTGTGCTTTCTTTTTCTCCCAATAGTTCTTCATTCTCTCAGATCTCCTCCTCTTTTTGTCCTCTGATATGTGGATCGGTTTTCTGCTGTTGTTCTTAGCTTGGAACCTCTTAGTTTTGTCCTTTGTTATGACCCTGGCTGTATCATTCTTCAACATGACTTCAGAAATCCGTAGCTCTTTCAAATCCTTTTCCACTTCTTTTTTTATTTATTTTATTTTTATTATCCAGTGTTAGTAAAAAAAAATTTTTTTTT
The DNA here is from genome assembly GCA_003667255.2 of Euschistus heros. Classification (NCBI taxonomy): domain Eukaryota; kingdom Metazoa; phylum Arthropoda; class Insecta; order Hemiptera; family Pentatomidae; genus Euschistus; species Euschistus heros. The sequence continues at coordinate 754,193 of RCWM02000321.1, read as the reverse complement.
TTTAAATCCATCAGCTTCAAATAATTTGTAATAAATCATATAAAAAACCAAACCTCAATGTGGTTCAAAAGATCAAACTAAAAGATGCTATTGCTATTGCCAGGATGAATTAAACATAAAAATCACAGAACTTGTTGACAGTACCCCTCTTCAGAACTTGACAATATGGAAGACCAAAGCTAAAGTGGACTGATGGTGTAGCTTTTCTAAAGATCCTCGGTGTTGGGAATTGGATGGCAGTTGCGCAAGCCAATTTGTTGTAATCGGAGAAGACCAGAACTAAGACTGAGTTATGCAACAATAACCAGCAGCTTGTCATTTAGTCATCAGTATTAGGTTAAATTGTTATAATTCCAGCCTTTTGCATTTATAGTGTTTGTTTAAAGTTCTAAATTTGAATAATTGCCTATAGTCATCCTTTATGTCATTTCATAATAACTTAAAGGATAGGATAGCATTATTTGTAATTTTTTATGATTTTAAATGTAAAGTAATGAAAGTATCAATGCAAGCTAAAATATTTGGTTGATGGTAAAAAAATGTATTTCATCTCATAATAAAAATATTTATAAATTGGTGTAGTTTTCATATTATATTCTTAAAATATTTATATTTTAGGTCCTTAGCCTAATGGATGAACTACTGGTGTTTACATTACATGCTCATTATGGCCCAATAACTGCCTTGTTTATTGATTCGGTTAATCCAATGACTGCTGGTTCTGGGTCTCAAGATGGCGGGTTGTGTGTTTGGGATCTTCTTACTGGTAATTATTTTTACTGGCCTAAAGTTATCTGTTGTTTAAAAATATTCTATTGTAAGGTCTGTTTAATTTTTAAGTTGGGCAGTACCCTTTTTCTAATTTTGTTTACTCACAGAACACTGATTACAGATTTACTTATACAGTACAAGACCACATTAAAAAAATCACAAAATATTTCACAACAAACTTAATTATCATCCTAACAAACTTATACAAGACCTGGCTTCAACAAATATTTCTGGCTTCACATACTGAGATTCAAAAAAGTTGAATGAGGGATCTACTTAACTAACTTATAAGCTGAAATAAATTCAGGAAGAGGTACTGATGGGCACTGCTCTCCATTATGCCTCTTGTTCCTTTTTTTTTTTTTTTTTTTTTTTTTTATGTATCCAGCAGATTCACTGGTTAGATAGTCTGAAGACAGTTGTGAATTAAAATATAAACTTTATTAAAAAAGAAAAAAATCTAACTGTTAAATAAGTTTCAATCTAAGAAGTACAATAACTATCCTTACCAAATTAAATTATTATAACATGTAGGTAAATTATATCACCATTTAGGAAATGGCATCCAAAGATGCTAGATTTGGCTGAACATTACATAGTTAAAGATGGAGATTATTAAATACCATAAAATGGTGATTGATTTTGATGAAATATATAAACTTAAAGATGGATTAAGTTCATAAACTTCCAAATAGCAATCCACAACATAAGATCATCTTTATTAAGATGAGCAGTGTGTCTACCAGTTGGGAAATTCGGAAATATGTCAGGGATTTCGTGTGGTCGGGAATAAGGTGGAAATTTACAGTTAATTTGCGAAAGTCGGGAAAAAGCCATCGTCAATTCTAAAATTTACTATCGTGTTTAAATTTTCGTAATGCAAATTTAAGAGAGAATCCTCTTCCAGTTTTTATTTTTAATGTCTAATTGAAACTTCTTTATATATAGGTACAAAATTGCAATGTTATTCCGGGTATTGAAATGTTATCCTTAGCCCTAAAAGCCTTTCGAAATCTTTCAACAGAGCATTGGATCTGATTAAAAAGAAAAACCTCATTAATACAGTGGACCCTCGTTATAACGCGGGTTAAGGGGAAATGAAACATCCCGCGTTATAGACGTACCCGCGGTATAATGAGGACGGAAGTATGAATTATTGGAGGTCAAAAAATAATGAAAATGCACTCTGATATAAACTCGGGCAACAAATAAAGGAATAATACACAGTTTTTAAAAAGAAAGTGAACGGGATTCTATGACCCAAGAAAGCAGGAATAGACAACTTCTTCGTACGTCATCTAGGTAGGTTACCGGGAAGATATTCAATCGACATTGTCTAAGCAACACATTTCGGCTTATTTCCAGGACAACACAAGGGATGTACACACTCTTTCCTAAAGTTTTTTTTAAAATTCTAATAAAAATCAAACTCTAAAAAGTTGTAATATTGAAACAAAAACAATGAAACTTGGTTAGACAATCGTAATTCATTCTAAACGTCCTATTTAGTTTTACTTCCTACGTTAACAACCAGTTATAATTTTTTTCCTTTACAAATTCCTTTTAATGTTATGTAAAATTAGAAGTGTGTTAAAAAAAAAATAATGAACAAATGTAACATAATTTGCAGAGTTCACTTTTTCCCAGAACTTATTAAACTTTGGAACCTTTTCGTTTTTTCTATGGTTTTTATGACTCAATTTTCTAATGAATTGTTTTCAAGTTTTCTATTGTTGGTTTTAAAACCATAATACGATGTAACCTGATTTTTTATTAATTTTAATTGAATCAGGATCGGGACCGGAGCTTGACCCGCGTTATATCCGAATCCGTGGTATAACGAGCCGCGTTATACGGAGGGTCTACTGTATGTATGATAGATTGAGTTATAGCGATATATTTTGTTTGAGGAAAATTAAAATTGAATTATTTTTCTAGAAAAATAAAAACAAACACTGTAATATATGTTTAGAATCCAATTAATTTTTCAAAAGATTTATTGTTTCCATTATTTTAAATATTTTTGTTGGTAGAATTAATTATTTTTCTGATTAATCTGCATAATTGATTTACTTCGCTCTACCAACTCATTCATCATTTTAATTATCAAATTTAGTCTGTTACTAAATATCTTTCTTTCACTTGAAATAACAAATAACATGTAATTAAAAATATTATAAATTGTTTGACTGTGATATGTAAATTAGAAAAGTATGCATTGATTTATTTGTTTTGATTATTATTGCATGAGTATTAAAATATTGATAGTCAGTAATTTCCAGAAACATTCTTGAAAAAATTGGGAATAGCGTTTACTGAAATGGTTAGACACCATGGGTGAGGCTGCAAAATTTATTGAGATTATTATGCCCATGGATTGTCAAAATGACTAATGTTTTGGTGGTGTTGTCTCACATTGAGCTAAAATTTATTGAAGTAATTAAAAATAGATTTTAATGCCATTTCAGTCTCCAGAACTTCACCTTTGTCATATGTTTATTTCAGGAGCATGCGTTTATTCTCTGTGTGCTCATGATGGTCGTGTGCAGGCTCTGACTTACTCACCAAGTTATGTTATCTCACTTGGTTCTGATGAAAAACTTTGTGTATGGGATCGATTTCAGGGTCATTTGTTGAACAGTATAGTTTTGGTAAGTATAGTTTATTATTTTTTTATGTTTAATGTTTTAACAAAAAATAAGCAGTTACGTAAAAGTTCAATCATAGTAGGATTGATATACAGGTTTTCTTTAGAGATAACATCTTCATAACTCCAGTCACTAGTTATATTTTTTATAATAGCTTTGTTCTGAGTACTTTAGGACATAAAATAGCAAAAATAAAAAAATAGTTTATTAACTTTTTTTATGGCACTTTCAATGATTCCCTATGAAAGCTTAATGATCCTAAACAGCAAACAATTTTCTTATTCTTAGTGCTTAGATATATGTCTTCGATAATATATGATTTTGTTTATTCGCAGACTAGTTTCAAATTTTAAACATTCATCTTCAATTCAAAAAAAAACTTACAAGAATTTAAAAAAATCAGGAGTTTCCCATTCAAAACATCTATATTATATAATGTTCACACAATGCTAGTTCCTCTAGAGATATGTTTGTTTAGATTTTATTAATGTATTCCACTTATATTTGGAAAAATTATATTAGTCATTCATTAGCAATCATTATAATCAATGTATGATTAAAGAAAATTGTTACTTGGATTTCAAAACATATTCTCTTAACCCAGTCTTGTTTGAAGCAAGGGTTAGTCCTAGGTTTTAGTGAAAATTCAATAGCTGAGCAAAATAAGGAAACAAACTGAAAGAAAATGGCAACTTCCTCCATTTAGTAAAGGGTAACATAATATAAATGATCTTAGTAAAGATTTATTAAATGTGAGTTATTGTATAAATGATTTAATAGCCAAATCATGAATAGTTATTAATTATGATATAATTTTTCAGAGCCAAGCCTACTGTACAAGTATGACAATGCTAACGCATAACCTTCTTATTATTTCACAACAGGTAAAAAAATGTTTTCAATTGAATTATATAATTAACTGAGAATCTTAGAAAAGATAACTATTCTTAAAGCATTATTATAAAATATTATCTTAAGCATCTTTTTTTTTTTCTGTATTTACTACAAACATTTTTAAAACTTTTAAGAGCTGAAAAGAAATATGTATACATTATGAAGTTTTTATCTCAAACTATATAAAATATTGTAAAGTGCAACCAAGCCGTAAATTTGTGGTGTGGTTAAGGAGGGAGAGATTTTTATTTAATTATGTTGAAGACAATAAGGACTACCTTTCTTGCTGTTGGTTTTTGTATAATCAGTAAAGATGCAACATATTTTACGATTTTCCATTTTACTGCATTTGTTTCATTAATTTATTGCTATATTATGATATGCTGATTATGGGATTGGGTTATATATAAGGTTTTCCTTACTAATACTATAGCTTATGGTGAAATGAAGATTAAATTAACACATTTCAGCTGAGAGCAGCCATACCATCTGTTTGAATATATTACACATGTATTTCAAAAGTGTCACAACTAAAAAATGTGTATTTTTGATTTATCATCATGTTTAAGATCAATACTTTTCTATGAAATGTCAAAAATGTATCGAATTAACTTCAAATCATACCTGATACTTCTCTCTTGTAGTTGGTATTCAAAGATAATTCAAATGCACTTTTGATATTTCATATAAGTCTGTGACAATTTTACATTTTTTTAATTCAGGTTTTTGAGCTGTCACTTTATAAATACGCGTGCGATATGTCATCTCATAACATTTTTTTTTTTTAATTAAGTTAATATTTAATATTTTTTCTTAGGGATCGCTGGTAGTCAGAGATGTGAGGACCAGTGAACCAGTGAGATTAGTTAGGCTTGGCCATAATGACTGTTACGTATCAGTAACATCCATAGTCCGATTACGATCATCTGTAGCCTGTGACTATGGCAACTCCCTCCGTATTGTACGATTTCCATTAGTTAGAGATAAAGCTGACTAAGCCAAAGGTGAGCAGTCTGTAGTATTAATTGAATAAAATCTTTAATTCAAGTAAAATAAAAATTAGTTTAAATTTCTTTAGCATAACTTCACAAAAATGAGATCCTCCCTACATACAGCAAATGGTATTAGATATTTATGAGTTTATTATAATTTTTAATGTTTATTCACATTTTTTATTTTTAGGGTACAATTTTGATATTAAGAAGACTGTGAACCGTACCACAAGCATGTACTTTATTTTGTAAATTAGTAAGTTTTAGTTGCTCATAGAATGGACTTTTATATATATAGAGAGAGCTCCTTTTTTTTTTTTTTTTTTTTAAATATAGTTTTAGTTATCCTATTTCTTTAATATTTTCCTCTGTATTGTTTTCTATTTTAAAATGTTTTAATAAAACATGTTGAAAGAAATTTATATACTGTTGTAATTTTTTCATACTACAGTTTTAGAATTAAATGAATTTAAATCGATCCAAGTGGATCTCTTTTAATTTATTTATTATTATTTCAAAAAGTTCTGGAACTTATGATAAAATTATGAGAGTTGAAGTAGTCATTAATATATTTGTGAATTACAATCTGAAAATGTAGCATTAAAAATTGTTAAAGTTTATGGTGAGCATTGTTCTTAGAATGGTTTTTAAGGCGGTTATCCTATATTTCTATTTATAATAATTCAAATAATTAGTTAAGGCTGGTTTACTCAGTTCACTTTTGATAATTATTTGGGAACGAATATTTGCTAGAAGTGAATGAAAACATTTTTTTTTTTAACTATAAAAAATATGAAAAACTGTTTAATGAAATAAAAATAATTATTTTTTTATGCAAAATATTACTGTGTTGATTTGATTAATTTCACTCTTGAAATCTTAAGAATGAAATATCTAACTTTAAATATTTAATATCATTCAGTTTCATTTTTAGAACTGAATATACCTCAGAAAGCAGCATTTTTTCCATGATCAATTATGCAAAAACTAATTAGAAATATCAGATTAAACTAACATAATCATGTGAAAGTTAGTAATAAACATTAATATTTGTTATTCATGTGAATCATCTCTGTGCTGCTTTAATGTAATTGTGTACAATTTGAAATCATAAATTTGTATTTTCTTAAAACCTTATTAGTACTAACAAACAAAATTAAATTAGCAATCACTTTTTAATATCTACTAAAAATGAAAGGTTATTAAAACTGATTAAATAAAGGTATTTGGATTAGGTGAATGGCTCTCTATTCCTTATCTAAACTGAACTGTTTAGACCTCTTTTATTCTGTTTTATGTCCTAGTTTGATTAAAATTGTTTAAAAAAATTAGTGTGTTAATTGAAATATATTTTTTAATATACTTGTTACAAAGATTCCTACAAAGTTTTTAAAAATGTTTTATAAACATTTAGTTAATAAATAGGACTGCTTTGATTTTATATATGTAGTTATCATTTTAGTAATTACATAATTTATATGTTTTTAGTAATATATTAGATGTAGTAGAAATTTTTTGATTTTTTGTTAGGTTCAGTTATCGTTGAAATTTCATAGATGTTAATGCTTACATAACAGATAACATAATTATATAAATGTGATGTTACTGCATTATTTCGAGGACATTTGATTATTAGACTGTTGAAATTAAAATGCATGTATTACTATTCATTGGTTCTTTTTAAGATTTTTTTTTTGAAGGTGAACCTGCTGAAGAATTTATGAGCCAATACAACATAGGATTATGGGAGGGGGGATGATGTTCCTGATAGATATAATAGTACATCATTATGACAGTTGAAAGGTGCTTGATAATGATCAAATCCTTAAGAAGTAATCAACACTAAACCAATGGGTAGATATTCAAGTGGTACACTGAGACATAGGTAGAAGTGCATTTAGGCTGATCTCATACATTTGGGTTTTGACCAGTTTAGAGGCCTATTGACAACATTCGAAGGTTCAATCATTTTATTTATTGTATAAGTGTTTTATCTTCTTAATTTATTAAATTATTAATATTAATAGTAGATTTAATGAACCCCATTAAAATATTTAAAAAAAAGATATCATCTTGAATAAAACACTCTTTAATTTAAATATTCCTTAAATAAACTGTACTTATTCTACTTCATCAATTAAATCTTTTTATTTAAATATCCATTATTATTTTTTTGTCCAATGTTAAAAATTTTAATTTTAACAGTTTATTTGACCTTTTGAATATGTTAATACTAATTATATTCCTAAAGGGAATTGAGATGCACCTGTGACTAGCATCATAATTTAAAACAAAAAATTATTGGATTAAAATAATTTGCAAAATATCAGAGCGGATATTTTATTTTGATTTGTTATAAACATTTTACTATCATCCTACTGATAATTATAATACTGATATAATAATTATTAATGATATTAATCAAACTAAATTTTACTAATATAAAAAATAATTGCAAAGACTTATGCTCATCAAAGTATTATAGAGTGTTGTTTTTTTGTTTATCTAAAGTTTAGTCTAGTTGAAAATGTCACAATTGTCATTGAATTTTTTTTTTTTTTTTTAACTTAGTTTCTTTTCATTAAAACTGTTAAAATTTGTTTTTATAAGATGTAATATATAATAGAGAAATTAAAACTCCATTTAACATAGAATCTAATCCGTATCTATTTTAATTTTTGCATTATTTTAGAGAAATGTAGGAATATTTTTTACAATACCATTATTAATTGTAATATTCAGTATTAAATTACTGTCTAGTCATAGCCTTTTCATTAGTTTTTTAACCAATGTTTCAAAATCAAGTTTACTGATAAATTCATTTCTGATATATTCCTTTTAAGGATAAACACTGATGATAACTGAATTGAAAAATGTTGATCTTTATTAGTAATTATTATACTTGAAGTAATGTTAAAAAATAAAGATATGATATTTAAATATTATTATTGTTATTATCAATAGACACGTTCAAGCAATATTATCTCAAATTATTTGGGAAAAAATAGTAATTTTGTTTTATGATCTTAAATTGTTTTTCATTATCAATCATGATTAATAATTAAGAATATGTTTCATGAATTGAAGTATATTTATAACTTATAAAGGTAATAACTTTTACAAAATAATCTACTTTTAATAATAATTTTGTGCCAATCTTAGTTAGCACACTAATTTTCATTTCTTAAAATTTTATTCTAAGATTTTATGTTTGTTATCATATGTAGTACACTCGATGTTTTAATTTATAGCTAAATCAAAAAACTAGGGTTAAGGTAAAATTAAAGATGTGCTATTTTTATTTTATTTTTTTATAACTTGATCATACCGGATTTATGAGCCAGTAAGAGTAAGAATAATTGTTATGATGGTATGTAATAATGCATAGCTAAATTAGTTTTTTCTTCAGCAATTAACTGCCTTTTTTTCTTTTCTACTTTAGTATATATTTTTTAATTTTTTTTCCTATTCTGTTCTGCATCCTCTTTAAGTTTAAAAATATTCATAAGTAAAAAATTACATGCACAAAATATTTTTACGTATTAGATAATATAGTCCTCAATTATATAATCCCTTCAATTTTCTGATGAGCTACAAGTTTTTCTGTCTTAAAAGTCTTGCTCTAAGTTTTAAGTCATATTAAACAATATTCTTTTTATATTTTCAACAATATTGGGCATTTTTTTAATCTATAGTTCAAGAAACATTTTTTAGTACTATAAAAAATTTCTGATCTTTTTTAACAATATGCAGAATTTTTCGCTGTTGACATAAAGCTTATGTTATTGTAACATAAACTACATTTGTATACTATATGCAAATTTTTGTAAAGAATATTTTTCTCTACTTCTGTGTATTACATAGTATAATTATTGTTATTTTTATATTTGATTTGTTTGTAAGATCCTTATCTTCATTGTACTGTATTCAAGATTAACCTCAGAAATTATTTTTTTTGTATTTTGTATGTATTTTTTAATTGAAAAATTTTCACTAATGAAATTTCTTTAAAGTTACCACTTTGTGAATATGCTAGAATAAATCATCTGTGACCTTTTTTTTTTTTTTTTTTTCATATTTAAAATCTTTTATCACCTTATCAAATTAATTGTATTGAAATGTTGGAAGATCTGCCCTAGAAGTTAACTGTTCAGGCACATAATACATACTGATATAATCATGGAGAGAATATTTACAGGAATCATAGGTAGGTAGGAAAGCCTCAACAAAGATGAGTTTATTTATGAGTACAAACTGGAAAAGACATTGCTTAACCTTAAGTAGAGAAAATCTATAGACATAGATGAAACATCTCCCAAAATCCTAAAATAAATTTGACTTAAAATTAGATGGATAGTTAAGGTATGGATGATACTATTGACGGATCATTTTTCAATTAGAAATTGATTAATCGATGAATTATTTGTTAATTCTAAAATATTTAGTTTATTATAAGGCCTGTTTCAAATAGCTGTGTGTAAAAATTCTATCAATGCCTATTCAATCATCGATAGCCAAAGGAATTCTTCAGAAATAAAAAAATACATATCCAATAATCTCCCTTTCAAGCCTCTCACTCAACTATTGTAAATGATTGAAGTTTTGCCCAAAATAGCTAATTATTAAATTTGTGCAAATGTAGTTAAAATTTCTTGTAGTTATCAAATTTGATAGAACCCCTGAAATAAAACATATCATCCAAGAATCAATCACCACCATAACTATTAATATTTATACCAAAGTAATTTAATTTTAGTAAATATAAAAAAGGAATAAAGGTACTGATTGCAAAAAACTTAATATTCCAAAAATATATTACATAAAATATTGATCAAATAAATTCATTACAAATAATAACATATTCAAATATTTACAATAGATAATAAGTCTTTAACGAATCACAATATTTATAGAAACCACTGAGTATACAATTGAAGTTATATACATTTCATTCTTTGATAAGGGATGGTTTGGTTTTTAAAAGTCAGTAAACTCTTTTAGAACTTGGGCTAATCATAAAACCACTAATAATATCAGTGAAGTTGACAAGCCCTAACAGCCATCAGTTGAAGGAGTATAAAGATAGGAGAGAGAACTTCAGAATACTCCAATGATGTTTCACCACTTAATTTTTTGCATAGAAGTAACTCAAAAGAGAATATAGCTGTTAAAAAGCAGAATGACCACAAGGCTCGGAAAAAAGCTACCTGAAACATTAAAAAAAATATTTTTAAGCAAACATAAGCATGTCACAAAATTATTTAAGTTAATAAATAAGAATTTAAATAAATTATGTTAAATTACATCTTTGGTTGATAACATTCCAGAAATATTGACCAGCACACACAAAAACATTCCGTCCAGTCAAGACACAATTTATGGAGCTACCCCACTCTTTATTATATACTAGCATCCCCCACAGCGGCTTCGACAACTCTCATAAATAAAGAACTAAGGCAACTTAAAAACTAATATTTGAAGTTTTATTTGTTTATTGATAAAAAATATGTATTGAAGTATGGAATTAATATTCATTATTTCCTCAATGATATTTTCACGCAGAGCAATAATATTAAAACCGATCAGCTGGTTGAAGATTACATAAAAGGATAATTAGACATCCAATTTTTAATTTTAATCTGTAAGTTGGTAATCCAGATGAGCAAAGACTGACTAATAAGAAAATGTTACAGACTGCATTAATCAGTGTTAAAAACAAAAAGGCATATTTTGACACACAATATCAAACAGCAAAGGAACGACATTTTTACTAACTAATAATTTTTACTCGGTAGAAATAATGTTATTGATTTCATCTGGTTGGATTGTAAATTTTAACCATACAAGCATATGGCAGCATAGTAAACCTTATGTCTGCCACTCAACACTGCACATTTAAATTATAATTATAGTAAACATTACAATTTTAAACCTTCCTAGAACTATAAACATGATGTATTTAAAATTTGATTACAGATGGGTTATTTAGTTTTACCATGGCAGTTTGTTGCAGATCAACACCAGCCAATTAAAAATCAGTCGATATTTAAACTTGGATTTATATGGGATCCACGAGTCTCACAACACACACACACACACACACATATATATATATATATATATATATATATATATATATATATATATATATATATATATATATATATATATATAGCTTTTTTAAATTACAATATAATTGAAATTGAGAAAATTATATTATCAATTTTTAGCTCTATATAACACCGCACCTTTGTAACCTCTCTGAAATGGCGATTTCAGATAACAGGCACAATGATAAGATCAAAAACATTTGAACATTAAGTAATTACGACGAAAAAGCATTTCCCTCATATTCAAGTAAGCACAAGGTATATTTATGGTATCTTTGTTTTATATTTTACGAGAGTTGGAAAAATCTTCGAAAAACATGGTTAGGCCCATCTGTGAGATTCTAACCCACTAAAACCACCTCCCTAGAACTCTTTTTCCTCTCCAAGGAACTGCCTTTAGGTATTATATTATGGAGAGGAATCGCTTGGTGCCACCTAATGCTAGTAACTAAATTCCGCTGCGCTATTCTTTCTCTGCTTTCCTGAGCTAATTTGTGGTCTCATCGGCTCATCTCTGGCCTACCATCCAGTACTCCTCAGAAGCCAACATCAACTGTCGGAAGAACTCCAAAGATCTCTCAGAACTCTTTTCTCTCTTGCTGGAAGTGAGGACATATAAAAAACACATGCTTTGCACTCTCATCAACTGTTGGCTAGGCTGGTCATTTCCGGTAGTATCTAGCTTAAACCTATACTGATAGGCTCGGAAGCCTCCATGTCCAGTGAGCTGCTGAGTTAAGTAATAGTCAACCTCTCCCTGCGTCCTGTAAACCCAGGGTTAAAAAAGAGGGACTAGCCTGTGTGTCTACTTCCCGCTTAGAGAAACATCTCAAAGCTGCTGCCAAGCTAAAATAGTCTCCCTCATCTCATTGGCTCTGGGACATCTCATTCACTTCTTTTTTATGACAGAGCTATTAGCTAAGTGGCAACCTGGCTACCACACATGAAGCCTTATAGGAGAGACTGTTTGAAACGCACAAATGACTCTTAGCATCCTTTGGCGATATAAAGAGATCAGAGGTATTCCATATACAGGTATAACTGAAGCATCTCTCTATATCACCGCAGCATAGAGCACAATGGACGTTATGACATTTGACAGCAATAGTATTTGGGCTTGCCAAGTACCTCTTATGTTAGGCATCAGTCTAGCCAATAAAGTGTTCACTATAACTGATTTTCCTGACACCTGTACTTGGTGATCTTTGAACCTTCGGTGTTCATCAATCTTTTACTTCCAGGTAAGTCAAGGAAGATTTGGATAGAATCACCTCTCTCTCTACTGACTGTTTTTTCTTCTATTCTTTTCCTGCTACTAATTAGGAGAACCTTGGTCTTACTATCAGCCAGTTGTGGATTAGTGCAACACTCTCGCTCTTAGGGTCACCTCTAGAAATTTTTACTATAACCACCATTGTGATGCCATGAACATATCCTAATATTTTGACAACCCCTGGAAAGTTCAGCCTGAGAACTCCATTGAACATATTCCACAGGTCCTAAAGGGCCCTAACATTGATCCCTGGGGCATTCTATCGGTTATCCTATAACTCTTCTGCCTGTCTTCAGTTGTACATATTAGGACTGTCCTTGAAATAATCCGTTATTTCTATTTTCCTGAGGTACATAGTTATTCTCATTTAGTAAAGCTAAAGCACCATCCAAAGTGGGTCACCATCCTTGAAGGAAGGCCATTTTGGCCTGGGTATCTCGGGCAATTACCTGTATCCTTCAGGTATGTGAGGCCTGTGAGCCTACTGGAGGCAATTCTCTCTAACTGGGCATGAGAGTGATGATCCTAACCTGTGATGGTCCTGAGACGGTCTGTTGTGGAGAAAGATATAGGACCTGAGCAGCCTCAATTTGTGGATCTAGACTGATTTGTTATGGCCCTTGAACCCGAGTGTTTAAATGCACGTCGCTAAGAAGGGCACTGGTGACTTGGCCCCAAAAAAAGACCCGCAATTAAGCTACAAGTAGCCTGCCACTGTATAAGGCGGGTTAGTCCCTCCAGACTGCCTGTTCTCGTGCAAGCACTAAAAGTCTGTATGAAGATCATTTCATCTGGCCAAAGATCTCTACAGTCTGTAGTGCCGACAGGGGAAAATAAAATATATATATATATATATATATATATATATATATATATATATATATATATATATATATATATATATATATATAAGCACAAATTAAAACTTAAATAAATAATCTAATTAAAGGAAGGATAATACTACAAGGATTACTGAATAACTATTGAACTATAAAGCTATGAATATATGAACACACTGTCTTACACAATTAAGTAAAATAATTTAAATACCTTGTATAGTGCTTCTAGGTACATCCTAATCAAGACTATAACACAGAAATAGGCGTTCAATGCATCAGCAACAAAAAGGGGAGCAAACACTATCCACCAACCACCTTCTGACTGATCAGTAATTCCTTCACACCTGTCAGAGATAAAAGAGAAAATTCAAGTTTAATCTATTTCCAATACACACTAATGCAGAACATTAAATAACTGAAGTCTTATTTTAAATTATAATTAAATAATTAGTAGGTAGAAGAAAAATTTGTAACCGTACTACGAGCAAAATGCTAATCATCAGTAAAGGAAAGAAATATAGTTTCCTTAAACTCTAATGAGAATTTAGGAAATGCTTAGTTGTTTTAAGAGTGTTAAGCCTCTGGAACTTTTTTCTGTTCCATTAATAAGTTGGAATAGATGTAAACACAATATAGTCAAAAAACATAAAAATATGTTTTTTTGTCAACTATGAGTAGAGTGCAGGTATACATAGTTAGTTATATATTTGTTTATACGTGGCTGATAGAATGAAAGAAATGAAATTAAAGGATTACTTGTGTAGACCATATTCTCTATTTTAAGTTACTTATATTTATACTCATTTAATAAATTTAGGAATAGCAAATCATTGCCAGTTCAGCTAGCAGTACATGAAATTACAAATAAAAAAAACAAAACAATTTTTTGTAAATACTAAAACAGGCTTAATACTTCAAAACTTACCTTAAAGTGAGAAGAACCATGAATATTGATATTGAAAAGAGATTAATCCACAGTTCAAAAACAGTTAAACCAAGCCATTGTACAAGTTCTTCCAAAGAGAAAAACATTATTAATTAGTCTTGAAGACCCTAATTTTTACACAAGAATTATTTCGAGTTTGAGTTCTAGGTTCATGGGCATTAGAAATTGGTTCCAAGTCATCTGTAAACAATTAAAATTGAATAGGTTTCCTTAGACAAAACAATAATTTATTAAACATGAAAAAATTAATATAATACTTGCTTCAGTGATTCATATACTAATAACATAATCTAAAAATAATAATACAATAAGTGTTAATGAATTCACTTAAGTTGGACAGCTAATTCAACCTTTAGAGATTGTTAGTAATTTCCTAATCAACCTATCACTTCCCAATCAACATATTTAACCATATGTGCCAACTTTAATCAAAATCATTTAGTTGCTGATGAAACTTCTCCTCCAGTAGGTGGGCTGATTTCAACCCAAAGGAATTATCAAAAAGTCTATAAGAAATGTGTGGAATTAAGTTTATCCCAGGCAGAGTCCTTTGAAGGAGGGTGATTTACTAGAATAGAACTTCTAGTTGGGCGATGAGGAAAATTGCATTAATTAAATCTTATAGCTCACTTGTCTTCTTCGGCATCATAGTTTTACTGAAGAAAGAACATTGATATATAACGAACCTATTTGAAGCTAAACCAATGGGGAAACACCAAAGAAGATGATCAAGAATGCAATGGAACACATTTCCATAACAGCAGAGAGACAAACAGATAAATGCCAAGAAAGTGTAGATACCAGACTGGGAGTCCCGGCATGCCTGGAACGGGGCACATGCACATGGAAAGGAACTGGAGAAAGAAGAAGAATCAGGTTTTGATCTACTATCTTTTATCTTCCATCACTATGTCATTAATTATCTCTGTAACTTAATAGCGTCATAGCGTCTTCCTTCTCCACTGTTAAGGAAGCTTTGAAGGTTTTGCTTACCTCTTAATTGAACAGAAATCTATACCTGTGATCGGCATAAAGAAGTGACAACACGATAACTTAATAAACTACAACTTGAAACTAAAAACATTAAGCAGGTACAGTAGTCAATGAGGCCTCCCAGGCTATCAACACAAAGTCTGATACCTAACAATAATTCAAATGATAGTTGGTAAGGTTACAGAATGAACAAAGTAATACAAATCTCTAAGCGATAATCGTTCCAAGAAATTGAAAGACTGTGTGCTATGCCTCCTTTGGGCTAGAGGACAGGTACTCATTTAATAAATTAAAGCCCATGATATTACCAATGAATAAGAAATCCTCTAACAACATTTTTCAACCTGATTATTGGTTTCTAATAGAATTTCTGTTCATAACAGTTATAGAATGTTCAAGATTAAATTGCAAAAAAAAAAAAAATAATAATAACTTGAGTTAATTGAATGGTAAAGAGGATAGCATATTCATGTAACTGAAACAAAAATGAAGATAGCATGTCAATAGAATAGAAGATATTGTTATCACTGTTAATAATTATTGTGGCAGACCTATATAATTAGTAATAACAGCTATTAACATACAGCAAATCTATTTGGGGATTAAACACCTTTCATACAAACTGTAACTGACTGAATGTTCTTGATTGCAGTCATTGCCATACTTGTACTGTGTTTATCATGTTTTTCTAATATTCTTATGTAAAGTCTGTTGCAACTTGCTTTGTTTTTATTGTTATTTAACATTTTAAGAAGTCGGCCAGCTTGCTTTTGATTTGACATACACTTATTTTTATACATAATTCTTAGATTGAATAATTTTGTTTATTAGTACTTGTCATGTATTTGGCTGATATTTTTATGTTTTCATGTGTTTAATGTTTAAAGTTGAAGGTTTATTTTATTTATTGTTATCAAATTGTACTTAATTAATTTTTTCTATGTCAGTACTTGAGTGACCCTAAAACCATAAAGGTAACGAACAAAGAGACATCAGCAATAAATACTAAAATTATTATTAACCCTTTAACGGGCAGGCCGGGAATCTTTGAATTCGTTTCTTCTTTTTTTTCCCTTTGAACGGCTACAGCCATGCTAACCTCCACACATGTATCATGAAATTTAAGGTTGAATAAAAGATATTAGATGATAATGAGTAGGATAATGCGTCGGATATTACGTCATTTATTGAGCAAAAGGCATTAAATATGTGTATCCTCCAGGATACATCGCCTGTTAAAGGGTTAAGAACATACTCCCTTCATCTACAAAGTCTGTATTGAACCATGTATAGATCAATATGTTTAGAGATTAGTTTTTTCATCCCATATTTCATATAATCTTAAAATGGGACAAGCACATACACATAATAAAAATACACAACACAATCTGCTTACCAACCAAATGGATTGTATTAGTATGAACATCTAAACTATAGGAACCAGAATATTTATCTTCCAACTGTAATGCAAGATTAATTGCCCTTGGTACAGCAGCTCCTAAACCACATAATACTATTTCAGATTCTCCTTTATCTAGAACTTTAACACAATTAGCTAGCTGTCCCTGGAAACAAGTTAAACAAATAAATAAAATTACTGTAATGATTTGATTAAGGAACTATAACTTCTTTGACAATTAAAGTTAAGTACCTTAAAATCTGAATTATTGGTTATGAAGATGTCATTAGGCCCCCTTATGTCTCTAGGAGGTATTCTTTTTCTTATTATGTGATCAGAATCAGATTTATAACGTTGTCTTTTGTGAAATTTTATATTAGTAGATTTTGTAAGATTCTTAGTGCTCTCTTCGTCCATGAGAAAAATTAGTAAATAACAGTGATAAAAACATACACGCCCAAAAAAAAAAAAAAAACTAAAGATAATCGGTGATACGCTTAATTAAATTTAAAAAAAAAAAAACACTAAATTAATAAGGAATAACTCTACCACTTTAATATAAAAAGTTAAGTTCCAATATAACATAGAAATTTATCATCAGAAAAAACAACTGTTCCTATCCCTAAAGAGATTGACAAGATCCAGAGAGAAAGAATTAACTAAAGATTGAACTGGAAAATAACATATTGCTTCCATTAGGCATTGAAAGTTATCGATATTGAAAATCGATCCAAAATTAAGTAAAAAAATAAAATAAACAAAATTATTAAACCTTGATACTTAAAAATAAAAAAATAAAAATCTATATCTTAATCGTACTTAAACTTGTTTTTTGTTAAAGAAAGAATTTAAAATAAATCCGATAAAGTGTTAACTGAAGCGCATGCGCAATGTGAACTGACGCTACCGCTAACTGAAGACTTGTAAAACAACAAGGACCGGGTTGTGTAGCTCTCCGTGGTTTTTCATCTTTTAAGTGTATAACTTTGTTCAAGCCTCAATCAACATGTCGGAAAATAGCGGAGAAGTGAAGACGGAAAATTCGGTTGATAATGTAAATAAGGTAAACATTTATATTGACTTAATTTTGGTAATATCAATAACTTCGTTCTTAGATTGCCCCCACTCCGTACGATGACCATGTTTCTGTCGGTTGTTTGTTACTATAATTTACGCTTAGTGTTTTAAATAGTGTCGGCATTATTTTTTTTCAATTTTTTGTAGGTGTTGCCAGTTTTCAATTATTTACTTTTAGATAGTGTCTAGCACTGCTTATTTATGTAAATATCCCAAGCTGTAGACGCCATGTTGACCCTAGGGTTAAGCTTTTCCCTCCAATACTTCGAAATCGGTTTAAGACTCATTTTTAAAATTGTTTTGTTTAAATTTCATTCACGTTTACACATTTTCTCGGATATTATTGTTATTTAATGCTTATTTGTTTTGTTGAACTTTTTTGAATTGTTAGTATTTCAGTTTTGAAAACAAGCGTGATGCCGTTAGTATGGCATAGGACGCTTAATTTTGTAACTGACATTTCTATTCACCTAGTTAACATTTTTTTTTTTTTTTTTTTTTTTTTTTTAAATTATGCTGTAATGTTATTCTTTGTATTTTTTTTTAATTTGGCATACTTATTTTTGTTACTAATGTATTGTTTATAACTTATTAGGAAAGCAATGAAGAAACTCCTGCAAAGAGAGGTAGAAAAGCAGGCAAAAGAGGATCAAGTCTAGCTAGAACCATACAGGAAGGTGAAGCTACCTTGAAGGTATTGTGATTTTTTTAAAAATCCACACTGATACATATAAATTTATTTAAACTGACTGTCCTTTTAAATTAATGATAAAAATAAAAATTTATATTATTAAATCTAAGTGCTATAATAATTTTTGCTTGTTTTACAGGGATTTAATAAGGACGAAAATGCAACTGAAGGTCGACGGACTACACGATCATCTATGCGTGGATCCCTCCCTACTCCTCCCCCTGTTAAAAGAGAGAAGAAAACACCAGCTAAAGGTAATAACCAATTTAAGCTAATATGAAAAGAATCCATCGAAAGATAGGGTGAAAAGAACAGTCATAATAGTATAATTCCAGTTGGGTTTCTCTTAATTCAGTCAACTTTTTTCCAATATGGGTGTCCTCACTAATAATAAAACATCTGATTAAAATCTAAATAGGTCAACATAGCAAATCTCTTGTCAATGCCTTAAATATCAGTTCTGCTACTTTTTGGTTAGACTGATAATATGAAATACATTGTCTAAATTTATTCAATCAACCTTAATTAGATTGTTATTTCTAGTTATTGACAAATCATGTAAAAATTTGTTAATATTATGTTTATTTTTGATCAACATACACATTACACTTATCGGAACATAATTAAAATTCACACACACATATATATATATATATGCACATGTATATTTACATTCAATTCCTATCCTTATGATGATGTTTAGGCCGAGGATTTGAATGCTCCCTTTTGTTTGATTGATCTGACATAAGGTTGAGCATATTGATCAGAACTCTGAAGCGATATAACCAAATACTGAAGGATTAAGTCCCATTTTATTGTAATCACTTATATTTCTATATGCATACAACGTAAATGTTCTAAAAATTTTAGGCCGTGGAAGAGGTCGAGGGAAGAAAGAGGAAGACGAAGAAGTTAAGGATGAGGAAGAAGAGAAACCCGAAAGCAGAGGAGCCAATGGTGAAGGTGAACCCCCAAAGGAAACAGAGAAATCTGATACTCAGTTGCCAAAGGTCTGTTATATTTCTGATTCATGCTTTCCAGTCTCACACTCTTAGATATTTTGATTATATTAATTTATATATCATAAAATATTCTTTAGTTATAAGTATCTATTTTAATGTCACTTCTTTCATATCTTGTGTTAAATGTTATTCAATTTATCTACTAATAGGAAGAAGATGATGTAGAGGACGCCAAGACCAGTAATGAAGAAGGAGCTGGTGATGATGGTTCTGCAACATCTGCTGCAGCTGAGCCTGTAAATTCTGAGAACAAGCCTGAAGAAAATTCGACAGATCAGGCAACAACTGAGCAGGAATCTCCTGCAGATGCACAGTAAACATTGATATCACCCAGTAAGTTTAACATTAGATCATTTCAATTCTTTGTATTTGCTAATTTCATTTTCTTGAATCTTATATTTTGTCTATAGCATCTTAATTGATCAGCTATATTATATAATAATGTTTTAATGTTATTATTTATGGTTTTATGTTTCTAGATAAACATGGTGTATGAACCGAAAAGAAAGCCATAGTAACGCATGCAAATATATAAAAACTGAAGACAATTTTATGATGGACGGACAACTTGTGAGCAAGCTCTTGGGTTGGCTGATTGATACCAATCTGCATATTTTATCTTTTTTTTTGTGTTAATTTAATTATAAATATATATTATTTATAATATATTCATTGTAGTTTTTACAAGGACAATTTTTTTTTTAGTAGCATTTTGTGCAATTCACAGTATCAGTAGTAGTTTTATATAGATATATATATACACACTTGTGGTGTATGTGTGTATTTAAAGTTGTTCTTTGTACTGTTGTTAATAACAACTTGAGTTTTTTTTGGATTATATAAGTATATATATATATATATTTGTAGAAAGATTAGTTAATATATATGGTTATGATAAGGTAATCAATTTTTTTGGTACAAACTTTATTAGTTTATTGAAAATTGCCTGAGGCATTAATTTTTGTACAAATGAATGATATATTTATAAACTCACGACAGAATTTGACGCACTTGACATTAAAAGACGTATTAGGGGGAAAAAATAAAAAAGAAGAAAAAAAAAGAACATGCTCTTGTAAATAAAGTGTTCTTTTTATGCTTATTTTTATTTTTTTATTTTCTCCATAAAGTTTATAAATATATATATATATTATTTTAATGTTTGATGAAACCACCTATATGTGTTTGGAAAACAACAAAAAAAAAAAATTGTCCGTATTTATTTAATATTTGTAAATATATATATCTTCTGTTTCCATTTATAAGGCAACTAATGCACTTACAATAATTGTTTTAATCGTAAATATTTTACATCTCCTAATTTAGGTTGTGAACCTCCCCCCAATCATATTCCTGATTAGTTTGTAAATTTAACCTAAATCATTGCTTTATTATAAATAGTTATGGTCAGATTGGCGGTCAGATAACTTTTTATTTTAATGTAATTTTTTTTTTTTTTTTTAATGAAATGATAATTTCTCCTTTAAATAATTTATAAGTCATTAAGTAATTAAATTAGGTTTTATAAATAATGTTTTTCTTGATGTTTCAAGAGAACAAGGAATAGTGTGTAAATAGGTAGTCATCATTATTGGAGAAATTCATAATAAAAATGATAAAAAAAAATTTTACAAGATGATCATTTTTAAACTTTATACAAAGGCTGCATCTTTTTGGATGTCATCACTTTTTTTCTTTTTTTAATTTTGTTTTAATGTAAGTAATTTATATCATGAACTTAGGTTAATTCAAAAAGCTTGTTTTTGACAGTCCTAATATATATATATTTATATATTTAAAATCAAGAAACAAATAATTCAATAAATAGCTGTATACATAAATAAAATATATATCTTAAGTTTCATAATGTTAACAAGACTTTGTCATTTGTGGTTTTCATTATATTGTAGTAAAACTGTTCAAATTTGAAAAAAAAAAATGAATAATAAAATGTTCTTAGTAATGGTTGTTGTTGATTTATGAAATTTCAATTTTCTTTAATCTCTATAGGTGTCTGGAAGTTCAAATTCACATGGCCTCCAATAATTCTTAGGACTAGTAATGATTGGACTAACCAAGCCATACTACTTACTAAGCTCAAGGGTTTTAAATGAGATTTATATTTGTTGTAACTGCATGTTGAAAGCTTGGGAGATTTAAACTTGTTGATCACTTTTCCTCTTGAGGACTCTTTAACCATGAATGAAGTGGTATTAAACCAGTTACAGCATTATCTTCCTGATACCAGGATCCTTTGCTCTTCATGTTCAAGAGCAACTTTGTTATGAATAATTAAATGATATATCTTGCATGAGTCATTAACAAAGGATTATCTATCAAAAATTAAAGATGTTAATATAAAGCATATTTTCCTCGAATACATCTATAGTTATATATTTATATAAGACTAATCCTCTTTATCTGTAGAATTAATTTTGTTTGGTGAAGTTCAAAAAATCAGCTGAAATATTAATTTTTATATTTACTTCATTTATGGCATTTTGAAAAATGAAATGTTAATTACTTCTAACTACTTTCAACAGTTGGAAATAAATAAGGAAAGGTATATATATTTTAAGTAACTTATTAAATTTTATAGGCTGTTCTGTGTTTCATAGTTTTTTTTTTAACTATAGAGATACACATTAAAATAATTGGATTGGTAGTTTATGTTTTTATGAAATTAGACATTAATTAATCTTAAATAGTGTAATTACATAAAGTTCTTATAGTTTTGAACAATTTAAAATTATAAAGAACTTATTTTAGTTGTTCAGACCTATATGTAGATATCAAAGATTTACTAAGCCAAGGTAATATTTATATTTTCAAACCCTAAATGACATGTTACAGCTTTTTTAAAAAAAGTATTTGTAATTTTAGGCAAATGATTACTTTCCCATGACTTATCTATGAGTTACATAAATGTGAGTTATACTGGATGCATTAACAAGAGTTATTTGATTATTTTGCTATTTATCTTAAATGTTGGTTGTGGTCTTTAAGTACTTCATCAAGGACAGGAAGCTGATATTGAATGCCCATTACAGAAAACATCCATACTGTGATACTGTTAAATGTACCTTAAGTCAGCTAATTAAATGTTATTTGTAAGATAGCAAAAAAATCCATACTAGTACATGAATTAATAAATTTACATTTTATGCACTGATGCATTCTAGATATTATAAAATGGGCTGATGGGAAGAAGTTCTGAAATTTCACGATCAATAAAGACACGGGATATTGTTGGTTAAATCGAGTTAACAACTTCGATTGTTTTATATACTTCAAGAAATTTCTTCTACTTTTTAAAATTTTATTAAAAAACTTAGTATTTAAAACGCCTCGGCATTAATTTATTCAACTTAAACATTTTTACCAAATGATATTGATAAAAAGTTGAGTAAGAAACAATCGATCATTTAGCTGACGCTTGCTTATCACCTGTGAATATTCTAGCTTAGTTTTCAATGGCCGCTTTGAGCTTGCGTTACGTTCTGCATCGTGCCATTTTCGTTTGTAAATTATATTCTCAAAGCATGATAAGATTAATTGTTCTTAAATTATTTTCAAATTTACTATTTAATCTATTTTTCGGAAAATATGGTAGTCTAAGGAAATACAGACATGCCGATTCAGATTTTTCCTCATTTTAAATTTTCAAGAAAATGTAACACTCGTCTCATTCAATATATTCAATAATTATGTTTGAAAACGTTACCGATTGGGATTTTTCGTTTGAGAATGGTAAGAAACTTTCATGTTATTGGGTAGTTAATCGGTAAAGTCAAAATAAAATTTTAAAAATATTTAGTAAATAAATATCCAACCCTGTCCATAAGTTCATGTTATTTGCTTCGTTCTCAATCCTATTATGTACCATTTCATTTATACATCTGTTGTTGTTTTTTTCACGGAATGTTAATAAAATTTGCATGCCTATTCCACCTATGAATATTTTGTGTTCCTTTCATAATTTGTTTTTGCATATCTGTAATAATTTTTTAAGGAAATATTTTATTACATCCTGTATGAATATATAATAATTTAATTAATACTAATTATTTAAAGATTTCTAGTATACCATTAAATGAATTTGAAACCTAAATTCGATTAGTCACACATTGTCTATAACTTAAACACAAATCTCTGCCATAATTGTTATAAAACTCATTGTTGAATAACTTTATTTCAACTAATAATGATAGCTTTAAATTTTTTTGTGATTTATTTAATTTAATTTTTATTTTATGAAATATATATCTCAGTATGAGTGTTATAATTACAAATTTGGTTTTAAAAAATCAGACACTTTCTAAACTCTTAAACTGATTGAGCCTATTGAATGGACTCTCTAATTTACTAAATGAGGTAAGAAAACGTGATCGGTTTGATGCAGCATAAATAAAGTTAAATCACTTAAAAGTATTTCATTTATGATGTACATTATATTGAAACGATCCTTCTAAACTCTTTTGATGATTTTATAAAGCGAACTATTCGGTAAAAATACAAAGAATATGAATTACTAGTATACTCATAACGATTTAAAAATCTTGACTCGTTTTAAGTGACTAGTATTCAAACCCGGTTTGGTTCGCGCTATTTACAAAACCTAAACGTTCCATTATCATAACCTACGTTATCTCATGAATACAGCCAGATTGTAATAAATAAAGTTAGTGGTAATGTACAGTTTATCGACTCTTTCAGCTTTTTATGATTAATAGAGGTTTTATTTAGGTACCCGTGTATTGAAACATTATAATAACGGTGTGTTTATATGATCTTACAAAGTAACGTTAGTAGTAGTAGTAGTAGTAGTAGTCAGCAGCTGCACAGTTGAGAAAGAAATAACTAATCAATGCTTATGAAGTTTCAAGTAGATACACTCCATTGTTTTAAGTACTATATAATAAAAAATATATTTGGTCTGAAAACTTAAATGCAAATAGTAATAACAGTCGTTTATCATTCTAACAAAGGATAAAAACAAATCCCTCCACGAACGTCCCTTGTTACAATGTTAATGACCATAGAAGTGCGGATCATATCTTCTAAGTATTTGATTTTCGCTGCCTTGACACGGATATATAAAACCAGCCAGCCTTTGGATTTGATATAGCTTCACGGGAATCTGTTGCTCATACAGATAGAAAGAAAATCTAATCGTAAAACATCTGGAACAATATTTGACAGGAGCTGATGCTCTATCACCCGGAAAAGATATTAATACATGTATAGTGTATCTATTTTCATTTTAATTATGTTCCGAGTGTTCACTACATTTAAATTTATATACATGCTAGTCGCTCAACTTTTAATTAATTACTTAATTCAACTACACTAGTATTTTAAATTAAAGTATACTAACGTGAGAGTGCTAAGGACAATAGCGCTATTGGGTTGTGATACTATGAATATTTAATACTATCCTATTGAGATAAAAATGTCTACCAGACCAAATGATCCAGTATAGTTTTCAAAATATTTTATTTTTACTTAATAAAACTTACTAAGGGGTTTCACAAAAATGTATTCAAACCTACGCCACTTCGTTTCTAGAATGCTTTCCAACAAATTGACCATCTTGGCTATTCCCTATTTATCACGCCATACCGCACAGCCAGTTTCTTAATAATATTTGAGGAAGCCTGGAATAGTTGTAGATCGTCGGTTGATTACTAGAGGCAGAGAACAAAATAAAATTAATAACGAAAAGTTTTGAAAACCGTTCCCCAATTCTAATTTTTCGATGGTTATGAAACCATTGGAATCAGATGTCATTTTTATATTTCCCTTGTTTAAATGATATCTTCTCTTAGAGAGTATATAGTCCAGCCAGTTGGTACTAAAAAAAAATGTCTAATAATTATAATTAAAGAAATACACACACTTTCGTTCTTCTTAAATGGTGAATGGTAACCTCAAAATACTCCCACTCTCAAAGTAGAGTTCGTCTAATTCAGAAATGCTTGGTTCATCAAAAAATACTTAAATTAATTATTTATTATGAAAGAGACAGACAAATAAACAATAATAATAATGATTCTAAACAACATTTGATGATTAATACTTAAATAATTAAAAAAGTATCATACTGGATAGTAATCAAGATGTAGAGCTTTAAAAAAAATACTTTTTTTTTTTCTTTTTTTAAATATATATTTACTAAGAATGCTGGTTTTTGCCCAAATAATTCCACTGTACACTAATAATAAAGGTGTAATGCTTCATGCTTCTGATGAGCAATGTTCCCTTCTCTCCCCCAACCAACTTGTTTTCGTCATCCACTAGGGTAACAGTGACACGCGGAAGTTTCATAAAATTATCACAAGCAAAACTTCATTTCAGTATTGACAGTGACACTCAGGAC
Source organism: Euschistus heros (assembly GCA_003667255.2). Classification (NCBI taxonomy): domain Eukaryota; kingdom Metazoa; phylum Arthropoda; class Insecta; order Hemiptera; family Pentatomidae; genus Euschistus; species Euschistus heros. Next base: position 728,159 of record RCWM02000321.1, on the reverse strand, counting down.
GGCTTAGCTTCACGGTATTTTACATAATCCAAGATGAAGTCATAATTCCAGTTCGCCTATAGTCTAGAGATTATACATGCTGTCAAATACCACTCTTCCGTAAGTACCACCTAGTCCATACCTACAAGGGAAATTCAAAAGTAAATAATGGAGTACCAAATCTTCTATTGGAAATAATATCTTGCTAGACAAAAAGGTTTAAATACTGGACGTAGCATGAAAAGGTAAGTCGTTAACATACCATGCTTCATGCTTCTGATGAGCAATGTTCCCTTCTCTCCCCCAACCAACTTGTTTTCGTCATCCACTAGACGAACATGAAAAGATAAGTCGTTAACGTACCATGGTGATTTTGGGTTTCTTCTAAATGTTTTTCCCTGAAATATTTGTAGTTAGTCAATGTGTGTATTTTTAGCTGCCCCTAATATCTGTGATGCGTAGATATAAATAGGTCTCAATACGTATATATATTCAGTTTCAATTTATATTCATAAGTTGAATGCCTACAAAGAAGTCCGTTAGAATAATGCTTCTCTTGAGGCTTGATCACACAACTGTGTAGTGCACAAAGCGGATTTACCCACAGCGATCGCTTATGTTGGTTCGGTAAGGATAGCGCTCACTATGTCGGCTCAGAGTGGACTGCATTTATCTATCCAACCAACAATATCGGAAAATCCGCTCCGATCTACACTAGTGTGAGCTATTTTTCATCTGACGCTCTCACCATCTTCTTTTCACTGTTGAACTACTCATCTGATGATGGAAGAATAGAGCATTCTCTCGAAGTTAAACCATCAGAGTATTCTTTTTGAGAAATGGTGTTGGTGATTCAAAATAAAGGAGAATTGGTATCAACATTCCCTATTTATTAAATATTAATTCCCTGTCTTCATTTTTATTTAATATTGCCTCCCAAGTTAAAAGAACAATAATATACCATTTCTAATAAAAATAAAACAAAAAACACGACTTCTTAGGTGAAAATCCATTTCAACATTGTAAAAATGAGTCTTTCTTGGGTATCAAGTAATTATATTTTCGTAGTTATTTCTTATTTATGTTAAATACTTCTCGAACATGTTGGAAGGTAATTTGTAGATAGTATAATTGAAAGAAGCAGAAGAATTTCATGACGTTTGATGTTTCACCACAAACTTCATTAAACGAACAGTTTTAAACACTTGCCAAAAAAAGTAAAAAAATCCTAAACATGTTTCTGACAATGCTTCATTTTTCACTTACCTTTCTTAAATATGATCAACACACTATATTACATAGAGCATAAGTAATGTCCAAGAACTTTCCAAAGTTTCTAATCGACTGCTATTAGAAATTGGTTAAAAATTATCCAAATCTTCGTTTATTGTAGTTTAATGCTTCTAGTTTTACGGCCACTCAAGGTTCTAAAATAAATTTTTGATGATTCAGTCTTTTTTCACTTAGAGTTACATTTTTCACTCCTCCATTTCCCCTCAAAATTGCAATATAACTTATGTTGTGTTCCGATGGCAAAATCGTTCGGGGATATTGCGATTAACAAGTTGTTACTATTCATAGGAAACATTTTGTGAAGCCACCAAATTTGAACTTCGTTATATTTTATTCCCATGACAACGAATTTCTTTTTTAATATTGAAAACAAAATTTAATTTAATTTTTATATTTTTCGGTTAAAAGTAATGGCTGTTATAACATTTAGTTACCGATGTTGGAATCAAATACTTCGCCTTTATCTACTTTTACAAATGTCAATAATTTATATATATATATATATATATATATATATATATATATATATATATATATATATATAAAATTATTTTATTTTTGAAGAGAAAAGATTTGACCCAGTCTTTATTTCTCTTCAAAAATAAAATAATATATTTAACAATATTGAGTAAAATCAAGAAAAATTACATATATATATATATATATATATATATATATATATATATATATATATATATATATATATATATATATATATTTTCTTTGTTTTGTTTTTTTTCCTACAGAAACAGAGAAACTACCTGATGTAAGAAATTGGCCTGGAAGATTTTATCCATCTTGGAGAAACGTATCTCCATCATCCAGGTTTGGACTAATGCTCCATGCATATGGCTTCGCTGGCTCATTTACTGTGCTTGCATTCTATGCTTTCTTTTCTGTTCTCAATATCAGGTATGCAATAGCTTCTAACTCTTGGCATTTTTACTTAATAGTTACTGTGTTAATAGTGGTACGAATGTATTCAGTTTGTTCTTTAATGAAATTATTCAATTTTGCTGTTGGAATTTCATTCATGAAATTCAATGCAATTGAAAATTAAAGTAAAGAAAAACGGTTTTAATTTACAATTACAGTTTTGTTTATTTTTTTATTTTATTATGTGATTGTTTATTTGTATTGTAATTATGAAGATGAATGATGTGTAGTAAATAATTTTACATCACTCGGATTGGAAAATAGATACTTTCCATAACATCTGGGAGCAAGGAAAGTAGGCCTTTACACATCTCAAAATTTAGAGCAAGGTAAAACAACGAACATATGATTTTACACGTCTAGCCGGGAAAGTTTTCGCAGCTAGCAGTGTTTACTGTTACCAACACGAGGTTCGCTAGCGTTTCTTTTAGTTTATAATTTAATTTTACATTGTTAGTGTTAAACAACACTGCACTGAACTAGACTTTTACTTACACGAAAAAAGAATTGATTTAGCACTGATAACTGAAACTCACCTTACACCACAATCAAAAATTTACATTCCTGACTACACTATTTACAGAACTGACCACCCTGACAAAACTGCACACGGAGGTACAGCTATAATTATCAGGACTAATCTTAAACACAACGCTATAGACTTACCCATTACACCACATATTCAATCCACAGGATTTCACATTATATACCAAACATCATACAATCACATTCGCTGCGATTTACTGTCCCCCTAGGTACACCCTGACATCTTCTATGTTTTCGGATTTCTTCAAGCGGTTAGGAAGATGCTTCATCGCAGGCGGCGATTATAATGCTAAGCATCAAGCTTGGGGCTCGAGGTTGTGTACTCCAAGAGGCAGAAATCTTTCACATGCCCTCCACGAACTTTCCTTAGACACTATAACCCCAAAATCACCGACTTATTGGCCTACCTCTAGACGGAAAACTCCTGACTTACTAGACTTTTTCATCACTAAAGGACTAAGAACCGTACGACATACCATCAATACTAGCCCTGATCTTTGCTCTGACCATTCTCTTGTACATATGGTTCTCTTCGAAGAGCCATCTAAAGCACAAAAAAGATCCACACTGATAAGAGGTTATATGGACTGGGATTCGTTCAGAAATTATTTGAACACCAATCTCTCTGTTCCAGTCTCGATCAAAAACCAAGAAGAACTAGAAGAAGCAGTGGAAAAATTTACTCAAAATATGCAAGATGCCGCATGGTTCTCGTCTGTACCTAAGCCTTCAAAACCAGAGAACTTACCTAATTATCCAATGTACATTAGGGAGTTAATCCGAGCAAAGAGAAGGGCCCGTAAAATATGGCAGACTAACAGACTTCCATCGGACAGAAGAACGTTTAACCAACTAAACAATGAGCTCAAAAGGCAAATTAACAAATTTAAAAACACAAATTATGAAAACTACATGAACAAACTTTCGGCTGACGATGGAAATTTGTGGAGGCATACAAGAAATCTCCTAAAACATCGTGAGGTGTCAGCTCCACTTCGAAATGAGGATGGTTCTTGGGCTGATGAGGAAAAATCTGAACTTTTCGCTATCTATCTCTCTTCTGTTTTTAAACCACATACTGACTTCACAATATTGGAACACGACACTTTAGTACAAAACACATTAGATACACCTTTACAACTCACTCCACCACCGCCTTCCTTCAAACCTTCACAAGTTGCAGAACAAATAAGGCAATTACCAAGAAGAAAATCCCCTGGACATGACTTAATTAATGCTGAGGTGCTCCGGCGAATGCCTAGAAAGGCTCTAGTGTTCCTCACGACGATCTACAATTCAATACTTAGGACAACAAAATTCCCCATACAGTGGAAATATTCTCATATAACCATGATCAAAAAACCAGACAAAGACATAAGCAGCCCTTCGTCTTACAGACCAATAAGTTTACTTACTACATGTTCCAAACTATTCGAAAAATTACTGTATCCAAGATTGTTAGACATACTAGCTGACAACAAAATAATTCCCGACCATCAATTTGGATTTAGAAAATTACACTCAACCACTCAACAGTTACACAGAGTGACTGACTACATTTCGACGGCACTAGAACAGAAATTATATGCAACCGGAGTGTTTCTGGATGTCACTCAAGCGTTTGACAAAGTCTGGCACCAGGGGCTTCTCTTCAAGCTTAAGACTACTCTACCACCTACCTATTATCTTATTCTTCAGTCTTTCCTCTCTGACAGATTTTTCTCTGTTCGATATGGTTCAGGGATTTCATCTATTCACCCAATTCTGGCAGGTGTACCTCAGGGATCGATACTAGCACCACTATTATATATACTATACACACATGACATTCCTCAAAGTTCCGAGACTCTTATAGCCACATACGCAGACGACACAGCTATAATTACTAGACACCAAAATCCAATACAGGCATCATTGAATTTGCAACACCACCTACAATATATACAAGACTGGTGTAAACTTTGGAAGACACGACTAAATCACCATAAGTCACATTACGTTTACTCTAAGACACGAAACATGCCCTCCCGTTTACATTGACAATATCCCAATTCCACAAACGGACAAAATACAATATTTAGGACTTACATTCGATAGGAGAATGACATGGGGCCAACATATTAAGAAGAAACGGACATCATTAAATATGAGATTGAAACTGATGTACTCACTTTTCAGGAAAAAATCAAAACTACATACAAGACAAAAATTAATGACCTACACACATCTACTAAAACCTTTATGGACCTACGCATCACAAATTTATGGATCTGCTAAACAGACACACATAAAAAGATTACCGCCATATGTTAGAATCGCATAGAGCTAACAGATAATTGTGACTTACAGATAATATACTGTTATGTATTCGATAAAAGAAAATACTACAGTACACAAAATAACAATTATATTATAACATTAACACTTTCGTAATGTGGTACAAAATTATAACATGTGTGTAAAAATAAACATAACCTTCCTCAGGTGTTTTACCTATATCGACAGTAAGTATTCTTACATCGATACATAACACTCCTCCCCCCTAAGCAACAGCGTACTGATGAAGATGTGGTGGTGGATGGCGATTGCGGGGTGGTCGTTGTATCACTGCTTGGCTCAGTTGTGTTTGGTCGTTTCCTTCGGAATCGCTGGAGTGGTTTTCTTCTGGTCTAGGTTGGTTTTCATGTGCGGTTTCTGAAGCAGGCTGACCATTAGAACTTTGAAAGATCGGTTTTAACTGATCATAATGTCTCTTCCACAGTCTGCCGTCAACGACTATGGTGTAGTGTAAGGGTCCATCTTTACTGACTACTTTTCCTATCCGCCACCGCTTATTTGGCTGATTGTAGTTCCTCGCTGCTACAGTTTGTCCTTCAAAATAACTTGCTGCTGTACAACTGATGTGCTCTTTTTGTTTCTGTCTCACGCGCTCCCCTAAGTTGGGTTTAAGGAGGTCTAAACAGGATCGAATTTCCCGCTTGAGAAACAGCAATGCCGGGGAGTTGTTTGTTGTTGTGTTTGGGGCTCTTCTATATGTTAAAAGGAAATGGTTTAACTCTAGTTCAAGTTTACTACCCGTTCCGGACAATTTCTTAAGTGCGGTTTTCATGGTGTAAACGAAACGTTCTGCTTGTCCATTAGACGCTGCATGAAACGGAGCAATTGTGATATGTTTTACACCTCTAGACTGCAGATATTCTTGAAGTTCGCTGGATATGAATGAGGTTTGATTGTCACTTACTAAAACATTAGGGTACCCATAGCGGCAAAAAGCATCATCCAATTTATCTATAACTGTAGTAGTGGTCATTGAATTAGTGATGTATATTTCCGGCCATTTCGAATATGCGTCTACTAGGAGCAGGAAGTATTTTCCTTTGAAGGGGCCTGCGAAGTCAATGTGTATTCTTTCCCATGGCTGCAGTGGAAATTCCCAATGGTGTGAATTATGCTTGGTTGTTTCTCGCTGGTTTAATGTGCATTCCATACAATTGTTGGCCATTTCTTCAATTTCATTATTCATTTTTGGCCAATAAACATAGGACCGGGCAAGGCCCTTCATTTTGACTATACCCATGTGACCACTATGTAATTCTTCTAATATCTGGGTTCGATATTTTCGAGGTATGTAAACTTGAGCTCCCTTCATAATGCAGTTATCTTGTAGGTCGAATATCCCATCTTTTCCTTTTAGTGACTCTCCTTTTCGCAGTAGTTCCAACAGTTGTCTTAATTCAGGATCCTCTCTCGTTGCGCGGCGGCTATATCCCTGGATGAAATTGGCAGTTGCTCTAGCTGTTGAATTTGATACATAGTAGCAGGATCCAACGTGTGAAGTTGGTCTGAAGACTGAGGCAGACGAGATAAACTATCAGCATTACCGTGGTCCCCCGTAGCTCTATATTTAATTGTAAACCTGAAATTCTGAAGGAACAATGCATAATGAATGAGTCGAGTGGCAGCTATGCAAGGTAATTTTGATTTCTCTCCAAAGATGTGTACTAACGGTTGGTGATCTGTATATAATATAAATTCTACACCAAACAAGTAGTGAAAAAATTTCTGTACTCCCCATTTTATGGCCAGAGCCTCCTTACAAATTTGAGAGTAATTTTTCTCAGAAACTGATAGCGTTCGGCTAGCAAATGCTATAGGTCTTTCAGAATTATCAGGGTATTGGTGAGACAATACTGCACCCAGACCAACAGATTATGCATCAACAGCCAAGATAAGAGGAAGTTGAGGGTCATAGTGAGCGAGAATTCTTTCTGATGTAATCTCTTCTTTTATTTGGTTAAAACTATTCCGGCATTCCTGACTGAAAAAATATTTGGTGGTCTTCCCTGTTAAACTGTATAACGGTTGTGCGATAGTTGCAAGGTTCGGAAAAAATTTAGCATAAAACGTTACCATACCTAAGAACGATTTTAGTTCTGTTGTATTGTTCGGTTCTTTGAAATCTAAAATTGCTTGAATGTGGTCTGATGTTTTATGTAAGCCTTCTGATGTAATTTTGTGCCCCAGATATTTGACTTCCTTAACAAAAAATTTACATTTTTCTTTGTTGAGTCTAAGGTCATGTTCTTCCAGCTTGTTAAACACTTCCTTGAGGCGATTCATCATTTCCTCTTCGCTATTGGCTACTATTAAGATGTCATCATAGAAAACTGAAATTCCTCTGAGATCCTGTAAAACCATTTCAATGAATCTCTGCCATATTGCTGGGGCAGCGCTCACTCCATACATGAGTCTATGACACTGGTATAACCCCTTATGTGTGTTAATTGTTAATAATGATGCCGACTCGGTATCTACTTTTAAATGTAAGTAGGCCGATTTCACGTCCAAAATACTATAAATTTTTGATCCAGCTAATCCTGCGAAGAGCTCTTCTGGCGAAGGCAAGGGGTGTGTGGGCACTTGAATCTTGGTATTTATAGTTTTTGAGTAATCCGCACAAATACGAATATCACCATTGGGTTTGACCACAGGCACTATAGGGGTAGCCCATTCTGAGAATTTTACTCTTGAGATTATACCTTCCATCTCAAGACGATCTAATTCATTTTCAACACGTTCTTTCAAGGCATATGGTACTGTACGATGTTTCATAAAAATAGGTTGTACTCCCTCCTTCAGATCTAAGTGTACTTCAAATTCTTTAACTGTTCCAGTTCCTGGTGTGAACAATTTATCATTAGTTGAAAAAAGGTTATTCAGTTTTTCTTTAGATGTTCTAAAATTTGTTATATTGCACTGCTGTATGTCCTTGATGTATTCAGGAAAGAATTCACACAACCAGTCTCTCCCAAGTATCGCTTTAACCTTTTCTCTCACCACAAAAAGTGGCAGTTCTTTTGTTGAGCTTTTATGACTAGCTGAGACCCTAACTTGTCCAAGTGGTCTTATTATACCATTACCAAAATTTCTGAACCTTACTCTAGTTTCTCCTAATGGTTTTACTCTAATTTTCTCGTATTCTTCTTCACTCATAACAGTCACTGCACTTCCCGTGTCTAATTCCATCTTTATAGGAACGTTATTTATTTGAACAGTGACGTAAATAGGTCCTGGTGTAAGTTTTTGTTTTTCTCGATTTAGCTGATGTATATCTAGAAAATCTAGTGTAACCTCTTCATCAATTTTATTGTATTCTTCTTTCGTATCCTTCCTCTTGAACCGCCCTAACTGGCTTCTCTGTACGTCTTTGACGAAAGCACACATTCTTAATATGACCCGTTTTCCGGCAATATGTACAATATAAATTTTTTTCCATACATTCACGCGCGAAGTGATTCTTTTTACCACATCTGAAACAAAGGTAACCTGCTTTATCGTTATTAATTGGTGTCGCATTTCTCGCAGTCTGAGTTTTTTGAATTTTAAATCTCAGGCTCTGTTGTAATTTATGGATTTCTGGTTCTTCTCCATATGAGTTTAGTATGAGTTTGGAGCTGCTGTATGCGGACTCAATAGCTTGTGCTATCTGAACAGTCTTATCAAGGTTGGGGTCGTCTTCCTCAAATAACCTATCTAGAATCGTTTTAGAACGTAACCCACTAACAAAAACTTCTCTGAGCATTGTGTTAAGCATGCTCTCAGGATATTTGCATGGCATAGCTAATTTTCGTAGTTGGGCCATGTACTGAGAAATGTTTTCACCTTGGTGTTGTTTCCTATTCAGAAAAGCATGCCTACTTGGTATAATCAATGGCCTCGGCTTTAAGTGTTCGTGTAAAATTTTTACTAATTCGTCGTAACTTTTTTTTGTACATTTATCGGGATATACCAGGCTTTTTAATAAAGAGAATAATTTTGCTGGCAATAATGTAATGAATGAATTAACTTTATTTTGTTCCGAAATGTTTTGAAGGTCTAAAAAAGCAGTTAGTCTGTCAATATAATCTTCGAAATCTTCATCTATATTATATTTTTCAAAAGTAATTCCACTAACCTTAAAATTTTCTGTAGCCTGAGATTTATTTTCAAGTTGTTGCGGTGTATTTTCAAGAATTTTTGCCATCTGTTCTTGTAGCTTGGCATTCTGTTGTAAAATTTTTTCCGCATATTTTGGTACCGCTATATCCTCCTCCTCTACGCGCTTCTCTTTTCCTTTTCTTCCCGTTTCTGGCATTTTGGTGTAAATGTATTTTTATATGTACCGTAAAGAATACTGTATGGGTCCTACCGACTGCGCCACTGTTATGTATTCGATAAAAGAAAATACTACAGTACACAAAATAATTATATTATAACATTAACACTTTCGTAATGTGGTACAAAATTATAACATGTGTGTAAAAATAAACATAACCTTCCTCAGGTGTTTTACCTATATCGACAGTAAGTATTCTTACATCGATACATAACATATACAAATAATATTGCGACTATAAATTAAGATATAAGCTATCCTATCTTTTTTGTTGGATCAAACTGCACACGGTGTGCTAATTTGATTAAAATCGGTTCAGTAGTTTAGGTGTCAGCCTGCCCCAAGACAGCGACACGTAATTTCACCGATCCGAACCGTTACCAATTGTAGAACTATTGGTATAATGTTATAGATTAATGTGTTTTTAAAAAAAATTAGAAGCCTGATGATGAAACATTATCTCCGAAACATGTAGCTACAAATGTTAAATAAATAGGAGTTATGCCAAATAAATACTTAAGGATTCTGTCTTTTTTATATTTATAATTTGTTATTTTCACTTCTCTGAGAGAAAGTTCATCAGGAATTAACTTTACTGGTGGTTCAGTAGTATATTAATAGTTGATTAAATTAATATTAATTAAAAATTAATTTAGTGTCTTATATTTCGATATTTCCTTATTTCCACTTTAATATTTCCTTATTTCTTATTTTAATATAAGAAGGTAAACAGAAGTTAATATTACTTTGAACAGGGATTTAGAGTTTCTCAGTAAATGTAGGAGAATAACCTTCCCCCTCTAAAAGCAGCTAGTGATCACGAACGGAAATGGCTTGTCCTTCTATATATAACTTCATCATCCCCCGTCGAGGAATTTTAACTAATAATTGATTTTTTGTTTATCGATAAAAATCTTGTATTGAAGTGAACAATTGAAAATTATATTTTTGTTAATATTTTCACGCATAGCAGCCATTATTAACTTGGTTAAATTTAGATTGATTAGGTATTTGAGGTATTTGAAGATAACATAAAGCATAATTAGACATCCAATTTTCAATTTTAATATATGAGTTGGTAATCCAGATGGATAGAGACTATTAAGAAACTGCATTATCAGTGCTTACAACTAAAGGTTCAAAATTCATATTTTTACACACAATATTAAACAGCTGAGGATCGGCATTTTGATTTTTAATAATTTTCATTCGACAGAAATAATGTTATTTGATTTGATCTGGTTGGATTTTAATTTCTAACCATAAAAGTATGTGGTAGTATGGCAAAACCCGTTTCTAACACTCAACATTGTACATTTAAATTTTCATTGTTGCTAAACCTAGAACTATGAACATGATGTAGTTAAAATTTGGTATATTTCACTCCATATAGCTGTTTTTATAACAATTTAATTGAAAATAAGTAAATTTTATTATCAATGTTCACCTCTATGTAACACTGTACCTTTTAACCTTTCATGTAGATGGCATTTGCCGCCATTTTTGAACTTCACTGTTATCCACTTATTATTCATTTTTCAATAAAGAATTAGTTGAAAATCATTAGATTTTAGTATTGCTAAACCATCCTATAAAGATGATGTAGTCAAAATTTGGTAGAGATTGGTTCAGTAGTTTTTGGCGGTTAGTGAACACAAACGAAACATTGCTTGTCCTTTTATATAATAGTATAACCTTATTACGCCATATGTTAGAATCGTATAGAGCTAACAGATAATTGTGACTTACAGATGATATACAAATAATATTGCGACTATAAATTAAGATATAAGGTATCCTATCTTTTTTGTTGGATCAAACTGCACACGGTATGCAAATTTGATTAAAATCGGTTCAGTAGTTTAGGTGTTAGCCGGCCCCTAGGCGGCGACACGTAATTTATATATATTAAGATTAAGAAGATAATTGTGACTTACAGATAATATACAAATAATATTGCGACTATAAATTAAGATATAAGGTATCCTATCTTTTTTGTTGGATCAAACTGCACACGGTATGCAAATTTGATTAAAATCGGTTCAGTAGTTTAGGTGTTAGCCGGCCCCTAGGCGGCGACACGTAATTTATATATATTAAGATAAGAAGATTAATATTTCGCGCCCCATTGAAATCCTAACTATTAATAATTTAATTTTTACTGTAATTATAAATGAAATGTTTTAAATATTGTATGATCAAACTGCACGAATTATATATCTTTGTTAATAATTTTAATAAGTTTATAATAAATAATTTTTCTTAGAAAATTATTAAATGATTTAAATATTGTTTCGCGGCGCCCAATAGTATCATCACGACCTCCATGCTGAGAACCGCTGTCATAAGGGATTTACGTTAAATAGACTAGGACAGAAGAGCGAGTGGATGGCTCGATAAGGAAAACTACGAAGAAAGAGGGTCGGGTGAGTCGAGGAACGAAAACCGAGTCCTGAGTGAAACGTTGCAACATGAAACAGAACGAAAATCGGGAAACGAAAAGAGACCGTTGGACCGAGCATATCGAGGTCTTGTACCGTCATTAACCGTTCTCACCATTGGAACCGTCATCCCTTCAAATGATCTACTCATGATCGATTTAACCTACAACGGTATGAAGAAATTACTCTACATAGTAGTTACAAAAGTTCACCCCTCTCGATAAGATATTAATTCCAAGCTCTTCAGACTCTACCCGGTCGAGGCGGCGATATATTGCAAAAAAAAAAGTGGAAGGGAGAATCTATACATTGCAACAAGATTTTTAAATACGTCGGTAGTACGAATTCCATAATGCGTGCGATGATGAAAATTTGGGGAAGAGTTACTGAATTTTTCACTTTATCCTTGAAGTTGACCAGATACCCAAGTGTCTCCAGTTGATTTTTGACTCCTTTTATCATGAATAATATTTATGATCTCGTATTTTGAGTTATTTAAGTTATCATACTCAAAAAGGGCTCCTATGTTAAAGCATGTTTAAGGATGTACCTACAGAGATTTTTCCATTAATATGAAAGGTGATTTTGACTATGGATTTGCTTATGAGAATAATATCTCCCTCATTGAGAAATCCTTAATTAAAGAGTTCTTCTTTGGAAATATTAACGGTAAAGAATGGAGTGGATTCATTTAACCTTTCCACACCTACATATGCTAAAAGCAGTTTTCAAATTCAAGATCAAACTTTTATTAAACATGAGTAAATTTGCTCTCAACAGGATTTAGCCGTGTTTGTAGACCCATCAATTACACAAAGATATGATGCCGAGTCGGCTGACCAGTCTATGAAATGGCGCACCATGTCATCCAGAATAGCTAGCTGACTCACGGAGTGACTCTAAACATGGCTAAATTTGCTCCCAACAGGATTTAGCCATCTTTGTGGACCCATGAAATGCTTAAAGATAAGATGCCGAGGCTGACCTGTCTATGAAATGGCGTACTATGTCATCCAGAGCTGACTCATGGAGTGACTCTTCTCGAATCACAATCTAAGACAATGTCACATTTGATCTCCTCGGGCAGCAATATATAGAAAAGACCTTCATTTTTATAAAGATCCATAACTTATCAACAATAATTTATTTTTGAAACCTGGTCTAATTGTGTAAGGAATGAGAAATCATTTTATTTGGGGTGTTCAAATACTATGAGACAATTTTGGAATGAAAACCCTCTAAGTAGTAATGCAAATTTATGGGGACTTTCGACTGGGGCCGAAAATTTTGGATATGACTCCAAATTTTAACGCAGTTCATAAATAAACTGAATAAAAAAGATGAGCCTACCATACTGCAATATTGTAACCCTAAAAAGAAGAGTAGGCTTGGTAATAGGAAGACAACCGGATAGTTGAGGCTTGAGACAGAAAAGAGTAAGCGGAAAAAGAACAAGAAGATACAAAAGAAACAACGCTCCGTGGTGCCAGTGATTGTAAGTTACTGATACGGCTTTTTAGGAAAACCAAAATAAATAATGACATGATACGATTTATTTTACTTCATTTTTTCCATTAGAAAAAATTGTTTGCTAAATCCAACTCACATCTTTAAACTGTCAGAAAAAAACTGATATAGTTTAATTACAATAATTTGTTATTGGCAAGTTTAGTTTGACTTTAAAATCCTGAACTTATATCTGATCAAAATCAAGACCAACAGCACCCTTCCTAGAGGTTCCTTAGCTAACCAGTGACTTTCTGGCTTTTTGCATAACGGTTTTTGGGGGAAAAAAAAAATCAAGGTGTTACTTGAAAAAATGGGTATTATTTTCGAGAAAGAGAAATGTAATCGAAATTCACAGTAAGTAGTGAATGTAGGTAATTCACACTGAAGGACAAACTAGGAACCGGACACTTGTTTTTGGTACAAGAAACAAAGGATTCCCTCCTTACGCCTTCACGCCCTATTCCTGTCATCATATTACCTCAAACTAAACCGGAACTCCCCTGTGAAAATAACCCTGCCTTCATCTTGTGTTGAATAGATCACTGGTCAAGAAACCTTGGTTTGCTACACCAAAAGAATTACTGACAGATAAGGTCTAGGATACAGATTTAAATTAAGAATGAAAAAGCACCACATTGATAACCTCCCAATTGTAATTATTAAATATAGAAAATTCAGATTACTAAACTACTTCTCTACCATATTAGATATATTTTAATTAAAAATTTCCACCCATACCATCAGAAATTTTATAAATCATAAACAAAGAATGTGTTTACTTCTTTTTCTCTCTAAAAACCAAGACATTTTTCATGCATTCCCATTGCTACTCTATAACAAAAAAAATATATATATATATATACTTCTAGTGTATCATTTCTGTACTAGGTTGATTTTGATCTCGGCGGTAATCGCGTGTTAACTTCCTTTCACTGATTCCTCAAAATAAATCTACAATATATAAATTCATACAATTAACAAATACTCCTCTTCCATTGAAAAAAAAAATTATCCCGTTACTAACTCCACTAGTAAGGTGAGCCCGCAATACTCAACCGATTTCTCGCTTTCAACTGAGAGACATTTTAAATATAATTATAGTTTATATTCTAAAATACCCCTATTTCTTAGTTTATGATAAAAATTTAATTTTTTACCTTATATACGTTACGTAATAAGAGTTATTTGGTATCTTTATATTTCATCCTTTCATATAATCTAATAATTAAGATAAGGATAAATACTGTAATAGCTATTATTCATTTTTCTATAATACATCATTTTATAGTTAAAATAATTGGGATTTTAGTATGAAATAACCGCGCCGAAAATATATAAGGTTAGAATATTGGTTGTTTTTTTGGGCTTAACGTCCTTATGTAGAAAATTTGTATAAGATATTCAGTGCTGGAGGGGGAGAATGGCTAAAGTATATTCTAAAAAAAAACAAATGAAGGGTTTGGTGGATAAAGGGGTTTGTCGCATTTTTAAAAATACTATCTAGTTCATAGGATATAGGACATAATATATTGTGAGCAATAGTGTATCAAAATCTGAATATTTCAAAACTACTGGAAAAAGAAGTATGAAGAAGACGAAGAGGCTATAAAAAAAGAAAAGAAAATAGAACATAAATTATTCAGGCTTGTGTTTTGTTACATAACCCCTTCAAATCCGTTTACATCCCTTGAAATGTACAAAATTGAAAATGTACACCTCATAAGAACTTCTGGTTATTAGAATTTCTAGAAAATGTGTATTAACCAGATTAAAAAAATTACTTAAGTTTAATTAATTACTCAATTTTCCCAGATTTTAAAATAACAATGACTCATTTTTTCTGACACCTGGATTTTGATTTTTGTTCCTACTGTAACAGATATAGATATTTTAATTAATATAAGTACACAATAGCATTAATATATATCAACAATAATCTTGGCGTTACTATCCTGACGATTAGGAGTCTTAAAGTCAGAAATTTTAATGGCCAATCTTCAAGAATTGGGATGTTTTCTTCACCCTAAAATATAGTCAACTTGAAGATAATGGTATCATTACGAAGGAGACATGAAATCTACTCAGATTTGCAAAGAACCTTGGACAAATGTGAGGTCCATAATCCTGATTGTGAATCTGAACCTATGGGTAGGGTAACATTGGACTCAAATGAGTGGTTACTAGTAATCAAAACAGACTGATTAACTCTTTTCCAGAGGGTGTTATTTATGATAATTCTTTCTATCAATAAAAAAGTACATGAAGCTGCCAAGTATTAGATTATTTGATCTATGAGGCAGTTTGTTGTACCATCGAGAAAACTAAGGGTTAATATTAGGCACAAACCATTTTACTTGAAAACACTTTGTATGATCCAGCTTAGAAATTTGTATCGAATCTTGAATCTGGAAAAAGTACTGTTACATAACAGGAAAAAAAAATAAAGATCTTTGATTACACATCAGTTTAGATTCAGGTTTTCAATTAAGTTGTAACAATTTTTATTTATTTATTACCATATTTATCTAAATATAATTATTTATTTGTTATTTAGATCAATGATTGCATCAAGGCCATATATGTCAACTATAAATGTCTTTCTCTGCCTACTTGGTGCTTCCAGAGCTATAGCTCTTTTTGTTGATCCTTATGCTCTTCGTGATGTAAGCAAGAAATTATTAAATTTTGTTAATGTTTAAATTTAGTTGATCACATTTATAAATTATAAGTTTCACCTATTTAGGCATAATATTAAACTATTATAAATCTATTATCTATAAAAATCAAGACATTATAATATGCTAAGAAAATTAAATTTCTTTCTTTTTATAATACATGCCTGAGTATTCCATTAGTGTTCTTCCCAGGAGGCAGGTAGGTACATAATGTTTAGGAAAAGAAATTGCAAAAATTTTATATTGCTGATAAATAACCAATAAAATAAATACTGGAGGAAGTAAATAATATTTATCTAATTTAAGAAGCAATCACCTTTGTCTTAAGAGTGACTATTCTCTAATTGTTGCTTATATGCATGATATATGTATAACAATTATAATGCTAATTTAATTTTGTCACAAACTTACAGTATTTTAGAATAATTAATTAATACATTTTAGGTGATGCCGAAAGCAATGGCTGCTGCAATTTTTGATTTGGGTACAGCCTGTATCACTTCAGCTCTTTGTTTAACTCACCTGGCCTTAGTACACATCGCACAGGTTTCTATTTTACTTGATAACACCATAAGCTTCAGTTATAATTTAAATTCATCTTTGAACTATAATTTAAGTATTGGTTTGAATTTGTATTTGGTTATTTCAAAAATATTATAGTTGTGCTAATGTTTGGAGATATTTTTAATTCAGACTGTGACATTTTTGATGCAAAAAATTATTCTAATATTCACATTATGGAATGAAATATCTAGGTATATTTCAAAAAAGTTTTGTTCTTGAAGCTTCATCATTAAAAGCATAAGCATTTTGCTTTAACTAGCTGTCAATTTAATTTATTGTTGGCATGCATAATGAGACAGTAATCACCAAATATAACTATGAAAATGTTGATATTCCTAGTCATAGAGCAGCACCCAATTTAAAAAAAAGATTAAAGTACTTCAAATTCTCTCTCAGGCAAATCATTGAAAAGTTCAATTGGAAATGACAGGATCTATCTATCAATATGTGTGACATTTCTATTTTAAACTGTATTGACATCATTATGTTAATAACTGTTACTAGACTCAGATCAGTGTTCAAGTAGATAGCCAATGATCCTTGAAGACACAGTTTTCTGGTATCTGAAATTAATGGAAACAATTCAAGCATAGCATTGAGCTAATCCTATTTGAATAACTGCTAAGTATCTAATTGTATAAATAAGAAGCTACCTGGAGTCAAGACCCATCTTAGGTTTTTGAAGAATACAGCAACTAAAATTAAAGCAGCTACTGATTTTGTGGGCCTTGTTTCTTTCTATTGTATTGAGCAGGTTGTCAAACTAAATTAAAATGCAGGAAGTGTAGTTTAAACACATTATTTGCTATAGTAAAAAAGTCTAACTATCCCTAATCTAAGTCATTGCTATAAGATTTCTCTTTGTTGCTTTATTCCTTACACCACCCTTTCTACAAGGAAAAACCCATGTTTACTTAAACTGCAAGGAATGGAAGAAAACAAATCCAACTGTTATCAATATCTTTAAGATATTGATTTATAAATAGAATAATTTGTTGATTGAGATACATGTTAATTTCAATGAGTAGCTGGCAAAGAAATTGTGACATTTTATATTTTCTGTATGACTTTCCCCTTCCCCATGTAGTAAAAAGTTAATGATGAATATATGAGGATATTTTTGGTCCAAAAAAACGCTATTTATAAACGTTAAAATTTAACAATTGATGTTAATTATAATATATATTTATTTTAAAATTAATAAAAATACATTTGTTATAGGTAAAAATGAAACTAAAGCCTTTTTCGAGTAAGACATTCATAAGCGTTGCAATTACTCTACATCTTTCTTGCCTAATTGGAATGGATATATCAAGTGCTCTACAACCTCGGTTTTCAAATGTAAGTTACTTGCTTCAAAATTAGTTAAATCTGATTACAACAAAAAATAATTATATAAAATACTTTAGTATACTTCATGCACGATTCTAGAAAATAGAAGTTACCTGTAATGATTATTCTAATGCTATTTATTTATAATCATTTACCACATGCATTTCTCTAAATACACAATCGTCACATTTTGTTACAATATAACTGAATAACTAATAATAATTAATAAGGAGATGAATTTGTCAGGGTTGCAGTCAGGATGAATAAACACAGACAGTTTTTAAATGAAATGCTATTTCATAATAATTATTGTTATAATGCTAATTATAATAATTATTACTGTGGTTTCTGGGTTCATATGAATTTGTTAATGACATTCTGAATATAGCACACTATTATATATACCACATGTTCACAGTTTCGGTTATACCATACATCCATAAAGTCTCCTTCCTAGTTTCCTTCAAACATTTACTATTTATTTACTCCTCCTATATATGATAAACTCATTTAACTATAAACTGTTTTTTAGCTAGATCATAACCAGGACTTCAATCAAATTGCATTTGTTATTAGTTGACTTTTAACTCAAAATAAGATTACTTTTAATTTCATAATCTTCATCAAAAGGAAAACCAGTGATAGAATGTTCAAATTTTCAAAAGAATGTTCAAATTTTCTTACTCTTCCCTCTTTACCCAATCTGCCGATGTTCCTCAAGGTAGTATCCTAGGCCCCATCCTTTACACGATCTATACAGCTGACACCCCAACTCATCCTACCACTGTCCTCACTACTTACGCTGATGACACATGTGTAGTATCAGTAAACAGTTATCTCTTCCTTGCCTCCCAAACACTCCAATCTCATATCCTAAACATTCAAGAATGGTGTCAAAAATGGAGAATCCAAATAAACCCAAACAAATCACACCCAATAACCTTTACCCTTCGTCGTAAACCTACGACTTCCTGTCCTACAATATCCTTTAATGACATTCCACTAATCCCTGTTGAACAGATCCGCTACCTAGGACTCCACTTGGACAAACGTTTAACTTGGAATCCATATACAAGACTGAAACGACAAGAAACTGCTCGTTGTTACAGACTACTTCAACACTTACTTGACAAACGTTCAAAGCTCCCAATTAATTACAAAAGACTCATTTACTTGACTGTGATTAGACCTATAAAACTTTTAATTTCATAGTCTTCAAATTAGATTAGGAGGTATAGTTTTAAAAATTCAAACAAATTCTAAACCTAATTAGCATAAATGACATCTCCTGTCCTTAATTTTGAAGATTTTTTTGCTTATGTTATATGCACTCTAAATAATTACTGCAGTTTTGTATGAGCATTTTTTTCTTGAATTCTTAATATTTATGTTTAGACTCACCTACAAACTGCCACTGTTTCCACTTTTTCAGAATCTCTTTTTTCCAAATGTTTTGCATAGTAAGGTCTTTTACTTTACATTCCATATTGCATCCCAAACATATATTTATTTTTTACGTTTACTAGATCCCTAATATAAGCCATATTCAATCTCTAGGTTTCACATGGTTGTTTGGTCACTCGAGTTATCAGATATTGATTAAATAAAAAAGTTCTTTATTTATTCTGGGACCTTAAGTCCCTTAAGAATAAAAAATAATGTACAATCAGGGGCCCTACAGAGCCTCAAGATGGTTATGAAATATTATTAAATATAATAAAATAGTAATTAATAATGATAACAAATAAAGATTAAACTTAGAAATATTGACAAAAAGAAACAGAAATATTTTGATTCACTTTGTGAATCAATTGTGTAGAAACAATAAAATTTCGTGTACATAAACTCTTATATTTTATATGACTATTAAGTAGCTAATGACAGTTTTCATGGATCTGGATAGACAGTAGGTGGTTAAATAAGTGATATTTGAAAGTGGAAAGGGTGTTCGAGTGGCGAATGGTGTAAGGGATGGAGTTCCATAGGGATGAGGATCGGATTAGGAATGATCTGTTAAAGGCAGCGGAGCAATGAACAGGAGTGTACAAATCTGATGGGCGGGAATGGGTTTGGCGGGTAAGAACAGAGGATTTGAGCTGAAGGAGTTGAGCAATGTAAAGTGGGCGTTGGGATGTTTGGTAGAGAAAGGATGCCAGAAAATACTGGTGAAGTGGTAGGAAGGAAAGAGCCACTTTAACTCCGCGTAAAATTGTGAAACATGGGCGTTCCTGGGGATCCCGAAAATAAAACGAATGCAGTAGTTAAACAGTCTTTTGAGTCTGGCCTCGAGATCTCCAGAAACGCCCCCATACACAGCACAGCAATAGTCAAAGTGGGGGCAGATAAAAGAAGTAACTAGTAATTTGCGGGTTTCAAGAAGAAGGTGGTGAACGTAATTAAGACGTTTTAGGATTGGGATGGTGCGACGGGAAATTTCGGATACATAGTTTTTCCATGATAGGGTTTGATCGAAAATGACTCCGAGATTTTTGACTGAGGGGTGGAATTTGATAGGATCACTGCTCAGGAAAATGGTGGGAATAGGAGGCATGGTTTTCAGGAGGTAACTCAAACCTATTACAAGCGCTTTGGTCTTTTCATTATTTAAATTCAACTTGTTCGTCACTGCCCAGTTATAGATTCTATCTAAGTCTTCCTGGATTTTTATTGGATTAAGGAAAGGAACTATAATTTTTGGTAACAGAATCCTTAAATTGTGATATAATTATGAACTATCACTCATAAATAAATAAAGCCTTACTTGAATTTAATTTTTCTTTAAAGCTAGAGCACCTCACTAAGATACTGATGAAGGTAATAGATCCTATCTCTAAATGCTCAGAGGAATATCAAATGAATTTTAGAAAGGCAAGAGACAAACTTTAGTAGTCAAGCAAAAGATCTGCAGAGTAAAGTAGATGTGGTCAAACCTTAATCTTAACTTTATATCACAGATAATAATTTTTTTAATCAGTCATTATAATCCCTGCGAAACCCATTTTTCCAGCTTTCTTGTCACAGTGAAATATGATAGTTGGAAACTGGAAGTTTCTGTTAGTTTTGAAACAGTTCTTGGATATTTTAAATCTAAGGTTTCCTGTTGCTTATAACCGCTGCTATAGGTCCAAAGTTCACTGAATTTTATGGTTGTTAGGATAAAACTCTGAGTATGAACCAAAAAATAATGCTTAGACATGATTCATGTAATTACAAAACCAGCCAAGTCCAATTTCAAGATTGTTTTTTACTTTTGAATAGTTTTTCTACTAGATTATCTTATTAGGTGGAAGGTTTTCTCCTAAAAGTAGTTAAGTCACATTGAAAGTTGCCAGACAATAATAAGGCCGGTTCTTTAATAACATCAATAAACAAGCTTTATCAACCAGCAGTGAAAAAATTTCAAAAAGGAACTTGTTTGGATTTGGAATTCTTTGCCTCACATCTTAAAAAAGGCCAAAAGTGACCAAGGAAAATATGAATGTTTGAAAATGGATTAAATACTATTGAAAATAGTTAAAAATAAATGTGCTTAATACATTTCATATAATGTAGTGAATCTAACATCATGTAACATTTTGTCAATACAAATCCAAAATCTAATACAAAAAACATTTGTAACTTTAATAGGTGGTGAAAACCATAATTGAGACTGTATTTCTTATATGGGGCCTCACTGTCTGTGCTGTGTTTCTATGTGCTACACACCGTGCAATGTCAGTGCTGCGCTCTATGCCATCTTCAATGTTAGATAGGGATTTGGATCCTAATTACAAAGGTAAATTAACAATAGTTTTGTTCTAATTTAACACAGTAAACCATGTAGTGTCATAGAAGAAGAAACCATGTTTCACAAAAACATCATTTACTATACAGTAAAGTTTATTTTTACAAGTAGCCAAACAGTTCGATAAATAGTGTACATAATTGTCTTTTTTTGTTTACTGTAAATTTTACAGCCAATATCAGGCAGTGAGGTAATCTAATGGATGAGCCTTCAGTTCTAATAATAAATGAACCTAGTTCGAATTCTGGCTTGGCACACTAATTTGTTTGAGAAAAATTATTGAGCTTTATCAATTTGAGAACTATGGTGGAACAAAAAGATAAAAAAAATGAAATAAGTTCCTGATATCAGAGGATTAATCCAATAGCATGACCATACTGCCTCTTAAATTAGTATTTATTTAAGAATAAAGAGTCTATCATTGCCTCCCTCATCCTTTTATATGGGCTGTTGTTAAACTGGTTAATTATATAGCCTAAAAGTACTGTACAGCACAAATTTTAGAATTTATAAATTGTCTAGGCATAATGCAGTTATCAGCACTGGCACCGTATAATAACTTAGCTGGATCAGTTGCTTCTGCATTGATTCCAACATTGCTTGCACCAAAAATAGCAAGAGAAGCAGTAGGTATGTAAGATTTATTTGGTGTTTTGGATTTCTAATATTTTTGATCTCTAGGTAACAGTATACCATTTCAGAAGTAGCATCATCGTCATCTTCATCCTGTAAAAGTGAGCCGATGAAAAGCAGTATTATGAAACATGCAAAGCAAAGTCCCAACAGCTCTGACGGTTTGTAAAAAAAAAAAAAAAAAAAAAATCTGTTATTATGCAGTTAATAAATGTTACACACTGGTTGTTCAGAATTAGCTGAACTTTCCATACCTTATATGTTTATTCCTTGTTTAGGAGAGGATTCAACAAGACTTTGCTCTTCCCTTCAGAAAAACCGAGGAACAAAAAAATTAAGTTGGGGCACTGAACAACGATGTTCTGGACAACCTTTGATAAAGGTATTTAATTAGGCTTGTCTTCAATTATTAACTTAAAGTTTTGTAAGCTTCAACTATATTTTCATATTCAAGTTTCATCTTAAAGTAACAAACATAATCTAACCAAAAAATTTCAAAGCCCTCTCTTTATACTTAACACAACAGAAAATTAAACTTTAGTTTACCTTTTTTCAAATGAACTTTCTGAAATGATTTTCACTTTCAATTAGTCAAAGAATATCAAATATAAAGTAATTATTTAGCAAGATTTTCATAAAGAATTACTTCCTCTTTCTTCATTACTTTATAAGATGGCAAAAATAATTAAGGAACAAAAAGGTCAAATGTGTATTATAATCATGGTAATTACTCCCTAACAATCGTAAGGAAACATTTTTTTTTTATGTTTAATTTGGGTAACCCTTAATTTTTTTTCATACTATAAAGTAAATTATTTTTACTATTTAGACTGTATTACTTTACCAGTTCAGATTGTTAAATATACTCTTTGGTATTTATATCTCATGGGTTTTTCATATATATATATCTTTTAAATTTATTTGAAGGGTGTGAATGATAAAAAATCAGGCATTGAAGAGGAAGCTGAAGAAGCTACAGCTAATACAAGTTTGCTTCCACAACAAGGCTGTAAGGTATAATAAAAATAATGTAATAAAACAAATTAAAGAAGAAAGAATAAAGTACTTATTTTGTTTCTAAAAACTATTTTATGGTCAAGAGAGATACAGAGCTGACATTAGACGCTATACTGAACCACATAGCCTACATGAGTCGGGAAAGACCCTGCAACGGTGCTGGAAATGGAAGAAGGCGAGCTGCAAGAGCACTCTATGTTGCTGGCATCTCTGGAGGTCTTGGTGGCAGTTTGCTTGGTCTTCAGTTAGCTGCTCTTTACCTACCTAATGGTACATAAGCTTGATTACTCAGTTTAAGAGAATATTCTTACAAATAGCCATTCTGTTGGTTCTGTTTTTAAGTATAAAGTAGTTATGATTTTGTATTAAGCTTTAACATAGTTTGATTTATTCAGGTTGGATTTATGACGGTGACAGGAGATGGCTTTGTTACGAAACATTGTGTAGAAGTTTGGAGATTTCAGCTGCTTGGGGAGTGGCAAATTTGACCAAACAACCAGTCAGTGAAAGGGTTAAATCTCCATCAAGACATGGTATTTTCATGTGAAGCATTTTGATTTTATTTTTTTTAAAAATAATAATGGCCTATCAAAGTTCTGAACAAAAAAAAAAGTTATATTCTATTTTTATAAGTTTTCTGGCCAAACTTTCAATATCATGGTTAATTGAAGGCTGGGAACAAGGTTATTATATCTCAATTTTTTAAAAACAATTTTCCTAAGTCAATTTTCAGGAACCAGGACAGAAACATCATCAGGGAAATATTTTAAAGCACTTTTGAGGTTTATAGAAATTGAAAGGATCGATAAGTTACTTAAAATTTAAAACACAAAACTACAAAAAAATAAAAATAATTTTTTTTTAGAACCAATGAATATTTAACTATAGATGAATTTTTCACAGGGATTAGTGAGATATTAAAAAAAAAAAGGTAACGAGCTATTTAAATATATGAACCAGAGAATGAAATAAATAGCATATTTTTTTTTCACCCTTAGCTTTTATAGGCTTGGCAGCCAATGTCAGCTCAAGTCAAATGAACTTTTGGTCATTAGTGGAACACCAAAGACAATTATTTAAAAATAAATTTAATATGCGACAGATTCCTGGAAAATAAATTTCCAGTCTTCAATATGAAAAAAAAAAATTCCAGTCTTCAATTCTATGATATGAATGAGAATCCATAATTGTTAAGAAAAATATGAGTTAAAATTATTAATTAGGGTAACGGTTATAGTTTATAAATTTGTTATGGGATTTGTTAAGTTTAATTAATATAGAATCAAAACTATTCTAAAATATATATTTTCAGACTCCATTAAAGTAAAATATTTTTAAATTACCATTTATAGAGATATTATAATCACAGATTGATTAATTTATGAGTGTTTGAGAAAGTACATATGTGTCCTCAGTGCCTCATTTTATTGAATGATTTTAACAATAATATGTCCAAAAAATATGTAAAATAAAGTTTTTCTTTTTTTTGGTTTTAAAATTTCAAGGATTAATTAATAATATTCAAGGAAATAAATGTTAGCTAGTAAACATATACGAGGGTAAGTCAATAATTATCCGCAATATAGTTATAAAATTTTATTGAAATGAAATAGGAAACTTACAAGTACATCATTTTTCGACATAGTCCCCTTGCTTTTCAACGCACTTGGTCCAATTTTGTTCAAGTTTCCTGATGCCCTCATGGAAGAAGGTTTTGGGTTGAGATGCGAGCCAGGAATGCACCGCTTCTTTCAATGCTTCTTTCGTTTTGGAACCCATCTTGCACAAACTTTATGAAACCCAAGTCTGCTGTAAATGATTTCGTAGGCAGAACCGTGGCTAATTTGCAGACGATTTGCCACGTCGTCAACAGTTATCCGTCTGTCTGAGAGAATCATTTCACGTCAACGCTCAATGTTTTCCTCGTTTATGGCGGTAACTGGTCGTCCAGCTCCTTCATTTTGCGTAACACTTGTGCGACCATTTTTGAATTTTTCAATCCATTCATAGACACTCCGTTGTGGCAAACAATTGTTCCCGTACTGTACCAAAAGTCTTCGATGAATTTCGGCCCCTGATACACCTTCCGACCACAAAAAAACGGATCACTGAACGTTGCTCTTCTTTGGTGCAAATAGAAAGTGGAGCGGCCATTATTAACAGCACGACAACGATAACAAAACTAACCTACCAGCTTGATACGCACATAAACATAACAATAGAGGTGGGACAAAAATAACGTATTCTTTAAAATAACCTACTATTGACTCGGAACTGTTATCACCAATCACCTATTACTGAAAAAACCCTATTACCAGTGATCATATTTTAAAATATCTATAAATAAACCTAAATTTGTATTTTAGAATAACTATATTTTACAATATTAGTCAAATTTATTAAATCTTCCATCGAAAACGATGGAGAAATAACAATAAATTGGGGTTGTTGGTGTAAGGTGTTAGGTTATAACAGATAGAAGAACCGATCGGTTGAGGTTATTCGACCAGTTATCGTTCTTAGATCGGTTCTCAATAACTGTTGAGTAACTTCTGTTATCGAATAACTCATATGGCTGTCCTATTATTGGAGAACCGATAGGTCACGTGATCTAATAACGCAAACAAGAACTGGTCGCAGTGGGTTGTGACGCTCCTAGCGGCCATGGTTCGAACTAAAACAGAAATTCGTGATCATAGTACAATCATATCACAATAGATGGAGTTCGAAACTGTGAACAAAAATAAATGCTTTGATTTTAATTTGTAAATATATCTTCATGATTTCTTTTTTTGTTTCATTGCGAATCGATAAAAAATCTCTTGGTTAAGAGAGGTTCTACTTTAATACAAAGTGCTGAAACTTTTAGATGAGCTTTGTAATACCAAATTTAATTTAAATTTACTTAGACTGAAATAGTTCTCCAATATTCAGGGTCTTAATGTTTTCTAATCGTAATTTGAAAAAGTTGAAATGGCTAGTTAATATCAAATGCTTTTTCTTATGTTATATTACAAATAATAATGTAATGACAAATGAATGTCATTAAAATCTTATGATGATTATAATGAATAGTTAAAATCTTGCAATGATTATTAAATCATGAAAATATTAGCTTGTTGTAAAATCTGTTTAGACTTTTGTAATTTATAGTTATTCCAAGGATATTTACACTTATATTAGATTCCATCGAGACACTACCTTTTTACCTGTTTGTAAAATATAATACTGCTTTTTGAAGTAAGTATTTAGTCTTTTGATATATAGCTTTTTTATTTTTGTGAATGGTTTCTTTCATAAAACTTTTTAGTTATCATTTTTATGGTTAAATCCATTGGAATATTTGTAAATAGATTTGTTAACAAATAAACTGAATATTTTTAATTCATTTTGTTTTTTTTTTTTCTTTAAAAACTCTGATGTAAATTGATTGAATTTGTATGGTTATTAGTATTGTCCAATATTTTGGTGAAGTATTTATGAGAACAGTTCTTTTAAATAAAAACTCATTGTGATTATACAATGATAATGTGGGGTGTTGATAAATTTGTACAAACTTTATTGTAATTTGTTTTGTTTTTTTATATAGTTTTAGTCCATACATTATCTCATTTTGTGATTTTTATAATTACCCTTTCTGTTCTGGAAACTTATAAAATGAAAAATACCTTCAGGTTTGTTCAGTTATTGTATCCTAATCTTTATCAGTTATTTGTTCAAACCATCTTTTGATCAACTAATCTTTCTCTCGTTTGCTGCCATACCTTTCTTTACATCCCCTATCCACAATTTCCTCAGACATCCTTCAACCTACTCTCTAATCTGTTCAGGAAAATATACTATGGCCTCTGTTTTGATACATCCTTTTTGAATGAGCTCCAGGTTTAAATACTCTTTAAAATATTTTTTTCCTCAATTAGGATTGATGACTTAATTCCAATAAAAGTGGCAATTAATTCATGAAACCCTAATTGTATTGATCCTTATGTACCATCATGTGTACCTCAAGTGATTTTTTCCTCTATCACATATTGTCTTATGATATTATTAGAAACATGATGGGCTCTTATTATGAAATAACTTACACTCTGGGTACCCATCTCTAAAGATAGTAGCGTTTAAGCTTTTTCTTCTCCACACCACAGATTTTAGCAAATTTAAAGACAATTTATAGTGATAAGGAAAGATATAATCATCTTATTTTATTTTATTTTTTTTTTAAAGGAAACATTTTTATTCCACAGGAACGAGTTTAGGATTCCTACTGTCTTCCTTTCTCTTAATATTTTCAATGAAATATCTTAATTAATAGAGGATTCCTTTCCAGGAAGGATTAGTAGACCTCCATATCTCTAATCTTCAATGCTAAAAAATGTGCTCGAAGAGTTGAGGGACACAAACTCTTTCTTCTTTAGATTTATTTCCATGCCCTTTTCAGAATACTGCTTAGAGTTTCCTCAGCATGTATTCCAGATCACATTCCTCAGTGGCAATGAGTTGATAAACTCCTGCAGTTTGTATTATGAATTAGATATCTTTCAAAATCTCCAAACCCGTGTGTTAATATTTCTCTCCTATTTCTAGAAAGGTTGTTTAATTACCATGTTAAAGAGAGTAGGTAATTAGCAGCAACTTTGATTTAATCCTTTGGTGATGTGTAATGCTGAGGGGACATGATATCAAAACTTTTTTTTCTTAAATACTTTTGTATACAATTAGTAACGCTGCTATTTCAAAATTTAATTCCCAATTCTGCACCTTTATAAAGGCCTTGTATGCCTTATCTCAGACTATCACTTATCTCTGACAAACAGTGCTTTCCTTATTTTCCAGTCAAAGCTTTCTAAAGGTGGATAAAGGCTAAATGTACCTCCTGGACCAGAAGTCTTGGAAGTCCACCAAATGCTTTAAAAAAAAATTGGGATATGGTAAAAACTTGACCTAAGATGGCCCAGCCTGAATCCTGCTTCTACCTCTGTTATTTTCTTCTTTATTTTATCTTACAGCCAATATTTTAATACACAATACATGCTTAGGTAACAGATTGATACAAGCTACTTGTAATTGTTGAGTCTTTATAATTGTTCAAATATGTTTTACTAACACCTATATGTATTTTTTAAAAATAAAATCTTGGCAGTACAATTAAATAAGGACAATGTTTTTTAAAGATTTATTTAGCTGAATTCGTTTGTATCATAGTTGGCCTATTTATTTTTAATTTGTTATATATTTTGACAACTTTTAATTGGCTTCTAAAATGTTTTGTTAAAAAAAAATTGACACAATAATTTGGTTGATTTTGTGTTATTTACCATTTGTAAGATTACTAAATAAGCAAATTATTAACATTATTAGCAATGGCGAGGAGGATAAATTAATGAATTACCAGTCAAAATATCTATAAGTAAGTTTGTAATAGGTTAGAACCACTAGCGCTAGGTCGGTGATCAAAAACAGAACGATGGCTGGCAATAGGTATTCTAATAACAGTTGAGAACTGTTGTAGAACTGGAGTGATTGTAATAACTGCAGTGATTCTAATAGCTGGCGTTATTGTAAGAACTGCAGTGATTCTAAGCGTTATTAGATCCCGAAGAGTTATTGGCAACAGCAGTGATTGACGGGCGCGCATTCTAGCGGTAGGACAGGGGTTTACTTGAATCACCTATTACTGGAATAACCTATTATTGGAACCTATTACTGGGATAGAGCCATAACGTAGTAACCTAATACCAAAAAATAACTGTTTAGCCCACCTCTACATAACAACGAATAAACAAAGCATGCGCCATCAACACAAAAGAACAGTACTGCCAACATAAACAAAAATATAGCTATATTGCGGATAATTATTGACTTACCCTCGTATTTAGTATTCATTCTACTAAATACACTGAATTTGAAAAAAACCTAAGTTCTCGAGAAAAGACCAAACACAAAGTATCAGTCTACTCCAAGGAAATTTAACTAGCAGTTAGTGATGGGAAACTATCGATAGTCACTTATGACAAATAATAAAAGTTTTTCTGGAGGTGCTCAGACGCTTGGGTGCATTGAATAGCATAATAGAGCAGTATTAATATATATTTTAGAAGTAAGGAAAGGGATAAATGTATTGAGAGTGAAACAAAATAACTTTTTGCAACATATAAAATAAATAAATCTTTAGAATAAAAATAATATAAAGAACGAAATAACAAGCAGTCAAAAAATAGACAACCAACTAATGCTACCACTATGACATCCCAAATTTCCTTACTTCCTTCATCAAATTTTTGGAAATTATAAAAATATGAGCTTACAAACTATATAGGTGACTAATGAGATACATTGTTAATTAATCAGCAATATTTGAGATGAGACAAGCTTAAGTGATAAAAATCATTTTTAAGAACTATTGTATTGATAGTTTATTAGTTTACCATTGAAACTATCAGTAGTTTCCCATCACTACTGTCAGTTCAGTGCTCTTTATCGAGCATAACAATCTTATAACCTTATTTTAAATTCTGCTATTTTATTTATTCTAACCTTTATAATTAGTTTCCTAGTATTTCAGATTATACCTTAGAAGTTATATTTTAAATTATCAAATTATCTTTAGCCCAATTTTTTGTGATATGAACAGTTACAAAATTGTGAAATCAGTTTCAGGTTTTATATTTTTCCATATTATGATTGTTTAAAATCTAAAATAATTAATTTAAAAAACCAAAATTCTTTAAGAATTTTTTACTTCAGTATATTTTAAATTACTGTTAATTCTTCAATTTATCCTTGAAAATTTGTTTGAAAAACAAATGTTGAGACCTAAAGTAGGGCCTATTATAAACCACAATCATTCTTAACCAGATTCCGAATTTCAATTTTTCTAGTGAATTTCATGTAATTTTTCTACAGTAATTTTAAAATATTACACAAATATTTGCTGTAATTATTTAAGAGAGATTCTACTTAATTTCTATGTTTTATTGGTATAATCATTTTATCATAAAACACAATTGAATTAATTAAACAAACATTATATCATAATGATTTTATATTTATTTTTAAATAAAACAATCAGCATTAAAATAATCAAGTGTAATTAGTATTATTCAGTAATAAGTAGCTTATTCTGTTGATGAAGAAACTATTTAAATTATACAGGTATTAGAAATCGTTTGCAAGTGCCTAAATCGGCCTACTACTTTTGATAAAAAACAAAAACTAATAAAAAATTGTTTTATAAAAGAGTATAATAAATTCATGAATAATATTCTTATGAAAAATTCGTTGCTTCTATAAATCCAATGCAGAAAGCCCAAGTATGAAAAGAACAACATTGGTTTATTTAAAAAAATCCATCGAATATTTTAAAGGATTTCACATTAAAAAAAAATCATTGAAACTAAGGAATACATACTCCTCAAGTTAATGATTCTGCTTTTAATATTTTATTTATAATGAGACAGCAATGTCAATGGTGTATATGTTGTAATATTTGTAGACGTTTATACTGTAAATGAAATTTCATAACCCCATTTGAGTGTGATCTTAGATATTTCCTATATATGTGATTTTTGTAACTTCATGAATATCTAGTTGTTGTAATAATTCAAGGTTCTTTCAGCTTTAAATATTATGGAAGTAAGAATAAAATATTTTGTGAAGGAGTCAGAATGACAATACAATAAGTGTTGTGATTATATGTAACATTCTGTAAAAAAAAAAAAAAAAAAAAAAATCTAGGATGATTGTTATGGTTTAATGTTAAAATGATTATCATAAATTAATTAGTGTTGAATTATTTATAGATGGAATACAGTGAACACCATTTCAAACAAATTCAGGGGGAAGTAATGAAACATCATTTAACTATGCAATCTTTAACTCACCTCCTATACTTACATTTAAAATAAAACTACATCAATTTATACATGGACAATTGACCTCATGAAGTCCATAGAGTTCTATTCTTTGGATGTCATTTGTATTTTATATAATAAAAGCTGGTATGGACTAATAAGCTCTCAGAAACATTTTACAGCTGATAATCTGGTATAAAACATTTGGTGTCCTGATTCCATGAGTGTACTACACTATTTTTTGAGCTTACATCATTCCCACTAAATAATTCGGAGGAAATTGAGTGACTTGAAAAAATGCTGATAAAAAATTAACTTCATAATATGAACCAAATTAAATAGTAAAGAGGAAACAAAAAAATTAACATTTTTTTGGAAAGACATGCATTGTGAAAATTAGGATTGATGAATTAAATGCCACTTCTATTGAGATTATCTCATTAGAATAGAAATAGAGATTATAATCTCAATAGAAGTGGCATTTAATTCATCAATCCTAATTGTATTGATCCTTCTATATCATCATGCGTACCTCAAGTCATTGTGAAAATGTTTCGTCTCAAATAAAATGTCGATAATTTCATTTAGAATGAAAATAAAGAATAACTCAAATAGAGATATTTTTCTTCTTTATTGGGCTTAGCTTGTTTATTCCAACTAGGACTAGAAGGTCCAATTATACTTTACCATTCACACTAGACACAATAAGCTCTTGATTTATTCCAAGATTACATCATAATAAAAGTAATCCTCCCATTACCTGATTGACAGGGGCCACTCACGATGTCCATTTCTGTTCTCTGCCCCAACATGCTCGGCCACAATGGTCCATGTATAAATATATATTGCCTGAATCCCTCATATAGTTTTATTTTATGCTGTCTGTCTCATGCAATACTTAAATACAGGACAAGTAAATGAAGAAGAAAATAAAAAGGGCATGTCATCCTGAAGTTGTAGTGGCTAATATATTTGGACCAAAAACCATGATAGATACATGGATCCCTGGGATTCTGAAGGAATATCATAAAGAAACCAGATATTCATTCATTTATTTCAGATTAAGGGTCTATGAATTGCAACAAGTTATTTTCAAATTTAATCATAGACACAGTATAAAAAAGAATAATTAGAAAAAAATGTTTAAAACAACTTCGGATGTTTTTTAACGGTTGCATCAATTAGTTATGGAATGAAAAAGAGTTCTAATAATGTAGGGATAAATGATATTCACTGTATGATTATATTAAAAACATTTAATGTTATTAAGCTTTTAAATGTCAACTTCAATAATCATTTAAAGAATTAATAATGGCAAAGAGGTTTAAAATCTAAAAATGTGTATATAAATGTGATGAAACTTATTGAACATTATCCCTAAAGACTGTTTTCTTTTTCTTTCTTTCTTTTTTTTTCATTTCAGTAACTATTTTTTCATAACTATTAGAGAATGTAAGAATAAAGATCTAGATTTTTTAATTACTTGGCTGTGTGTCAATAATCTTTAATAAAAGTGTTTTATAAATTGTTATTAAGACATAATGTGTTATTAATACAGTGCATTCTTGATAATCTGACAGTTAGGACAGCATATTTAGTAGTTGTACTTATAGCATGTTTAGTGCCATTGATATAAACAAACATGAAGAATATTTTTTTTTTTTAGAAATAAACACTAAAGATGTTCTTTTTTATCTGGCATATAAATGGAGTAAAGTTAAAAGCATGTTTGCAAGAATTTTGATACGAATGTGGTTTTACCTAGATAAAAGAAGATATAATTAATTTCAAGGTTAAAGCAAGAAAAATATGCAGTCCTTTTAGATATAGATGTCCTAAGTCTATTTCGCTCTGTGAATAAGGGTGTTTTGACTCTAGGAACTGTGA
This sequence comes from Euschistus heros, assembly GCA_003667255.2. NCBI lineage: Eukaryota > Metazoa > Arthropoda > Insecta > Hemiptera > Pentatomidae > Euschistus > Euschistus heros. The sequence goes on along the minus strand of RCWM02000321.1, from coordinate 695,058 downwards.
CAAACCCTGATGCATTAAATCTTTTCTCTCAGCAGGCAAAGAAAATAACATGCAAGTGATACTTCATTGGTGGTAAAAAGATTACAGTTTGATTACAGATAAGATTACAGTTTTGAGCAAAGAAACAAAAAATAATTATTATTTTTCATACTTGATTTTTACATGTTTTTTTAATTTTAAACATAACTATTACTTTTGCCTTAATGACTAATATATATACACATAAAATATGAAAAAGTACGATTAGGATTGATAAACTAATAGCCTCTACTATTGGTATATTTCATTCAAAGACTAGTTTAGAATATTATATAATCATCATCTGTTCTATGGAAATAAAGCATTATGAGGCAAATAATTTATTAATCCTAATAATATTTATCCTTGTATATCAATTTCAACTGAAAAATTTATTTAAAAAATATGGATTTTTTAAATTCTGTTGATAGTCTGCTCCCATATGCGTCAGAATATCAAGATTGCACAATATTTTGAAATCTCAAAAGATTAACATAATACAAACTGTTGATTTGTTTATAAATGTAAATGTATGAAATGTAAGATTTTATGAACGTATAAAATATAAAACTTCCAATGCATAAATGTTACTTTTAGTAAAAGTACAATCAACTAAACATATTTTTACCACTTTTTATGAATACATATTTCTTTTTATAAGTGTACTTTAAAACTGAATGTTGTATTTTTAAATTTTAATAAATGTATGTCACCTACTAACGACCTTAAAAAAGACAGTTGTATAAGAAAACAGAATAATAAAGTTGAAACAATTAACCTGATATTACTTTACTTTTGATCCCACCACTTTCCTAAACCAAATCCCATCAAACCTGATATTACTTTAATAGCTTTTAATTCCACCACTTAATTGATTGAAATTTTTCTACCCAAAAAAATTATGAGAAATAAGTAAATTTTAGGTCCCTCTTTTACTTTAAAAGTAATATTGAAATTGCAACGAGTATGTATATAATATTAATATAACTAAAAAAGGGATATTTAAGTTATAGGTTTGTAACTTAAAATATTTAAGCTTATACATAATTAATACCTATGTATCTATATTTATGTTATAAGGTTTGAAGGTCCCAGTCGTAATTATATGTCCAATCCAATGAGTGCAGATATTTAAAAATCTTAAAATAAACTCTCCGTCAAAAGTATCACAACACTTTGAAATATTTGAATTTTATAAAAACATTTTTTTTTTCATAATAAAGAAAGTTTCTGAAGTCTATAATAAACATTCCAAAACTAGACATAAACAATTTTTACTAAAATAAATTACAATATTTCTTCCAATAAACAAAAAGTTTTCATTTTTTCAATTTTAACTTTTAACTTTTTAATTTATATTTAATAAGACATATTGCTCCCTCTGGCTTGAATGACTGCTTCCACTATAAATAAGTATTGGCATAGTTGTAAATAAAGAAATGAATGATAAACATAGACAGAACAAAATTTGATAAAAAATAATCTAAAATTTTATCGTTTGTTATTAACAGGGGAAAACATTGATGTGTCTAATCCTTAATGTCTCATGTTTAATAAATAATATTAATATGAATATAAACCAAGTTTGGATCAAGGTAAAAACCAGGAGAATCTCGAGAATTATGGGTGTTGCAATACTTTTGATGGGGAGTTTAAGTGATTTCATGAATCTCACTGAATATAAAAGAAAAAACAAATAACTTTTTCTTTCTTTTTTTTTTTGGAATGCCTCAAATATTTATTTCATGTCATATAACTACATTAATATTAAGAATATAAATTGAAAAATTCCGTTCTGCTACAACTAATGAAGAGTCTTCCTGGACTGAGAGATAAAACCAACACTTATAGTTATGCTGATATAACAGAAAATAAATTTAAAAAAAAAATAGAATAAAAAAAACAAAACAAAAAAAAAACGGACTCACATTTTTGGAGATATAATTTACCAACAAGGAATTACAATAAATAGACAATATTAAAATAATATTCTGACATTTAACCCTCATACAAGAATATATCAGTCAACTAGATTAAAAGAACATTGGCCTCACAGATTGCCAGTTCTTAAAAACTAAATTTACTGTATTGATCAATTGAACAACAAACAACTGTTATTCTCATGAGTAGAGATTGAAATATAACTAATTACTGAATTTATTTTAACCAACAATAATTCATTTAAAGCCAAACATTATGATAGAACATTAAAAATCGTGTATGAAAAAATTATCACTGTTTTTTCTTTATTATTTAAAGATATTGAAAATTTGTTTGGACTACACTATCCTTAAATAAATACTCTTTTAACTGGAAAAATCAAGAAAACTTGAACAAATAATCATTTTTTCCTAAATAAAATAATTATATTACTAAAATAGGCAACTTCATTAAAAACAGATATAAATAAAGCACTTATAGGTATTATTATACTTTTTAATATTATAATTTTATGATTTGAAGAAAGGAACTTAATGTGTACAGAAAAAAAAAGAATGTACAAGTACTAAGAAATATAAAAGTAGGATAAATACTAAGAACACTTATAAGCTAAAAACGTCAGCAATGATTTTCTATCACTAATAACAATTCATTATGGACATAAAAAAATATATAAACTGATGTTACACCGTCTAATCTCAACAATTTTTGTTCGTTGAGTAATTTAAATGTAAAAACAAAAGTAATTTAAATGCAGGACTGCTCACACATGTTAATGAGTCTTATCACTGTTATTTTATGCAGGTATGATTGGCATAAAATTAATGCCAGGCACAGTAACCCCAGTGGGTAGGGTAGGTAACATCGAGAAACTATATCTCCTATCTCCTGATGAATATGTAAGACACTGACCAAAACAGCCAAAAACCAAAAGAATTGGATGGGAAGAGTGACCTTTTAAAAACGAAAAGATCTGATTTATTTTTCAAAAGAACTACAATGGCAGAATATCCTATGGTCATAGAAAAATTGTTTGATATTGACAGATCAGAAACCTGTATCCTTATTCCCATTTACTGGTTTGGTTGGACTACCATGTTTTTTCCCCAAGACCCTTTAATTTAATGGTCACTAATACATAGCTACTGGACTAAAGAGTTCTTTCCCGCAAACAATAAGCAGTGTGGTGATGCCTTGCTATTTCTGAGGGATTAAGATATATTTATTGTTTTGTGTAGAGGGACACGATTACCTGGGTAAAGAGAATACTTTGCACCAGGATGATACTTGAATCTAAATTCAATGATTATTGAGGATAGTGCACAATAAGACACACATAGTATTTTGAAACAAGTTTATCAATTTTTTTTTTTAATAGTGCAAAGAAAAACGGAATATATAATGAGAGAAATGGAAAAAAAAAAAAAATATGACAAAGACAAATTTCAGGGATATGGTAAAAACCTATCCTGTTCATGAGAGCTGAATGATTTAAGTTTCTAATTACGACAGATAAATAAAACACATGAATAATAAATGAAGAATCCATTCCAAAGTATAAAATAGAAAATAGTCGAAAAAAGGAGATAAATTAACATAAGAAGTTTGAACAATTTTTTTTGTAAGTTAACTTCTAAAAATAAATTATAAGTTAATACAAATCTTTGTTACATATGACTATTTCGTGTTTATGACATATTTTTCATTGTATGATTAATTATAAACTTAATTTTTAACTAATCCTGCGATCATAAATAAAAAATAAACTCAAATGTTGGTTTCCTTTTTCAAGGAAGACAGTGAATAATCATTTCATGTTTGATCAAATAAAATTATTTATTATTACAATTTTTATGTATAAAATATTTTCTGGTTCAAAATATCTTTATATTTTAGGACAAAGTAACCTCTTTTTACGAAATTGTCTTTAAGTATTAACCAGTTTGTTTAAATAAAAATAAATGAACTAATATTTACTGAGAAACAAATTTAAAAGCTATAAAAATAATAACTTACCTGATTTAGAGAATAGTTTTTTTTTTTTTTTAAGGAACTGACAATTTTAAGGACTAAGAAGAACCATTAACCTATTGATTCTAATAAACTTCAAGTTTCAGGAATGTTACACCCTTCCGTTGTGTATTGAGAATATTCTCCCAAAGAATTAACTTTTGATTTCTAAATTAAAATGAAATAGACTAAAAATGATAGAACGTATACTTTCTTTTCCAACAATTTTCATGCAAAATAACTCCATTTTATGGCATTCAGGATCTTCACACTTAATACATTCAGAAAGGTATTATGTGATATTTTCAGGAATGTAGGTATGAAATTTAAATAATGTTATATAAAAATTAATTAGTTCTCACAAGTGAAATTCTTCTCTGAGAAAAAAACTGTTGAAACCTTATTTCAGTGGAGAAACCAATTGAACGTTAACAACAAATTTATTTAAAACAACTCTCTTGATAACAAATTCTACAGTGGTTTCATGGAATAATGGTCCAAGAGTTAAGTATATAGGCTTAATTAAATAAAAATAACATGGAAAATGATAAATACACAAATTGCCTCGTTTAAACAATTTCCAATTGTGTTATGAATGATTATAATACCCATCTCCTGAAATACATGATTTTATTTATTTTTATTGTGATTCAACCTGTGATGGGTCCTAGAATTTCCTTTAGGTGTTCCTCTCCACTACAATAAACTGGCTTATAATTGCTATCAGTAGTATAAGTTTGTGCATATCTCATATATATATATATATATATATATATATATATATATATATATATATATATATATATATATATATATACACACACAATTTATTTAATAAGTTCTATTATAAAACGTCACAATCCAGTATTTAGTATTTCGAACTTTAGTTTAAAAGTTCAACTTCTATTTTTAGACTTACAATTAGTTAGTTAAAAAAACTTTTTTTTTTTTTTTAATTTATTTATTTTTTGTCTCAAAGAATAATTTAAACAATTTATAATATAAAATAAAATAATATTAAATACTGCTATTTACAAAACATATAAACATTTTAAAGAAAAATGTGTCATTAAAGTACAAAGCCTTTAAAATAATGAGTTTATTAGAATATAAATTTTTTATCTATAAATCACAGAAACAATAAAATAACATTTTAGTAACAACATTAAAGGAAATTCAACTATTTATATACCCACCTATATATGGACAAAACCGGCAAATAATAAGGTTGTCAGTCTGTAACAGATTAATAACATTAAAATATGACCTAAACTAGGCATTAGTAACTTATGTGATGAAAGTTTTCTTGTAGAAGGTTTCAGAACATTAATCTATATAAGTAACCATCAATGAGGAGCTGCCCTAATATCTGATCCCATTATTATTACTCAACACAATCTATTAAATAAAAAAAATCTAAAAACTTATTAATTTATCTTTTTATTTTACTTCATAGGATGTTTAACTATTTTATCCGGCTATGAAAAATGACTCAGAAAAATATTAATGTGCTGATATATACTACTAATTATCTTATACAACTTAACTCATCCACTGATTTCTATCAAAACCTAAATCCACAAAGTCAGACTTAACTAACCCTAGATGTTATTATTATTATTTATTCCGGAATAGAAGAAATCCTTTTTCACCTCAACACTTGTGGATTTTTTGTGAATGTCCTCAGTCAAACTAAATATCCTATATGAATTTAATGCTTCTTAGGAAACAAATAAGGTCTTCAGAATTTAAACTAGTAATAATAGTTGTACACTAGAAAAATCTTTAGGTCTGATTATTGCCTGGTTTAAATAATACATTCTTGATAGCTAATGGCTTCAAATTAAGAAAAATGTGAAAAGCCTTTTCTTCTTCCTCTAAAAAAAATATCAATTGGAATCTTCCACTGCTCGAAGATTTCAGAAACAATCTTACTAAAGATTTTATCTTTTAGAAATGATATCTTAACAGCCAGTGACCAGTAAGAAGTTCAGTAATTGATCACAACTTATTCCTTGTTAGTTGTAGGTAACAATTTGCCTTTTCCTTTGACGACTTTATAAAAATGTATTATGATACAGTGGAGTCTCACTTATACGAATGTGAGGGGGAAAATGTTTCATATAAGTGAATACTTATAAACTGAATAGTTATAAGAAAGTAATTCGTTCGTCGAGGAATAACAGAATTGTTCCTTATATAATTTAATATGCAAATGCCAATTATTATATGATAATTACTAATAAGATTATAACCCATCAAAGGTCTTAGGTTCAGTAATTTATAGAGTATACTAATTCTTGACCGATGGTTGTGCAAGGATGAAAGCCTAATTAACTACAATGATTTAGACACTATCACACAATACCAGTTTTTTTCCACTTCATAAAGGCTGGCTGTACCCTAGGAGGTTTTCATGATCCCAAGAGTTACAAGTCCTGTGCCAAACTGAGCTATTTATCATACTATACACACATAATAGATCTTGTATAATCAAGTATCATTCAAAAAGGGTGAGAATGTGTTTTGGAATAATTACATAAACATGAATTCATGTTTAAATAACTGTAGGCTAGGTTTCATTTAGAGTTTTAAAAGAGAAGAGACTGAAGGCTTAGAGTAAAACGGCTTGAGTTGCAGCTTGAGCCTCATGAGTTGTTTTTCCAATTCATAGACCAAGATATTTTTTGATAATTCTACAATGGGGCAGTTATAAAAAAATACTATCCTATAATAAAGTTACTTTATAATTACTGATATTTTAATCGAATTAATCCTTCCCCAAAACATTAAAAGATTTCTTCCGAGTAAGTTGCTATAAAAAACTAAATGTTAATGTGAATTCACTATCCCCATAATCTCTGTTTCTTGAATCAATCAAACAAAATCTAAGTGTAATTTCCAATTACTGTGAAGTCACAAGTTATATATTAAAGAAATTCATGAACAAAAGGATTTTTATAAATTTATTTTAATGCTTTCTGCCAAGTCTCAGACCCTCCTGGGGCACAAGAATCTCAAAAAAGTGGGTAACCCTTATTAGGGAAAAAACCTGGTGGTTGAGCATAAATTCATTCCAAATCTCCTTCTTACACAACCATTGGCTCAGTAACCATACATCCATACCGAAATACTGAACCCCCAAGACCCTTCATGAGTTGTTAGTGGCACAGGATTTTTTTATTTATTTATTTTTTTCTATCTAGGCTCGACCGCCCAGGCAGGCATTAGTTTATGATTGAATGAATGAATAACCAGGGTATGGTTTTCATCACCACAATTAGGATGGCCGCCCACATATACGCTGATAGACCCCCCATAGCTACATATAAAAAAAAAATTAAACATATGCAAAAATCAAACTTACCTCCTTGGAAGCTGCAGCCGATCACAACAGATGAATAAAAAAACAAAAAAAACAATAGGTGAAATTTCATTCAGCCTTCTGGAATGTAAATCTTTCTGGAACAAATAATAAAATTTAATTATAATGAAAATGTTGTCTTATAAGAAATATAGATTCAATCGAAACAGAATGGTCACATATGTCTCTTAACATCAAAGTTATTATTATTATTGTTCTTTACAATTAAATTATCTTTTTACTACAATATTTTTTTATTAATAAAACAAAAATTAAAACTATATCCAATATATAAAAATTTGCACCAAAGCACACATTCTATACTAGTGGTAACATAAACAAATAATCATAATTTAAATTTAAATGTAAGCAACTGTGTATTAATTACGTGAAGGGGTATTAGGGTTTATAGTACAGTAATTACTGACCTTTAAGGTCATGGTAGCCACGTTTGTTGGTACATCACTATGGTCAAAGTACTTAAGAGTGTTCCATTCTCACTCCACATATAATTGTAAGGTGGTGGATGAACTTTAGCCGGTCCAGTCTTCTTGCAATAATAAGATTACATAAGAGTGATAAACAAAACAAACAACAATATATACCTGCAACAAGATATTAAAATGTAAAACAAATAGATTAGATCACAAATTTTTCTACAACAACCAATAAAAGAATCGAGAACTAACTGAGACATTCATGAAATCACGATTAAATGGTTACTTAAAAGGAACAATAAAATTAACCAATAAAGATAAATTATGCTAATGCCAAAGTGAGCCGGGATGGCATAGGTATTGTTTCAGAACTAACAATTCGAGAAATAAATATATTCGTTGTGATCAATCATTCTTTAAAATTTTAACCTTCACAAACACATAAAGAGTTTATCTCAAGCAATTAAGAATACATTAAAACAAAAAAATACATCAAAAGATTTTTTCCTTTCTAAATTTGAACTCACTAGTAATTCAACCATCATTTTATGACAATTAGATATACAGATCGGAATCAGAAACAATTAATTGTTAACTGAAATTATAGACATCAAAGGAAGGAAATAGCTTAGTCCTAACAATACATTGCAAAAACATCTAAACTCAACGTTGAAGAAAAAAACGAAGAACTGGAAGCTTTGCTAGGCATAAATTTAATATGGATTTGATAATATATACATAAAGTATGAGTTAAAATTAGGTGCAAGTAAAAAACAAAACAAGAATTAGAATTCCAAGGGAAGAGGAAAAACCTACCAAATGAACCAGTTACTGATTTCCAAACTATAACTCCATTTAATAAATGAACTCTCAGTGGTTTCAGAGGAAATTCAGAAAATAATAGCAGCAGCACACCAGGGCTCCTTCACTCTATCTCTATAAAACTTTAATTCTCCAATTACTCAAATATTAGTCATAGAAATGAACCCTAATACAGAATGGCGATTGACAGAGGTATCATAATTTGAAGAAGAATGGAGATATTTGAAAACCTAATATCATTGAGAATAGTAGACTTGGAAGAGTTGAGTGAAAGCAGACAACAGAAATACATAGCTGAACCTTTTAGAGGAGGTCAAGACCTATCACAGTAAATGCATAGAAAGGAAAACATTAATTTGAATATGAAGAAATTAAAAAAAAAAAAAATTATTTTATTCAACAAAGGATAGAAAAACAAAGGTAAAATAAATCTACACCATTTCAACCCATGAATCTTAGGTTCAGTACTTTGACAAGAATGCACTGTTACTTACTCAGCCTAAAGTTATAAAAAGAGGTGATTAGGCCGGAATCTACAATAAATTGCCAGCTTTTCCCATTGAGGTATCCATTTTATAGTGACAATGTGTTCCAGAGGAGTCTCCCTGTCCCAAGGAGTAAAAGGAAATAAATAATTATCTGTCTTGGCCAGACTCAAACCTGGGCCTGGAAGTAAGGAGTTAAGGGACTAACCCAATGAGCTACTGCACCTTCTACAAAGTTAAAAAAATAACAAAGGTTTCATATTTTATTCATATTTCATATTTATAAAATATATCGAAGGATGGATTAATAACAATATGATTCAATACATCACCTATGCTGATCTCATCAAAGGAAGAGATTAGAATTCACTCATATGGCATTTTCAGCATGTGAAGGGGCAGCTTGGAAGCCAGGGCTCAAAATTAACAACAGTAAACTAAATAAATGCTTTCAAGCAGGAAAGGCTCGACCAGTGGAGATCTAATAGGAAGAGAGTTCAACTTTCAGACCGTCAACAAATTTAAGTATCTCGGTACGATTGCAACCGAAAATAACAAAATGGAACACAAAATGAAGGTGAGAATCAAGAATGGACACAAATGCTAATTTTCACTCAGGAAAGTTTTTCATATTCGAGAGATACTAATAAAACTAAAAATAATGGTAAATAAGACAGTCCTTCGCCCAGTTGTTATTTACAGTAGTGAGTCATGGATACTAACCAAGCAGCAAGAGAGATGACAGAGTACATGGGAGAGTAAGATTCAAAGGAGAATATATGACCCAACCGAAAGAGGAAATAGTTTCCGAAAAAAACAATGAACTAAAGGACCTATGATATAGTTTTTGTAATAAAAAAAGGGAAGAATAAAATAGTCAGGTCATTTACATCATATGAATCCAAAAAAACTCCCAAAGCAAACACTGCAAGGACATCCAGATGGAGAAAGAGAAAAAAGCAGAACCAGACTACAATGGCTGGACAATGTGGAGGCAGATCTCTGATTTCTCGGTATGCGCACACAGAGGAGAGCCATGTAGGATCGGTCTCAGTGGAGGTAGATTGCTGAGGAGGCCAAGGACCTTCATGGACCATAATGACGGAAGAGTTAGAGTAATTAACAAGAGGGGAAAATAAAAATATGGAGGAGCTTTTATTACTCCAAAAAGAGAAGGCCAATCAAGGAAAGATAGACTATGTTCATATCTAAGGAATTATATTATAAAAAATGATCTAAATATTGTATAATATTAGGATATCAAACAAACTAATTCAATGGGATCAAGGACTCTAACTAGAAACAAATAGAAGAATTATAATAAATTGAACAACAAACAAAGCTTACTCTGAGAGCATCATAAATATATATATATTTAAGGCACATAACAAGAAATGTTGATCTATAAGATAAAAGCTTATGTCATTCTAAAATTATGCAGTGGTGAGCTTTTTACTAATAGAGAATACTGCCTTACTAAGCACAAATGGAGTTATTAACATTTATGGTTGTAATAAAATTTTGATGATTGATAATAAAGCATGATGACTGTAACTCGCTGTAATAAAAAAGTTTATTTTGATAGTTGTAATAGTACATTTTGTACTTTTTACTAAAACAGTTTAATATTAAGTAATAGAAACCAACCAACCAAAAATATCAATTCCCCTTTAGGATAGTCACAGCAGAATAACCTTTCTGCGATGAGACTTCGAAGTAGTTTGTTTAGTATATCATAAACATGCATGAATCCTCAAATGAAAAATACCAGAATTGGATAAACAAAACAGGTGACTCTATAATAAATGTTTAGGAAGATCAATTAAGAGGCTAAGCCAGATTACAATATAAATTATAGAAAACGATCATTATACTTTCAGAGACTTTACTTTCTAATCTGCTTCTCCTTCACACAAAATATGTCACATGTGCAACAATGACACTTTACAAAATAGGGATATAACAAGTAGTAATCAGACAATTTTAAAATGAACAAAAATATTTTCAAGAAAATAAGATGAGGGGATATAGAATGTCCACTTAGCTTGTGGCAATGAGAAAAAAACAGCAATAAATAATGTATTTATACAAAATTCAATGTGATTTGATGTATACTGGCAAAGACTATCAAGAAAATATAACACATTTCAACAGTAGGCAAAGAAGTTAAGAATTACAATAAAAAACTAAAGAATGCATTCTTTTTCTAAATTTAAGCAAATGTAATAATGGAATATTTTGCATAAGATGGTAAGATAATAATTAAATATTGCAAAATAGTAGGTCTTGAAATCAATGAGGTGAAAAGTAAGTATATGGTATCTTCAGCTTCTAGAATTAGAAGAAAGCCGTGTAAACTTATCTCTTGAAAACCACTCTTTTGAAGCTGTTAACCACTTCGTATATCTTGGCACGGAAATTAACTCCGAAAATATAGTGAGTGATGAGGTTAAAAAAAGAATAATGAGTAGCAATAGCGCTTACTTTGGCCTTACAAATAAGATGGGATCAAAGCTGCTATCCAAAAGGACAAAACTCAGGCTGTACAGATCTCTTATCAGACCCGTTGTGTGCTATGGCCCAGAGACATGGACACTAAAAGCAGCTGACCAGCAAGCATTAAGGATCTTCAAAAGGAAGATATTGAGGCATGTGTTTGGCCCTGTGTATGCTCAAGGAGCGAGTTAGGAATAACCAGGAAATAGAAGATCTTACACAACGTGAAAATACAGTATGATTTATAAAATCCAGAAGGATCAGCTGGTTAGGACACCTAGAAAGGATGCCAGATACAAAAAAAGTTTTCCAGGCGACCTTCCCTGGAAAGAGAAGAAGAGGACGCCCTTGTAAGAGGATTGCTGACGCGGGAGAGGACTTGGAAAAGATGGATGTAACAAACTGGAAAAGAAAAGCTTTGGATAGACATTGCTGGGGACTAATTGTCAGGGAGGCCAAGGTTCATCATGGACTGTAGAGCCGAAGAAGAAGAATGGAATATAGGAAACAAAGATAAATTGTTTGTTTGATACTTTAATAATCATAATGGAAGAAGAAACATTTCTAAAATTTGAACATAGCACTCTCCAGAGCTCCAATGAATGCAAGAATAAAATCAAGCACAAACCAATACTAGTATTCCTAATAAGGAGTCAGCATAGAGTAAAAAAAACATATTTACAGTCATATTGAAATAAAACACATTTAAGTTAGGAATATTATAATAATATAAGTGTCACCAAAACAAGCATGTGCTGCTATGATGGAATTCTCCTCACACCTAAACTAAATGTACTTTTATAGCCCAGTTTCTTATCATCAAAAAACAAATTGAATCTTCCCGTAATAATATTCTGAATGATACACATCAGAACCCAGTTCCCCATTATTTGTGTTTGTGTGTGTGTGTGTGTGGTGGTATATGGACCAAATGTTTCACAAATTTAATCTTCCTTCGAGTTGAAAAACATGTATTTGGTCTCCTGAGGAAAGTATAAATGTTATGGTTTTTTATTTCAAATTAAAAAAATATTCTTAACTTTGAACTAATATCAATAAGATACTTTAGAGAATACTAAACTTAGGCATTACGTAATTTGTTATTTAAGCCTGAAAGTTAATTTGTTTTGTTTCTTAAATAAAATTACCCTTTAGGCTGATTCAGAGTGCCTTGGAAGTTTTAGGTATAACTATCCTCAGCCCTCAAGGTAAAATGGCACTTTAATATTTCATATTCTCCATGATGCGAACAATTGTGATTTTTCTCTTCTATATGTGGAGAGCCATACCTCTGAATAAGGAAACCAAACCAATACCAATTTGCCAGGCTTTAATGCGTGTGATGACATTAAAATTTTAATGGAAGAATACACCACTCAATTCACCAAACAAGATACTTGTTTTTTAGTTCAATTTTTTCAGTGGGTAAGGCACTCAAATTCTTGCTGTCAGGATTTTTTTCTATTATTCTTGTATGTCAAGTAATAACATAAATAAAAAAAATTGGATCAACATTCCTTCAAAGTTAAGAACCAAAAAATATTACCCAACAGCAAATTAGTAAGAATGCTATAGTAAGTTTCAGGTACTACCTTTTTAGTTAAAATTGACAACCTGCTACTGATAAACAAAGATAAGATAAACAAACAAAGATAAAATTACAATAAAATATTTTTTTTTATTTTTTTAAAGAAAAAAACATGAGACAATTCTTTACAGATTATTAGTAATTCCATATTAAAAAAATCGGTAAATGAAGAAATTAAGAGACATGCCCGAGAAATATTCGGGAACCTAAGTTTTATTTCTAGAATGAAAAAGGAATGTTTGATATATTTTTTTGCTACAGCAATATCGAGACAACTAACGAATTTCTATTTAGAGGAGGGTGTGAGAAAAACTTTAATACAAAAAAAAAGAAAAAAAGAAAAAGAAAATAAATACAAGGAAAGCAGGCATTTAAAAAAATGAACTTTTAAGATATACTAGAAACTAAAGGTTGAGGATCTAAAACTAATGATTCAGAGAACTAAAAACTGTCAAATAGTAGGATAATTTAGTACCAAGCTCCTCATATATGATACGGTCTAAAAAAAAATCTAATATAAGCGGCAAATAATTAATCAATCATGCATACCTCAAGTTAGAAAGACTAATGTTTTACAAGAACTGAAAAGTGATAAATATATTATTTTGAAGATGTTACCACAATCTAGAAGATATCTCCACAAAGAAAGATTATAATGAAGAGGAAATAATTTATTAGAATCCAGAAAAATTCAATTTCCATAAATATTAACTAAAGTAGTTTTATACTTTAGCATGATAATGGCATTACTCAAGTTGACAGCATAAGTGACTTTACTTACAGAGATAATCCTGGAACATTTCTATCTAAGATACAAATGTCACCGAATCCAAGCACATGGTGACATCAATTCTTAAAAAGTTGCAGATAATTTTGCTATTAATCTAAATAATTTAAGCTTGTATTTGTAGCTGAAGGAATTCTCAGCTCAAAGAATTCTCAGATTTCAACATTAAAAATGATCTAGACAGGTCTCTTTTTTTAGAATACCTGGTTGCATTGAATGAAATGTCAGTTTTAATAAATTTTCTTATCAACACATACACTGTCATTTGTCAGGATTTTGTCCCTATCACGTCCTTAATATATCCCAAAACAGAGAGATAAATAATTTATTTCTAGATTTTAACTGTTCACTTTCACCACAACCATATCCACCACTATTTTTTTTTTGTCGTTATTATTAAAAATGTATGAGAATTTAGATATGTTTTCATTACATTTAAAAAAATATATAGTAAGCTAATAAACAAGTCTGTCAGTCAGGGGAAGAAAGCTGAAATTGTAAACCTAATCTGACATTTTAGTAAGCACTGCAATTTTATCTGAGCTGAAGTATAGTAAAGTTCTTTAATATTAGTAAAGTTTAAGGTTTCAATAAAGACAAAATTATACTCATGAAACTAACTATACAGATGGGAAGCTTCAAGCAAATGTCTACCTTCTTCTCTTTTTTTTAATTTTTCAACTAGTGGTTCTACCCAAATTTCTTCTATGATTCTATATGAATCCAGCTTTCACTGCCATTGAGGAGAGTACGTAGATATATTACATCGAATGTTAATCTTTTATAAAGAAGCTCTAGTTTTTCCATCTATGTTATTACTTATACAGTAATATGTCTTTGCTTTATTTACTATGTTTGATATTGCTTGATCTTTTGAAAACAATTCCAAAATATCCATCATCAATTCAACAGTTAATCTGTTGCAAGAGATCTGCAAATGTTTGGGAATCCTTAAAATCTGCATTACTTTACTTTTCTCCCCATTTATATTTACCCCTATTATTTCTAACTCTGTTCCCAGTCTATTATTGCCAGCTGCACATTCTGTATGGTACCAGTATTCAGAACTGTGTTATCTGCACATATCAGGACCTGTGCAAAATCATTTCTAGGATCCATTAAACTATTAACGTCCATATTTCACAACACCCCTGGTTATATATTTTCAGAATATCATCAACAAATATGATATATAGGAGTGCGCTGAGGCTGTCCCTCTGTTAATTGAGAAGCTTTTTGATTCCTCTCAGTTAAATATGATTATACCTTTCAATCTCTGATACGCGATCATTGCTACTATCAATTCTTCCAAAATATTTTACCTCTCTTTCAAGGCATCCATATTTCACTTTTTGATGCTGAGGTGAGAGGTGCTCCTAGGTCCAAAAATACCAATTAAACATTGGAACATGGAAAATCCCTCTCATTTTACAGATTATCAGGGTCTACAAAAATTCCTTCACAGTGCTGCCCTTCATCTTAGGAGAATGTATCTTTCTCCGGTATCTTGCCATAATTACTCTTCACATTTCCTATCAGCTCAGCTTCCTCTTATTGCTATTAAGTCAACTTTCTTCCAAGAAGCTTTAAAAGTACTTTGATAATCCCTAGGTAGGTTCAGCCAGGTTTCTCCCTATAATATATCCGCACTAGTATTGTTCTAGTTTCTTCTAAAAACATGGATCAGTTAAAAATTATTTCCAAGCCATGATAACCTTTACATGCTATTTACCTCTATTCTGATTGTTTCATCTTATTGGAAAATTTATTATGCTACGGATATCTGTTATGGTTCACAAGATCTAATTTTTAATGTTGGCCCATATTTTATCCCAGCATCCAGATTAATATCCTTGAGTTTTTGCAGCAATTCTGATCTACATTTTTCATTGGCTTCAGGAATGTACAGCTCAAAGTATAAAATTTTTTTTATGTTCTGGATAGTGATTTTCAAAATGATGATTTTCTTTGCTTAGTGCATGGTCAAAGTTAAATCTCACTCCTCTGACGACCTTCACATTTGTAAATATTCTTTGAATGTTTTGGCTTTACAGAAAGTAATCAATAATACTTCTACTTTCAATAGCTTGCAATGTGGGTCAGTATACTTGGCGACTGACCGTAATCAAATTCATAAAATTGGAAAATTGACTCCATCAATGAATTGTCAATCTACTTTTACAAAATTTCAATTAAAAAAAACAACAATCAAATTAAATATAATTAAAAAGGGGGTGCTTTCAAGAATTTTTTTTAAACTGCAAGTTTTATTCTTCTTCTCAAGGCACCATAAATACTTGCTCCATCTAGCTGATTAACACTGAATGTGACATAGTCAATAAGGCATAAACTTATTGGCTACGTGTAAACACTTCTGGCCAATTGCCGAGCCAACTACTCTGCCAATTGTCCTAAAATTCGAATGCCTCCAGGAGTAGACTGAGGACTGGGCGCAGTGACAACCCCACCACTACATCAAGACATGTTTTGTGACAATCTCTCATTTTGGACAAGTTTGCTTGTGTCATCCGAGACTGATGTGTGAGTTTTTGTTTTTTTTTAAGTTTTCTGTTGTTTACTATAAAACTATGGGTTCTAAATGGAGTGATGATTTTAATTTAAAATATCGTGGAGTTATATTAAGAGCATATGTGCCTATTGCATCAAAGAGGTGAATTGTGTAAGGACAGAAATGTTCATGAAATGCCACTTGCTCCAATGGCCAAAAATTTAAACATTGAAGGATATGATGTAGCAGAGGTAAAATCTGAGATAAGGTCATTCTGCAGTACATTTAACATCGAGTTCCAAAAAAACATAAAAATGTCAAATATGGACGTGGAAAAGGTCAGATATTGCAGGATTTGACACCCGGAAGAAATATGCTGTAGATTTCCGTAACTATTTCCTAAAGCAAGGAATGATAATGTCACTTTTAATTTTAACTGAGGAGGCAGTGCTTTTCTTATTATTGTATCTTGTTTAAATATTTTACTTTCAACAAGCTGAACTAGTTCATCAAAACTCTCCGAGCTCATTCTTTAGCATGCTTTATATTCTAAAGGATCCTCCATTCGTTATTCCTTTATCAATTGAGACGACCCTCCACGATTGTCTCCTTTCAAAAGCCATTTCCTTGTCCTCTTCCTCTTTTTATTTAACTTTTCTTCTTGACCTTTGAAAGCCTCAGCGATAAATTCTTGATAGATTACTTTCAACTCATCACAAGACACAACAGATGATGAGCACCCAGTCATTTTTCATCATCAATTGCCATGGCAATAGTTTTACAGAGTTCTCAGTAAAGTTGACTGGCCTCAGACATCCACGCACTGGCCCCGACAATTGTCTCTTTAATTGGGATCGTGTAAACTTGGCCTAAGGACAGGGATAATCCACTCGAACAACAGTTAGTCATCATGTACTCAAAATGTACATGATGAAATTGGATATACAGAAATCCTATTATTTTTTTTTTTGTTCCACATTCCTGGAACTTCAATACATTTCAATGATTTTCTAGTGTAGAGATCTTGTACATTTGGCGCTGAGAGATCATGTTCCACCTGTGAAAATTGTTATCAGTTTCTTTTGACATTTTTAAAGGCTCAAGTTTGTAGATAAGCTCATTAGTTTTCTGTCCAATATGGCAAATCTAAGCTCAGCTATCAGATGGTGATAATATGAACTTTATTTTGATTTCCTTGTCAATATATTTGGTAATTACAGATTCCAGATAGAGAGAGCACGAAACAATATAAAAACTTCGGTGTCTTAATATAAACAATTTTGTGACCATATTATTTTTTTGATTATCATTTATTCACTAAGCCTTTCAATCCATATTTGTAGCTACTTATTCAATACTAAATATTCACTTATGATTTTTCAATGATCATTAACAACATATTATACTTAATAGGCTTTTACAGGTAACTATTTGGTCATAGAGATAGTTAAATAGTAGAGGTGCCGATACAGCACCTTATCTTACACCTGTCAGCTCCAAATAAACCAGTGCATCTTCAATCTAAACTTGACTATTCAGAGTACACCTTGTTGGCTCAAGTGAAGGAATACGGATGCTTCTCATTTCTTGGAAAAATTTTCTCTGAGTTATAAGCTGCTTCAAACATAAATGACTGAGTGGTCAATTTTATACATGCTTTCTCCCAGTTATTTGAAGGTGAAAGTTAGGTCTATGGTGGACATATTCTGGTGAACCTCCTTAATAATTACCAAATTTCCATGTAAAGTTCCTAGTTTTCATAATTAAACTGAAAATCATGTTTCAGATTGTACAAATTATAAAAAATCATATAGAGCATTTTAGACCAATTTTTACAGTACTTAGTCACATTTCATTAAAATTACCCTAAAACTGACATTTCATGAGACTAAACTTTGTACAACTATACAAAAATCCCTCTAAAATGGCAAATTTAATATTGGAAACCTCTCAGTAAAGTTTGAAAAATAATTTATCAAAGAACTTCAATAAGAAAATAATAATGTGTCAATGACTTAAATATCACTTTAAATTCTAAATTTTTAAAAGAGACAATAATTAATTTGCCATTGTCCTAAATTTCAAAACGTATAATAATATATCACAATCTCCACAAAATTAGAAGCATAATATAAAAATTGAATAGTTCCAAGTGAAAAAATGTCATTCATACTTCTAAAAGATACACTATATGTTTTATTAGGGCATTTAAGAATTCCTGAAGGGTTGAATGACATAACTTAAGAGGCATAAAATATACAGCAGCCTTTTTATATTGTCAGTTTAAAAATCTCTAATTGAACTAAAATTAAACCAGATAAATATTTTTTGGAAACAATTTAATAATTAAACTGAACAAAATAAAAAAACTTACAAACAGTTAGTTCTTACTTTGAAACTATGCCAAAAAAAAAAAAAAAAAAAAAAATTAAAAAACTTTGCTGATGAAAAATAAAAAATAACTTTGAATCAGATAATAGCTGATGCCTAAGCCATAGACAGACAGCTAACAGATAGTTATATTTAGAATAATTATTTTTTCTTTCCTTTCTTGATAACTTTTACTTTACTCTCATCAGCAAAATCCTCATATTATAAGTGAAACACTTATTCCTTTTTCTTTTTCAGAAAATAATTATAATATAAACAAACATTTGATAAATTGTATAAAAGTAATATAACAAAGGTTTGAGCCATTGAGCTATCTAACTTAAGGTTTTATAATCTTTCTTTATTTATATTATTACAAATTTTTGGAGAGAGCAATACAGTACTCAAGATTGATTCGTCCCCTTTTCTATTAAATTTACCTTCAAATACAAGATATTTCAAGGCAATTTTAAATTAACCAACTACCACTAGGGTATGGATAGTAAACATGATAAAAAGTATTAATAACAATAAAGATATCATTTCTTTATACTATGATATTGTATGACATTCACAAATATTCATAATAAGATAACAAATGGTAAGACTATGCTAAATATTGCTTTGGAGGAAATCTATACAGGAAAACAAAATTTCTTAAGTCACAATTCAGAAAGAAAAGGGGTTTTGTTTATTATATTTTTTCTTCTTCATACATTTATCAATTTTTCATAAAATTCCATCACAATTACATAATCAGACTTATAAAATAACATAATATAAATATTTTTCCAATTCCAGTTACTTATAATTATAAAAACATAGTTACTTTCTACTGTATAAATATAATGTTATGTAAATATACATACAATTCTCTTAAAAAAAAAAAATAAATAAAAAAAAAAATTCTCTCAATAAATTTCTATTCTATCTATAAATTAATAGTTTTTTTTTTTCTTTCAGTAGTAACTATTATTCACCATATCAATAAAGTAAAGAAATATTTTACAATAGAACAAAATTTATAACATAATGAAAACGTCCATCTTAAATTGCTATTATCTATAAATTAGAAATAAAGTCTATGACTAGTCTTCACGTATGAACTTGATTCCTATCATAGATAGATCGACCATTTTCCTCTGATACTTTGAAACAAATTCCTTAGCAGATTCTAACTGTTGAAATTTAATTACAGCTGTTTTCTTCTCATTATCAAGCTCCACCTTCTGAAAAATATTAAAAATAATGTCTGAAATAAATGTTTTTTTTAACATCACTACCTTACAGGGCTGCTTTGCATTATGTATATTTTTTAATATCTTGAAAGTAACAAATAATGAATACTAGTTCCTCAATTAATTCAAGGATACAATGACTAATTAATTCAATATTTTACCAACATGTTGATCCTCTGTAACATGATGGAATATTAAAACATTTTAAGACCATTCAAATTAATAATTCATAACTATTTTTAGAAAGAGAATGATTTAGAAAACAGTTGCATATGTATTTAAAATTTATGGGGAAAATAATTTAATTTTTTAACTGTATCAGTATTTCTTTGAAGTGAAACTTCCTTAACCTGGATAAATTCTATGATGTATTAAAATTAACTGCTACAACAAATTAATATAAAAAAAAAGAGTAATGGAAAATGAGGTTTTTTATATACACTATTTCAAGTAAAATTTTAGGCACAAATTTAATTACTAACCACAGAGAAGATCAACTTGCTAAATATAGAAACAAGTTTTATTTATTGATCCATCAGCAATTTAAAAAATTGAAAAAAATGACAAATTTAAATAAAAGTAGGAAGACTTTAAAATATAAATGAGACTATCTATTTTCCAAAATTTTATTCCCAAAATTTATTTAAAATACCATTTCCTTCTTTTAACAAAGATCAACCTTAGTATTACTCCTTATTAAATCTTTTAAATCCCAGTAGAAACTTTACAAATAATATTTTGATAGAACATAAAGAAGTTTCACTTCGAGCACATAATATAACACAATTCCTATTTTCATCCAGTGATTCAGAAATATCATTCTCTGTCTAAAGATATCTTCGAGGCTAACAAACAATGAAGCATCATCAAATACTTAACATTTTTTTTTACAGCAACTAGCGCTCAATATTATTCAATAAAATTAACAAAAAAAAGTTTAAAAACTGTACAGCTCAAACTTCAATAAAACTTTTCATCAGTTTGTTTCCTATTGTAAATAAGAAACAACTTTCTTTTTTACAACAACTTAATTTTCTTTCTTAAATATCAGTTTTATATTATCATTTCCAGTTTACATGGCTGCACTTTTTTTAGTTATTTTATTATTATTTATTTTTAACGATCCATTCAAAATTTTCAGATCATATTAATATTAAGAATTGAATATAAAAATATTTCTTAAGAGTATCTAACTACATAATATTAAAAAGTAATAATAAAAAAAAATAATAAGGGTTCTGTAGGTCAAAATAATACATAAAAGTTATCTCTAAATACAAATTATTTTGTTTTATTTTTTATACACTACAATGAAAAACAACTAAACTGGAAAAATAAGCCACATTATCTGAAAATATGCACTAACACTTTTATTGTGAATGTTTATTTCATTTAAAATATTAAAATTTTCTTTTATTGCTTTCAAGAATCAAAATTTTATTTGATAAATAAAATATCAAACATCACCAGTCAACTCAGTTAAAAATGGAACATTTTCCAATAGTTTCCCTAAAAATGTAGGCCCTTTTTGGGAGGAGTTTTTAACAGGCATTTCTGGTCTAAATTAACCAATGTTATGTTCTAGCAAACCTGTGAAATGTTATAATGTTTAAGATATAACTTTACACCACAGAAAATGTTAACAAAAAAAAAAGTTACGTTTATTTAAAGTCCCAATTCAGCAGAGTTGACTCTTTAAATATTCAGATCAATGGACACTGGTCCTACTTATACAGTAAAATCCTATACACTTATACCTACTAACAATACAGAAATTGGCAAACATCAGGCAGGTCCAAGAGGAGGAAGATCTACAGCAGATCAAATGTTTATTCTCGGAATGATCTTTGCTAAGTACCATGAGATGTATAGGATGACTACTGATATCACATCAGATGACACTGGAACGCCTATGATAGCATTAAAAGGTCTGAGCTGTGTCCAGCTATATGAGAACTTAAGAATTCCTCTGAAGCTACTTTAGCTGATCAAGATGGCTATGGACAATACAAGATTTACTGCACAGATTCAGTCAAATCTCTCTCCACAGTTTAAATTTAATGTAGGTAATCTAAAGGGTCATGGTATCGCCTGTCTATTTTTCTACCTAGACCTGGATCTCATACCATTTTCAATTTGCTGTCCAAATAACAAATGCAGCAGACGGATAACCCATGGCGATATGGGTCTATTCATTTTCCAAAACATTGAAAAATTTGTGTAAATGTTGTCGGTGGTGAGTTGTGAACACAGGATTTCAAGGAAAACCAGTCAACAAATAATCAAAGCTAAAAAGAGTTATTTAGGCCTCAGAAAACACCTGAGAAGTTCCTACATCACTCACAGCCTTCTGGATAAGACCCTCATTAGATCCATTCTGATATATGGATTTGAAAATTGGATGCTCTCTAGTGAGAGGGTAGGAACCACATCAGATTTTAGTGCCAAGGAGTTACAACATGTTGGTAACATCACAACAATGTAAAGAATGAAAAGCAAAACAGCATAACACTTGGTGTTAATGTAGTGGTAGAAACATTAAAACGTTAAGGAAGCATCAAGGAATTTCATATAACAGCTAGTAAGAGATTTCACCATAGCTCAATACAATTGAAGGGGGGGGGGAAAAAAAGGAAATTATTTAAGATAAAAAAAAAAAAAAAAAATCGACAAATAAAAAAAAAAAAAAAGATATCAAGTAACAAAAAATGATAAATTTCATAGAATTAATTAAATTGCAATAAGATTTGAAAAACTTGAATTCTAAATAAAAATTTTCAACAGATCGTACTTAGGTAAATAACAATTCAAATATTAAATACTTCAAAATCAAAACAAGTACAGCATTCAAAGGACATATTTTTGTATTAAAACTTTCAATACTTGTCAGTAATCACTTTACATCATCAATTTAAAAATATAACCAAATAAAAATAATTTCTCATACCTTCGCTCATATTGCTCTTAATTCAATGCAATTTTGATTCCATAATTAAACCTACAGAACCCTATAAATAACTGATAATAGATACTGCAAATTGATAAACTAATAAACATATATAAAATTGGTAACTGCCACTTGACTAGAAAATTAATGATCGAGGTAGATAACAATGAGGTACATAAGATAGATAGATGCAGAACATACAAACCAGAGATATTTATCATTATTAATAATTTAATTTAAAATACATGTATAAACAAAGATATTCACATACAATTAAGGCATCAAAATAAAATTTTCTCAACATGAGATTACAAATTAATCCATTTATTTTTTAATTTAGCAGTGATGGCAATGAAACTTGATACTTTTATAAAATAAGAACATTATTATATAATACAAATCCACTCAAAGATTCCCACATATTTTATAGATTACAACAAAAGGTTTAGTCTATTTCTACTCAGACCGGCTATACAATAACTAATATTCTTAATGAGTTCCTTACTAGCGAATATAATTTTAAAAACCTCAAATATCAATGATTCAACTAATAACGAAATATCTTCTTTGTTACAACTGGTTTTTGTTAAGCATATAAATGCATTAGATGGAAATGACAATATAGATGAAATCTCTGGTTTGTATCAAGTAATATAATAAATGGGGTAAGAAGCAACTTTAAATTAAATTGATAATGAAACAATTGTATCTTAGGTTATTAAATTAATATAATTCAAAAGGTAGTATCGCAAACTTATAAATGCTTCTTACTAATTCCTCACAGCTTTGTTGCAGACTTTGGGTACAAAATAAACAATAATGATAGATCATAGCTGAATAGAGCCAATAGCCAATGCTTCTGATCGAACAGAAAGATCAAGAATAATGTAACAAAAACAATCAAGCAGTATTCAAGTATTACTTCATCATATTATTTAATATTAATTAAAAGTTAGTTAAGTTTCTTTTTTTTTTTTTAGATGATACTTCAGACAATTGAAATGTACCATCAACAATAGAAACTACATGCTTCAAACTCTTAATAATTAAAAAATATTTAAGTTGAAAATCAAACAGACTTAACAGTTAATCTTATTTACACCATTTGTTTCCTAATTGTCAGCTGATGGTTGGTAGGCTCAAAACAATTGATTTAATTTTCCAAGAAGCTTCAAATGCATATAAAGTGACAATGAAACCTGGAAACTTAGATCACCATAACTTTATTAAGTTATATTAAACATAATAATAAAAGAAAATGTATGAAACTCCCTTCTACTTTTAACTAAACAATAACCTGTATTTATTATGCAATAAAAATCTAATAACCAACTTCCAATCTAGTAGGAAACTTAAGATATATTCTAGACAAACATAAATAAATGTATTTATGTATAGAAAAAAAAAAGAATAAAACCAGCACTTGCTAAAATTTTCATGGAATGACAATTAAAAAAATATTTATTTATAGCATGATAACAGCCAACAAATAAATATCTTAAATCAGGAATGTCAAACTTTCTTAGCACAAAGGGAGATGCTAATCAGGAATAATAGTACAGACCACGTTATCTTATAAAGAAAATACATAAGCATTACATATTATTTCAAATTAGATAATTTAATACTTTACTTTTATTTTACTAAGGAAAAATATAAAATAAACCTGGACTAATATAAAAACCAAGGAGGGACCATAATTTCAGAACTATTAGGATTAATGCATTAATTGCTAATTCTATTTCAGTACTAGATAGGGAAACTTTGTTTCATGAACAATGGTTATGCAAAGTGATCTGGCTAGAGCCAAACTCAACCTTCAGGTTTTCAAGCTAATAGAATATACAGTAAAACTTCATTACAATTCGTTATAAAAGTGTTTGTTTATTTCATTAAACGTCACTTTATGCTGCTATGGCTAATCAGACGATGCTATGGTGGGAGTCCTAAATTTTGCCTATCCACGTATAATTAGGATAGGGATCTTTAACGAGTACCTGACATCGCACAGGCTCGGGACCCCCATTTAACGTCCCTTCTGAAGGACGGCATAGCTAAGGATTTTTTACTCCCTTTAAAAAATCCTAAGGTCATCTGCCGGGTTGCGAACCCGCGATCTTGGGTTTAGCAGGTTGCTATGCTAACCACTACACCACAGGTGACCCCCGTTTTATAAAAGTGCTAAACCCAGGAAAGCGTTATCAGAAAAAAAAAATGAAAAAATTAAACAGGTAAAAATGGAAAATGTTTATTAACAAATGTAGTACATATAGGCATTGTAAATTGATAAACAAATATTGAATTAAAAAGTAAATAAAAGTAAACAGGAAATTTGAATAAAGAATTAAAAAATAATCATTATGTTTATATAATTATGTACGAAAATTAAAATTACTTAAAGGATCAGTTGGCATAAATATTTATTTATTGTTTTTTTCGTTTAACACAAACTAACTTTTTTTAAAATTAGCAATTTCTAGATTTCATTAATATTTTTAAAAGTTTCGTCTTATACTTCTGTATTACACACAAAAAATGTAAGAATTGTTTTTAATGCATCCAAAACATCCACTATATAACGAAATTCATATGGTAAAAGTGCCGTTGAATTCGCTGAAACAATTTGCAGGGGATCGACAAAATTAAATAACATTCTGTTCTTATAACCAATTAAAACATGGCAGGAGTTGTTTCTTTCCTGGTTTTAATTTAATTGTACACTTAATTTATTTTTGTGAACACAAATGTAATTTAATTAGGATTGATGAATTGTATTGATCCTTCTATATCATCATGCGTACCTCAAGTGACAAATGTAATTTAATTCTGACATAGCATTACCTAATAATAATGAAAATTTCGTTTGCAAAAATGTGTTAGTACTTTTCATTATGGCGTTATAAAGATCATAACAGCAAGTAAACTTTCATTCCAAAATTTCATATTGGGACCGGGCCCAGGTAAAAAAATGTTATAATTGGGAAATCATTACAAATGGGAGCATTATACTAAAGTTTTACTGTAAATATATATATATATATATATATATATATATATATATATATATATATATATATATATATATATATATATATATATATATATATACTTTACTTTACTAATTTGAAACAAAGCTAATTTTCAAGTTTTGTGAATAAATTGATAAAAATAATGGAGCAAAGACTAGTATTTACATTTATGCAAGACTAATCCATAGTCAAAAGGAACAGTTTTAAGGTGAATGTAACGGTCACAGTAAAGCTTAGAGGAAGTGCTAACAGCAAGATGGCTGAAGAAGCAACTCTTTTCATACCCAGCCGAAAATAAATTAACAAACTGTTATTCTTTTTTTCTTATGTTCATAATAAATTCCAACTTCCAAAGGATGAATTAGTAAAAAAACTGTATCTTCTTTTAAAAGCGGCGCTAATAATTTTTACTTTTCAAAGATTTCATTGTGTTTGAAAAATGAAAATTATTGTTATCACTAATATGTGTAACTAAATATGAATGAAAGGCTGATTACCACTAACATTGGAAGTAAGTAGAAAATATATTAACTATATAAACATTTATAACCAAACTGTTCTAATATTTTATATCCTAATTTATTTACTTGGGATTTAAAATAATTCCAATTCTAACTTAATTGGAAACAAATAAAAATTTATAAAAACAATTTAAAGTTATTTGGAATGTTACCTACATCATGTCTTATGTCAGCCATTCACAGTCCAATCCATGGGACAATATTTGTTCTAATAATCTGGTGTATGACTACTATAGGAGTATATGTACGAAGGATCCATTGGATCGCATAGAACAACCAGACTATCCTATTGCATTGTATTTTCAATTGGAAAATTGGATTACTGTGTACTCATTACACCTTGTTCATACTTTGGTATGAACATTTTGACGTGATATGAAACTTTCATGTCAGAAAATACCAAGATCAGTAAAATTTAACTTGTAAGATGACCAGACAGAACCACTAGACGGATACCAAATAGGCTGAGTGGTCAACATGTGTACAACAGTAGTCCTTTAGATGAGACTATGAATAGCTGGCTCACTAGTTTTAAATTAAATAAGAGAATAGATTTAATTTAGGATCAATGGAACTATGTTTTTATAAATGGGATTTCATTCAGTCAATACAAAATAATAAATATTTTCTTTTGCAAATCACATTGTTTAATAATGAACCACCAGATTCGTGTCCATTAATATCATAGAAATATGTTAAATTGACAAAATAAGGAAAGACAGATTTTTTTGTGTTAAGAACCATAATCAATAATTTTCCCATTTCTGACAAACAATAAAATGAACCATCATTTTAGTAAATAAGTTTTAAGAACAAAAAAAAAAAAAAAAAAAAAAAAAAATTTAAGCTTTTACTAATTCATTCCAAAGAATTTTATTTAAAATAATTATAAATATATATTTTTTTTTTAAACCAAACTAATTCATTTGACATGTTTAGAAACAGATAATTGGGACAGTCCCTGTTTCAAATTTACGTCATCCAGCAATCTAGGAACTGTATCATATCAAAGGGAATTTTAAACTACACCACATCAACGAAGAAAAAAAATTGGAGATTTGGGGTTTCGACGGGGGTAGGTTAGATAGAGATGTGTGGTCAGATGTTGGCGATACCGGCATCAAGCCTTCGGGTTTGTTAAGACTTTTTCAAAACGATCACTGAAAACTCGACTTCAATAAATAAATAAAGCTACTACATTAAATACAAAAAGTTTTAGGCAAAATATATGAGAGATGAATAAAATCCATAGTTTGTAACTAACAAGAATTTAATTAATGCTTTTCAGTGTCAGCTTAAGACAAGACTTCACTTTGTCCTGTTTCGAGTGACTAAATCTTATATGTATGGAAACTGTCTGTACTAAAGTATTTTATTTTTATTTCTTTAAATGACAAAACAATACTTTTAGCATTAATGAATAATATTAAATGCACATTAATATTGATATTTATTTACCATAAATTTGGTTGAAGTAACTAAGCTTCATACTCTTGGTATCAGATCACCAGCTAATGTTCTATGATTATATAAGCTTGTTATTTTTTTTATATTACATTTTTTAAAGTAAATACTGATTCCAAAGGGGCCATTATTATTATTTCTTAAATTCATTTGTTCTTATCCTATTTCTTTTTCAATGTATTGATAAATTATTTCGGATAATAAAAAAATAAAAAACTTGCCTAGCAAAATATGCTATCCATGTTTCTTCTAATAATTTAATTTAATGTCAAAGTTTTGACTTTATTTATTTATTTCAGTTTGTAACAGTTTTCATGGATAAAGCCAAGTTTTCATTTTCCATACCCAAAATATTTGTGTCTAGGAGATTAACATAACTACATCAGCTTAAACAGTGCTCATCACTACTATATTTTGTTTTGAGAATTCAAGTCAATCAAACTTTATTTATTATACTTACTTGAAATAATAGAGAGCTTAAAAAATTCTTTCATATAAAAAATTACCTCAACAGTTCCAACTTGTCCGGCCATTTCTTCTAATTGTTTTTGAGTAGTTGAGGCTGAAAGGTTTTCCACAGCAACAACTCTGCTCTGAATCTTAAAAAATAAATGCAGTATTACCAACAAAAAGTAACAGTAAGCTAAGCAGTAGAATTATATTTTAGGGGAAAGATTACACAATTATTCAAAAATACATGACGTATTGATGGAAGAAACAAAACAATATTATAACAAGAAAAAGGGAAAATGAAAACAATGTGTATCTTCACTGAAAAAAAAAAATAAGTTCTGTTATTGTTAAATATGATACCATGACACAAAACTCTAGTTTTCAACTATACGTTTACATGCTTTAATAAGCAATTCTTAGTCAACAATTGATGACACAGAGATAAAGCACTTTCCCATTCATATTTATAGCAATATTTTTTGTATGCTAATTTACAAGTGAATGAAAAAGAAGCAAGCAATTTATAATTTATTAGTTGTAATTATTTATAGATAATAAAATGTAATTAACGAAATATGGAAATATAGCTTTTAGCAAGATGAAAAAAAATAATAATAAAAAACTTCAATTTAGCAATTAAATAAAATAGGTAAAAACTGTATCAGACGTATAATTTTTTTTTTTGTTATTGTTTTTTTCAACTCCTTACATATATATTGTATTGTATTGACAGTTAAAGTAATACAGAACAGGTACTTGAACTCTAACCAGAGAATTTTAGCGTGGAAGTTGAATTTCATTTAAATTTTAATAATAAAAAAATACCTTTCATGATGATAATAAAATAGCACATGTAACTAATGGAATGTATAAAAAATGGTTTTGAACAGGGTTTTAAATCAACAATTAAAAAAATCAAAACTGATCACAATTTCTATCTGGAATTTTTTAAAATCATTTGACGATTTTATTGAGCTTTTTTTTTTACTTTTAATCATAATGAAAAAAATAATACCCTAATCATTATTTTTTAATTAATTTTTTACAATTAACAATAATAATACTTTTTTAAAATCAGAAATATAAATTCTTTGAATCGTCTCAATTATATATTATGGAGTCAGCAGTAGTTAGTTGAAATTTAGTTATTATTCCTTAAATACTATATTTTAAGCTAAACAAGAAAGTTCACACCAAACATTATTCCTGGAATGTATTTTACAAGATAGTGACAAGAACTAATTTAATATCACTTATTGACACCATATGAATATCTTTTAAAATACGGATGGAATTGAAAGTATTTTTACACAATTGTTCACACACAAACACTAAGTTGTAGGATTTAAAAGGAATTTTATTATTATTTTTTTTTTTTTGGTTAATCATTTATTTTGTTAATTTTTAGGTTACGGTATCAAATAACTGGGGTGTCAAGAACTGTCTGGTTTACCCTACATTTTAATAAATTAATTTGCTTGTAACAGGTGTTTTTCATTTTCTGATCAAAAAAAATTTTTTTAATCAAATCAATGAACATCAAAAATTAATTAAAATTTTTATGTGTTAATCAAACATGATTTTAAAATTAATAATAATTATTTATGATTTTTTGGAAAAAAAAAAAAAAATATATATTGATTTCAAACCCTGGTTTTGAATAAATAATTTGAATAAGCATCATAAAATTATGATTATATTATAAATATTTACATTGTTGAGATTGAATGATTAAAATTAATTTGGTTTCTATTGAAATCATATTTTCATTCATCTTTTTTAAACTGGATATGCATTGAAATTTATTTCTATGGAAAGGGTATTAACTATAAGACAATTATTATTATTTAATGCTCCTGTCTGTCAACATTCAAACTGATGTGGTGGAGGCTCCAATCGTTGTATTTGCTTCAAATCTTTTCTCTGACACTCAGTTGGGTTTTCACCATTAAGAGAAAAAGTACTTTTAAGAGCTTCGGTTGATCAAAATTTCTCAAGGTAAGTTAACCCTTTAAATATTAAATGTGCATTCAATACGCACATGAAATGTAAATAATTTTATCATTCAATGTGTTTAATATTGGAATCTTAATTTAACACCTTCACTGCGACATCGGTCCTCGGGGACCGATACAAATTGAAATAATAAAAATCAGGTTATAGTCTGATTGAAAAATTACAGGCATAATTAAATAGAATTAATATATCGGTCGCCAAAGACCGATACCGCACTAGAGGTAAGTACTACATCGGTCCCCTGACCGATAACGCATTGTAAAAGAAACCACTTCTTTCATTACCGCAGTGAAGGTGTTAAATAAATAAAAACAATCGTGTAATACGTTTTTATATTTTTATAATTTATTTTTTGTTAATTTTTTTTATTGAAAAATATTAATATTTTTAGTTGGTAAGTTATAGTAAGTAGTAATTTATAGGTTTTTATCGTAAAATAAGTTGTAAATAATTTATAATGTTTATTCATAAATATTCTAAATTTATTGTAAATATTGTGGAAATAGTAAATTACAAAAAATAGTTTTAATACTGAAATTGTATTAGTTTTATATAGTATTTTTATTTAATAAATCATATTTTTTTAATGGCTCTAATAAGCGTTTTAATATTCCCTTTTTTATAATTAGTTGAATGCAAAACATTTTTCTTTTTTTGCTTTTAAAAAAGAAAATGATAATTTTGACATAAATATTTTATGTATACAATATAATCATATAAAATACATAATTTTACAGTTTTTAATTAGATTTTACATTTTTAAGCCAAATTTTTATCGATCTTGAGCACACAAAAACGAGTGCTATGCGGGCTTAGTATAGGCAAACTTTCGTGCCGGTTGGAGAGCATTATATAACGCACCGAAAAAAATTCAATTTCATGCATATATTTCAGTTTAAATTCAAAATTAACACACCAGCAATAAAAATTAGAATAAATAAAAGTGAAATAAAAAAAAAATGACGGAGACAAAAAAAGCCATTTGCATTTCCCCGCATTGAATGGGTTAAACTATAGAAGCTGATGGAGTTTGTTTGCTATAGAAACTATTCTAAAGTTATAATTTCAAACTAAAGGCACACATATTGACTTAATGATTGTTTATTTTATTGAAATTAAATCTCATACAAGTTTATTATTCCTTATTAATTACAATATTTATTTCTAAATTGCTATTTAATGCTATACTAAAACTAACCTGAGGCAGGGGAGCTTTCACGGACACACCAGAAGGATTAATCTTATGCAAAGGACTCACTTTTTTAGTGAACTTTTTCATCTTTTTCAACTCCTTTATTTCGGCAACTGTCATCTATAAAGATAGTATATTAGTTTAACTTGATTTTTAATTAAAACAATAAATTTAGCTGCAGAGCCACAGTTAATAGTTTGCTGATGAATTTAACTTTGTCATGTGAAAGGGATAAGAATAACATCACAAGAAAATTTGGAAGTGCAAACCAGAATAAAACACTTCAATAAACTACCTTTTATTTGAGGGAAAAATATTCTGGAGCATTACCTTTTTAAATCTAGTTTTTCCATCTGCGGTCCTTAATCTTACAGTTTTATATTCCACCTTTTTAGCACTTTCATCACTGACCCCTGGAGGTCCATCACTACTCACTGAGTGTAGAGTACTTGGTGTACTAACAGGCACCGCTGCAGTAGCACTTCCTATGAAGTTATTAAACTACACTAATTAAATAAATAAATCACACTATATTATCACATATATTTGTCAAAGAAGTTTTTCTGACCAATATTATAGTTCAGAGCCAACCTATCTGTAAACCTAAAAATGAACGTTTCTTCCTCCTTGAGTTCCTATACCATTCCTCATATTGAGAAGGAACTTAGGAAAGATGAGCACATTTTCGAGAAGGTTTCTATCATAGCAAAACTATTATATAATTGGGTACTAGTAGTTTCAATTAAAATGGATTTTATAAAATATATAACAATAAATGCGAACAGGTTTCCTTGCAAACAACATACTCAAAATCTAATATGTTTCGTATACATGTGTTTATGTCCTTTATACAATCTGATACCATTCATTCAAATGTTATGAAACTTTGGCAACTTGTGCACACTTCTGCAATGGTTTGACATTCAAATAAGTCTATTTTACAATAATTTTAGGTAATTTTGCCCTCGATAACCAGTATTAGTAGGATTTCTTCCAACAGCTGTAAAATCACATTGATAACAGTCACTTAAAAAAATAGATAACAAATAGATACCATCAATTGACCAGCAAGTAAAAATTTATAAAAATTAACAGGATGAGTTTTAAATATGCTCAAATAAAAATTATTTGATACCACATAAATTTTGAATAAATATTCAAAGCATTTTCCATCCATTTCCATCATCATGTAGTAGGTGGGAATGGAATTGAGTTTTTTAATTAATTTTTTTAAAGTTAAATTTCTTATATTTCCCAAGGAGATTGTAAACATTAACATCTGTAATGGTTCATTCAGTTGGCGAGGAACCAAACAATTTTTAATTTAATTTGGTTTCGTACAATCACAAAACCAAAAAGGCACTCCAATCTTCAGAAAGATAAGCAATGGGGGGGGGGGGGGGGGAAGACTGGAAATCATCTAAGTATGCACTGCTGAAGTGCAATGATCTAGAACAGATGAGCAACGGAAAGTAAGACTGCAGGCCATCTGTGTATGCACCACTGAAATAAGAGTGGAGCCATAATAAATAATCAATATAAATAAACAATGCACGCTGATTTAAATTTTAACAGGATACATAGAAGTCATGATTTTTTTTTTTAAATTAAGTTTCTTTAAATATAAAATAACTAATATAAATGAATTAATCTTCCTACCACTTCAAATAACTTACTATATACTGTCATAGTATGTCTGCTTTTATTTTAATAGGGTTGATCTAGGATGTTAAATATGTATAAATAATATTGAATGTAGTTAAAAACTAAATAATAGTCTTATATAACATTGTTTTTTAACAGCCAACATTACATATTCCGCATAAACCATTATTAACCTATCAGATAAGACATCAAACAAATCAAAACATCTAGCAAAAATCAAAAGGTGCTATCCATATTGCTAAATGACATAGTTTAATAGAACAAATATAATTTAGAACAAGATAATTATATGGAAATATTCACAGTACAAGGAAATAATGCTCCAAAAATGAATAATTTATATTTACTGGAATATTTTAATCATAAAATTTGATGTTTGTTACTAAGAAATCATTAGTCGACTAATATAAAACTCAATGTCTAAATATATACTCATTTAGAAAAAATTTACACATATCTGCAGCATTCAACCAATTTTAATGATACCAACTAACCTTTGTAATCGTGTAAAGATAATGAAAGAAATTATATCATGTTTTATTGCCTACGAGCACATATTTGGGGTCTTGGACCAAAGAGAAGTTTCTTCATACATCCAAGCAAACCAAATACTCATTACAATCTGATAACAGTATGTGTGAAGAATTGTGATGCCATTGTGAGGAATGGGCGTGTCCTTATTTCAAGCTACCAACACAGAAAAGGACTAATAACTGAGACAAATGTCCTTCCTTTGAATAACAAAAAATTGCATGATACAAACCTTTGACTTTGAACAAAGCTTTGCAGAAAACATATAAATAAAAATTCAAGGAATAATGACTTTAAAAAGAGCGAAATCAATTTTAAAAAAGATATATAAAATATCACATAGAACTACTGATATATTAGTGATAATTTACATCTGCATTGAACTTACTATAATTTTGAAAAAAATTTCAAAGCTAGTAATACCTTTTAGTCCGATGCGAGCTGAAAAACAAGGTGAATGTATACTTAAACACATTCAGCAAGGAACAGTTAATATAAATGATAAATAATAATTAGGAATTTTTTTTTCCCCCCTCAAAGCTAGATGGATTTTAGAGATTTTGGCCAAAACTTTAAACGTAGGTGAATCTAATATAAACCAAACTTTTTCCAGAATGATTTGTTTAAAATTAAATTTCAAAAATATTTAAAAAAAGACAGGCTCCCATTTTCTACTTATGCACAACCTTCTTTAAATTTCTTGGCCCAGTCAAAGACTTGGAGAGTGTTGCATCCCCAAACTGAGCATTAAGTCTAGTGAGAATTTCACTGGGCTTAATGCCTTCAATCGTCAAAAACCTAATGATGACTACTGCAGGTGTGACCTCTTGCCAAGACAGGGCTGCACTGACAGTACAAAGGACGCACTGGAGAAGCGACTGGCCCCCCTCCCCTCACACCTACCTATCTGCTCCTCTCAATATCTTAGCTTTTAAAACAAAAGTCTGGTTTGTATTAGATCCGCCAACGTATCTGTGTTGAATTTTATTTAAATTTATTTATTTGTTATTGAATATCGAACTATCGAATTCATTGAAATTAGCTGAGGACGGTCCTAAACATTGTACTGGCAGAGTAATAACTAATAAAATAGATAATAACTTGAGGTACGCATGATGATATAGAAGGATCAATACAATTAGGATTGATGAATTAAATGCCACTTCTATTGAGATTATTTTATTTGAAAACTAGTTTCGAATGCTAAACATTCATCTTCAGTTCTAAAACATACAAAAATTTTTTCAACACATCAGTACTATGTTACATAGATTAAATATACTAAAGTTTTTTAAAAAGATAAGACAAGAAATCAAACATAGGCACTCACCTTCGAGGTAACTAAAACACTGAATTTGTGAGAAGTAAAAGGGGGGGGGCAGGTAGGTTAAGTTTTAGATTTACAACGGGGTTTCCCTTATGACTCATTGGGTTTTTTCGTTCCTATGGGAAATAAATTTAAAATGGGGCTATTGGATATGTTAATCTAATCATTTAAACAAAAATAACCGATCCAGATTTTTGTTTAAATGATCAGATTAACATATCCAATAGCCCCATTTTAAATTTATTTCCCATAGGAACGAAAAAACCCAATGAGTCATAAGGGAAACCCCGTTGTAAATCTAAAACTTAACCTACCTGCCCCCCCCTTTAACTTCTCACAAATTCAGTGTTTTAGTTACCTCGAAGGTGAGTGCCTATGTTTGATTTCTTGTCTTATCTTTTTAAAAAACTTTAGTATATTTAATCTATGTAACATAGTACTGATGTGTTGAAAACATTTTTTATGTTTTAGAACTGAAGATGAATGTTTAGCATTCGAAACTAGTTTTCAAATAAAATAATCTCAATAGAAGTGGCATTTAATTCATCAATCCTAATTAGATAATAACTATTCGTACTTAATTTTTTGTGAATGAAACATAACCCTGCACACACTTTTTGGTAATTTAACATAGATCTATAAGAATGAGCATGAATTTACTAAGACTGGTGATTTTTGTATCTAAAAGTAATATACTAATGAATTTACCTGACTCCTGCTGTTTCTGCTGAGCTGCAACCATCCTCTTCTCTTCTTTTTGTTTGAGAATTTGTTCCCTTAACTTTTTTTGTTCTTCAATTTTTTTTCTATAAGCCTTCATTTCTTCATCTTCCTTTAAAAAATATTTCAATTACTCAAAGTCAATGTAAATTTGATTTATTATAAAAAGAGTGTTAAATCATTCAAAGGCAACCCTTATCAGACTATTTTTAAAAGCCTATATAGGGTGGCCACCTAGTCAGGCAAAACAAATTCAAGCATCATTCCCAGGAATTTATAAGTAAATAAATACAATAAATTTGTATTTACTCATTACGATTGTGCTTAGCTTCATATACACAGTTTAAAAAAACTTACTTCAACTGCAAGAGCCTCAGCAGGAAGACAATCAACCATTTTTATCTCCTGTAAATTACTCCTGACCCGGTGTGCAGAACTGTTGTCAAATTTCTGCTGTTTGTTTTGAGACATTTTTCCTATATGGTGGAACTGGTCTCGTTTTAGATGACGGTTGTTCGACCATCCTTGTTGCCCACTTTGGTGATGATGTTTAGCTTAAAAAAAGAATAAAACTCCATAAATATTTCTAGTTTTAATTTCAACAACAATTAAAGTATGACAGTCAACCAAAATAAATAATTGACTACATTTAGTTTGTTTCCTTGAGTTATAAAGCCAAATAATTATTAAAAAACAATATTTAATTAATAGAACAGGAAAGTATATGTAACTTTGTACCCACTTCAGTGGTACATATACTAAATTGGATATGTAACTGAAAAAACAAACAGTAAAATGTTTATTTATTTTTTATAAATAAAAATCATAGCTTGAAAAAATAAAATAAAATCCTCCTCTCCAATTTCATTAACTAATATTTTAAAAGTATAATGTAATGATTAGTGATTTTAAAAGAAAAGAAAATTTAAATTACATTTTGAAACTAATACTCCATTATTTTAACTTTACTTAGGTAGACAAGGATATGGTAAAAATATTTTCCAGTTTTCAAGTAACTTATTTTTTTTTGTAAGTTATAAAAGCTTTTACTTAGCTTATAATTAAATCTTACCCAATTAAGAGCAATAAGTAATATTGACAGTTATGAACCCATTCATACAAAGTAACTCATAAGTACAATAAGAAATGAAAAAGACATAGAGAATTGAAAATTGGGGGTAATAGAATAAAGTGATATTTAATTTATAACTGAGTAGCAGATAGTTAATTAATCAGAAGAAACCTAAAAGAAAAAAGGTATACAATTTTTATTATTATTATTATTTTTTTTTTTTTGTAAGTTCAAAGTTAAATTTAATGGTTTATTTGTTTGAATAACTTGATATCAAAAGAGAAAATTCACTATTAAATGTTATTTTATATTAGGTATTGTTTATGGTAAATATTCAAAAATATGTATAATCGTTCAATTACTTTCAGTGAATATTTATTATAACACTAATTATAGTTCTCTCTAATTAGCTATCTATTGTTTAACTCAAATGTTTATCTTTGCTCAAATTCCATTCCAGTAATAAAGATTTTTGAACAAATACAAATACAGTTTTCTAGTTTTTATCTACATACTAGCTGTACCCGGTGCGTGTTGCTACGCGCTTAACAAAATATAAAAAAAAACTCTTGTTTTTAATAATTTTTTGAATTATTTTGTGTAATTTTTTAATTTTTTTTTTTTTTTTAATTTGAATTGATAAAATTTTAAAAGGATTAAATTTTCTACTTTTATTCATTTTATTGAAGTGCTGAAGGACATACAATATTTTTCGTTTTTCCATCTGTTGCGTATACAAATAAATCAGATGGTGTACCAAGCAGGCCACATATAACTATCTATGAGAAGAGGCCTGGATTTTCCAAATTTAGTCCACAAACTTCTAGTGATTACCCATGTGCCTTGTTGGTCATTGCAAAGGCAACTCGTACTGGAAATTAATAGCACTCGATTAAATCCTAATGGCATATCTGTTGTAATCATTGGGATCACATATAACTTTCTTATTTTTAATCATCTGGTTTCTCGTTCTTTTACAATAAACAACATGGCAATGACTCAGCTGCTAGAAATACACTGATGTGTTGAAGCGATTTTTATTAATTCACTTTTATTAATTAATCAATTAATATATCAATAGGCCTATAATCTTCCCTTGAGTATGTAAAAAAAATGCCGCCTTACATGGAGCATTATTATCTCTTACTGTTTCAAAGCCTATAAAGGACACACACACATACATTGATTTATAAATTATACAGGGTATTTGTTACATCAATAAAACAAAAACTACTTAAAATAAAAAAAAAAGAAGTTTATTGTTAATTATTACAATATAAAGAGAAAATTATTGTTATCTAAATGGTGCCTGTTTGCTGCTGGCACTCTTTTAATCGGGAACGAAGATTGGCGATCACATGCTGACACATAGCTCTCGATATTGCTGCCATTTCTGACCTCATGTTTTGCTCCAATTGCGTCAGGTTCGTTGGATTATTCTCATAGACCTTATTTTTAAGGCATCCCCATGCAAAATAGTCAAGTGGACTAAGGTTGGGGCTTCTGGGAAGCCAGTTGATGTTACCTCTATGCGAAATGACCTCATTAGGGAATAATCCGTTGACAGCTTCCATTGCTTGATTTGATGTATGGCAAGTGCCCCATCATGTTGAAACCATGTATGTTACCAAAATTATTGAAGTAGTTTCAGTTTAATCAAAGTAACTAATACCTGATACTCTTTTTGGACACCCAAAAACTCAAGAACGTATTTTCAACAAGATGGGGCCATTTGCCATACATCAAATCCAGCAATGGAAGCTGTTAACGAATTATTTCCTAAAAAGGTCATTTCACGTAGGGTAACATCAACTGGCCTCCCAGAAGCCCCGACCTTAGTCCACTTGACTATCTTGCATGGGGATACCTTAAAAGTAAGGTCTATGAGAATAATCCAACGAACCTGACACAATTGAAGCAAAACATGAGGTCAGAAATGGCAGCAATATCGAGAGCTATGTGTCAGCATGTGATCGCCAATCTTTGTTCCTGATTAGAAGAGAGCCAGCAGCATAATGGTCACCATTTAGATAACATCATCTTTTCCAAATAATTTTCAATTTATATTGTAATAATTAACAATAACTTTTTTTTTTTATTTTAAGTAGTTTTTGTTTGATCGAAGTAACAAATACTCGATACTCTTTTTGGACACCCTGTATTTATATATGTAATTAGATTGAGAAATATCCCTCATATATTTCATCTACCAACTAAACAACCACATTACTTTTTTATTATTTATCGATCTTTTAGTTTTATACTTCAACCAAAAAAATCTATTATAAGATAACATTCCAACAATGAATAAAAAAAAGGGTTATTACTTGTGAAGAGGTGGCTTGACCCTTTTAAGAGTTACTTTTACAGTGCGCAATCTAGCGGTAGACATTCGAAATCGCGCTTGCTAAACCAATAAATGGTAACCGAAATGTAACTGTTAAAAGGAGCAAGTTACCTCTTTGCAAGTTAAACCAAAAATGGTTTATGTCGATAAAAAATTAGAAAAAAAAAAAAAAAATTAATCAATTTCTATGTTAGAATATACATTTGAATATTTAAAGAATTAAAATGTGGTACTTAGTTAGGTGCGACTAAAAATAAAAAATGTTTAACTAGTTTCAGATACATACCAACAAAATGCTTATTTTGGTTCTTGTTAAAAACTGGCCTAGGCCCTGGATTGTACGGTTGCCTCATTCTAGGCGGCATCATCTATAAAATATTTCAACTTTTGTAATGAAATGATGAACTATTCAAATTAAAGATAAAAATCAAACAATAAGAAAGTGTTTAGCATAATTTTTTTTTACAAGGGGACGTTTTGACTTGTGCCTCACAGATTTGAAAGCCGATTTTTGTGTGGGTGGTAGGGATCTGTTATAGTCCAAAACTAGAGTTAAAATATTGATTTTTTAACCCTTTCGAAGACATTCAAATTTTGAAGTTGAGATTTCATCAAAAACTTCTAACTGCCATAACAACTGTTGTCTTCAAACGATTACAATAGAAATAGCATCACAAGAATCAGCATACATTCAGCTTTTTATCCATGCATAAAACATTGGGTTTACTCTAGATTTTAGTGGAAAAAAACTGATAAGATTAAAAAATTCCAAGATCAACTATAACTTGAGATATCTCAATAAGGAGAAATCCCGTGACCTCTGGATTTGGGCTGAACAATGCAGTTCCAGGCTTCAAGATGACCTTAATATTTGGTTTCAATCAATGGCAAAATATGTGAGATAAGGAAAATTATTTACGTTTTTTCAGAAATTGACTACCTCTTTCTTACATTATAAAATCCTACAAAATTTTAGCGGTAACAAAATTTAATTTTTTGTTGAAGAGGCAGTCGGCAGCTAATATGTGATACCTCATACGTGCACGTTCAAGCACTTGATGCTCACGAGGAATCACACCTTAGCCGACAATACACAACTGTAAAAAGAGTAACCACCAGCAAATTAATGGCAACAAATAAAATAATAAATCATAAAGGTAGAGACAAATCAGTCACGATGGATTTATGAATAAAATGTAATTTTAAGAGTATGTTTGAATTTTAAAGTTACACTAAAGCCTAATTATTTTTTGCAGTCTGGCTAAGAGCATGATAGAGAAGCTTTGTTAACAACATGGCTTCTCATAACTGTAATCAAAAGAGACTGGTACAGTGAAAACTGTTTCTGGTAGTGTACTGCAAGAAAAGTGTACAACTCCTTAATCTTGATAGGACCAAACTCAAAAATCTGATAGAAATATATACAGAGCATTGCAGACTTAATAAGCACCTCTGCACAATGAAAATTAAAAGAACCCTATACTGCAGATTCTGCAACATGGAGGATGAAACACCCTACCACATCATATGCAAATGTGACATGTTAGGAAGGCAGAGATTCTTCACTTCGGTGAATACTTAATGCACTAAATCCTAGTGCAGACATGGATCCGAATATGATTATCAGATGCATAAAAACACTAGGATTGTATTGCTAACAATACAGGAAACACAGCGCTAGCACAATGAGCCTTGAAAGGCTGAAGAGCTAACAAGCCGGCGAAAAAAAAAAAAAAAAAAAAAAAAAAAAAGCCTCATTAAACTATGCTTTATTTTCTGCAACATACAATTTCAAGGGATTCAAACTGCATGCATGATTAATATTATCCATTATTATAAGTTACCTGTGGTCCGGAGTGTTGAAATCCTCCAGGTGGTCCAAAATTTTGAGAGGGCCCACCTTGATAATAATTAGGGTCCCAACTCGCCTGCATACAAATAATTTAACTTATTAGATAAGTTTTATATAAATTACAATATTTAGCACATAAACTAAATTAGATTTTTAAAAAAAA
Organism: Euschistus heros; assembly: GCA_003667255.2. Taxonomy (NCBI): domain Eukaryota; kingdom Metazoa; phylum Arthropoda; class Insecta; order Hemiptera; family Pentatomidae; genus Euschistus; species Euschistus heros. The sequence goes on along the minus strand of RCWM02000321.1, from coordinate 653,694 downwards.
ACAGCAAAAGATTCTTTTCCAATTTTAGACATTAAAATTTCTAAACTTGGTAAACATTTCTATTTAAGGAATGTAGAATGAAAATTAATATAATTCAAATAAAATCCAAATTATTATTTATAGTGTAATAACTGTAATCAAAAGAACCAGTAAAATGAATAGTTTTTTTTATAAATGATGTAATTAGATAAATCCCTACAAAAATGCTTACCTGAGAAGGTTGTGGGGGAATAGGTTGAGGAGGATAGCCGCCAGGAGGAGGTTGTGGAGGATAAAACTGTTCTTGACCAGGATTGTAATACTGAAAAACAATAACTAAATTAATACATCAATAATTAGAATTAATTACAACAATAATCACAACTTATTTGAGTTGTTTAATCTTTCTATTGTTAGATGAATAAGTTAAGAACAAGAAAATAAGTTATTGGAGGTAATGAAGTTTGCATATTAGTATGATGGAGCCAAGTTGAATATAAAAACTAAGTTCTTTTAATTTCTACATCATCATTTAAAAAAAATTATAACATTGACAAGTACACAGAAATATATATTTTAATATATATATACTTGTTTTAATACCAAGGAACTCTACAAATCTTACAGTCCTAAATATCTTTATCAATGATTGTAAGCATTGTTTAATTTTTTTTTCTTTTGTATTGGGTAAAAAAGCTTATTCAGCTCTAATCCCAAACATTAAAATAAAATTAAGGAAAAATGTACTTTATTCTAATGTATAATATGACAGCTTATAAATTAATTTACTTATTATTTTGTTTTTCCTAAAATAACTATAGTCTATTTGAAATGGTTGCCATTAAATAAATTATGTATAACAAAAGACAAATATATACAAAAAAAAAGTAATGTAATTTTTTATAGCTAATTAATTTCAAATAATGTAAAATTCAATTACATTATTCATATCCATTGGGGGTTGATTATATTGAGGAGGTCCTTGATTCACATAATACCCTTGATCATTCCATTGGTTGGTTTGCTGTAACATTATGATGCAGATTATTAGGAAATACTATTTAAAACTTAAAAGAGATGATAAAATAACAAATTAAATTAAATAGTTCTAACAAATTAGATGGATGGTAATATTTAAATAACCGAGATGAAAATCAAAGATTTTAGAAAAGAAAAATCACAATTTTTCCCTGACTGGTTAAAACAATAGATCATGATTAAGTCTATATATAATCTACTGTTTTTCCCAATTTACATTTTAGAATTAAAACGATTAAATTACTTTAATTAATAATTAAATCAAATCAATATTTAATGATTATTCGAAAGAAACAAAGTTGAGAAAAAATAGGGGGCTTCAAACCAATTTTTTATTTGAACCAATAAAGTTCCTAAACAGCAGGTCATAGCAACAAAAAATACTCTCCATTAAATTTCTGATAAGGAAACTATCAGCAAAATTTCGATCTAAACAACACCGACAGAGCTAGAGCATGCCAAAATATTACATTTTTGATGAGGGTGAAAAAAATGTTACTCCATAAAAGTATAGAGATATTTTATAAAATGACCAATTGAGATTCATTTTATATGCTGCAATAATGGTCAACTGATGCAACATGTTCAGTTAATTATTCACAACACATCATTATGATCGTTTAATTTACTGAATTTTCTCCTTCATTTTCAATCATTCAACAAAAAGTTACCTTACAACATAAAATCAATGATATTTCACCCCAATAGATAAATATGTTTCTAAATGTTAGCTGCATAAAGATTATTTTTTTTCCCACTTAGCTCTTTCAAGATGACAAATTCCCAATAGGGCCCTCTAGTGAGAGTCTGTAGCTGCCATATTTGGAGCACAGGGCTGAAGTAAAAGAACACCATCCTCTGTCCTTGCTAAGGGACCTAACTTCCCTCCGTATTTTCCCACTCTTCTGCACCTCCTCTTATACAGGTCTTCTTTGCTCATGTCTTTTTCTAGAGCCTTGAGAGTTCCAGTCCAGTTTAGTCTTCTCAATAAACCCATCCTTCTTTCTCAACCTATATCCTATTAATTTCCATTTCCTGATGGCAACTTTTTCCTAAAGGGTTTTAGTTTTGTGAGCTCTTTCAGCCTTTCATTTGAGACCTTCTCCAATCTACTGGGTAGGATACTCCTCAGGCATCTATTAACAAAAACATACAGTTGATTTTGTCAACTTCCAAGTTTTAAAACCATATAGGATGGACTTAAATCAAAAAGATTGTTTGGTCTTCCATTTTACGTTATTATTTTCCATAGATATTGGTCACAAATTTTTTGCTAGCCATACTTACTTATGATGATCCTTAAAGAGAATACAGGGCTGGAAGACATTCTGCAACTTTATTACCAGCTTAAAACATATCAAATAATATGGATGTTTTCATATACAGCTTATTGAACATATTTGCTCTAGTTCCATGATGACCAGTTCTTGGACAAATGTGGCAACTGGTTTCAGTCTCATAAGTTTATAATAGTCATTTCTTAATGTAACGAATGTAGAAACTGCCACCTTTTTCGATAAAAAAAATTTAATTTATGGAGCATCCTTTCTCAGGAAGTTGAATCTTTCATTACAGCTATAACAACCAATGGTCCATGGAAGCATTAACTCTTTTTATTGCAATACAAAAATATCAAGTTCAGATTTTTGCTGTGTATTTCAACAGTGTTAAAGGAAAGTGGACAACTAAGCTTAATTTAAATTAGCTATAAAGAACAATATCACTGGAGAATAGTTTTGGAGAATAAGAGAATGAATCAAGTGGTAGAAAGAGAATGGAGGTAAGTAAAAAAATTAAACTTAATAACTAGGGATCTTAACAAAAGGCTAAGAGAGGTAATAATATCACTTTTAACCTTCTCAAAAGAATATATCACAATTACTAAAAAGTAAATTTAATGAAAATTAAACAATTTTTTTTTCTCACAGAAGTCACGACAAGCTTTTATTGAATCAATATATAACACTGATTTAACTACAATTTCTGGTTTCATCAAAATATTAAAGCAAACTTTAATCAAATTTTTCAAAAAAATTCTCATAAAATACAACAGTCTATAATTAAGGGCTAATAACCTGAACATGTGTAGGCTGATAACCATAATTAGGATGAGTGGGCTGAAAAGAAGGTGGCTGTGGTGGACCGTGGTATCCACTGTTCCACATCTGAGGTCCACCTAGATGAGAGAAAAATATCAATAAATTCTAAAAGAAATTGTTAATTAACTTTTTAGTTAAACCAAAAAAATAAAATAAAATACAATATTACATATATATTTCATTTGTTTAAGAAAACATAATATTACTATAACAATTAAAACATAAGATTCAGATACATTTAAATGCAACAAAGAAATATAAAATTTTTGTAATTAAAAAAACAACAACTGATTCTAAATAAAAATCACATGTTATCGCAGCACATGATATCAAAAACACTTTTTAAATTATTTTTAAAAACTACCATTTATTTAATAGATATTCTGACATAAAACTTTTTTTTTTCCTGTTACATTTAAAAATCTCAAATAATTCATACTAAATAAATAAAAATAATTTTGATATTAACATGATTTAGTAACTAACGGAGATTCATATAAACATAACAAATCAAGCCATTACATTATAATCAAGTCATTTTAACTCTTTCATTCCTTGCCATTCAGATACCAAAACAATAATTTTTCAACTTTATGAACATATCAAAAATTACTATAACCCATTTAGGGCCAACGTTGTGAAAACGCAAAACTTCAAAAAGATTTTTTTTAATGTATATCAATTATTATCTTCTCAATAATTGTAATATACAATCATTTGTGATGTTTTTAGTAAATTTTGAGCCCAAGGACAAAATATTTTGGCAATGTATATTTTTAAAATCTTATTTTTCATGATTTTTTTCCGCAATTTTATAGTATTTTTCAGTATTATTTTATAGTATTTTTCAAAATACTATACAAAATAGAGAAAATTGATATACTGATAGATACATTGATTTTGTATAATAGAGATATATGCTTTATTGATATATAGAAAAAACCTACTGCAGCCCAACTTTATTGGGTTGCTACACACACAGCATACTAATCTGTCACCTCAGGATAACACTATTATAATATTACAATAATTCATGATATTTTCAATTCTGCCATAATTCTAAGATATGATATACAATACAAAATATTAGACAAACTAATATATATATATATATATATATATATATATATATATATATATATATATATATATATATAATTTCCCCCCCTTTTTTCCCATTTATTTTATTTTCCTCATTTTACATGTCTCCTTTTTTCCCCCCAATTTATTCCTTTTGTCCTTTTTTTTTTCCATTTTAATATCAGAGAATATTGGAAAACAACTTATTTTATGTTTTTATTCGGTTTAACTTAAAAAATAAAACATTTGATGATAAATAAGCATTGGCATTTTATTTTACCCTTAACATCATAATAAAACATATTTTTGTTAACTCTATTCGGCCAATGTTGTGTTTTCGCAGCAGTCCAAATTTTGCACTAAATGAGGTCCAAAAATTTTTTAATGCCTTTTATGGCCTATTCCTATCCTACAACAAATTATTTTAGGAATAACTTTAAAAATTTTTACATTATTTCTATCCTTGGCCAATAATGGGATAATTAAAAATTATAATTAATTGTTTATCAGTAACCTATGTTCTTTTATTCATCATTTCACCAACACAAATCATGAACACTTTAACTATGATATATCTAGTACACATATCACACATGTATTTCTAAAGTAATACAACTCAAATCTGTATTTTTATTTATTAACATGTTAAAATTCTATATTCTCTTCTACAAAATGTATCAAATAAACTTCAAATCCCACCTAACACATCTCATCACTTGCGGTTGGGATTGAAAAGATAATTCAGGTACACTTTCGATATTTCATACAAGAATGTGAAAATTTTATATTTTTTTAACACTGGTTTTTAAGTTGTGTCACTTTAGAACTACATGTGTGATATGTATGGTTGTTAGAATAGATAGATAAAATGCAAAAACAATTCTTTTTTTTTTTCCCAATATTTCAATTAATTTTGGACTTTTTAAACTGAAAATATTAACACTTAAGGACATTTTAAGTACCTACTAACTAGATAACATATAGTAACATTAAAACATTTTAATAGCTTTTGAAAAGAGCTACTTATTTTTACTAACAATGGATTATTGTTCTAAATATTTTTCAATGATTTTTTTGTAGTTCTTACAATATTTGATGGAAAATTATTCTTTTTTTATTTCTTTCTTATACTTCTTTTATTACATGCATCCATCTTATTGTTGAATGATTCAGAGGTTGAGTGAGATGAAAACAACAGGAATTTGGGAGAGAAATTTTAATTTATTGATATTGCATTAGAAATAAGGTGGATCTCGAATTAGAAATCATAGGTATGATGAGTGAACGTTTTATCTGAGAGTAATTCATGGATTCTGCCCAATGTAACCCAAATAATTACAGTATGTCTTTGTCTACTGTTTCTTATATTTTTTTCTTATGTTTTTTAAGTCTTCTTTCTTTTAAATAGTGACATCATTAATTATGGATATGAACAATAAGACCAGACTGATTATTGCAAGGTAGCAACCGTTTGTTTTGGGGTATTTAATGAAGTATAGTTAAATATCGCATAACCTTCAAACTTTGAAAAAATTTAATGTAAAGGAACACAGTCTTGGTAATATTTTAGTTTTTAAATATAAAAAACAAATTAATTTGTTAACTGTAAAATATCTTACAGCATATTTTTATAAGAATGATTATAAATAAATAGATTAGCTTACCTACTGGCATTCGGGGCCTAAAATGAGGATTGACATGAATGTTAGTTGACTGAAATCTCCCATACTTTTTCCCACCACCACCTCTGCCCTTTCCACCTCGGTTACCTCCTCTATTGACTTTAATAGGATTTCGCACAGCAACAGCATCTGGAAAAGGCACAATAAAATAAATATTTTTGAAGTCAAATGAAAAAAAATTATACAACTACAGGAAATCTAATACTTGTTTTAATATATATATATTAAGTAAACATAACAAAAAGTTGTTAAAATTTAAAAATTTTATTTGGATAATAATTCATTCATGATTTTTTTCTAAACGTAGACTCCATCGACACAAAATAATAGTCTTAGCAGATAAAAGAAATGATGATAGGATCATTTTAACTACTATTGATAAATGAAACTACCTTCTTCACATACATTAACCTAGTAAGCAAACAGAAAAAAATGAAGAATAATAAATGCTGGTTAAACATAGCAATATACTAAAAGTATATGTTTCAAATCATATGAAACCATAAATTCAATAGTTTGCAATATTATCTATCTAATGCTTCTTCCAAATGAAACAAACTTAAAAATCAGGTATCTTCATAAAATTCAGTTACCAGTTCCAAAATGTAACTATCAGTTTCACAAGATTTCCCGGTCAAGCGAAACTTGTTTTGGAAAAAAAATTCTATAACTGGTCTTCAACTATTAATATTTCAAGACAAATCACCTTACAAGGGGAGGACACACTCAGTCTCCCTGGAGTTCTAATTTTTTTGGAGGTTCCTGGTCAAAAAATATTAGACACGTATTTTGCCGTTCCGACCAATGGGCCCTAGAAGCCGAGAAAAAAAATTAAATAGCATTAAACTAATTTATTTTTTATCTCGAGTTTAAAAAATGATATCGACATGATTTGAAGCTTACAAACTTTTATTTTTCTATTTGGATGAAATTTCGTATTTAAGGGTTCTCTTGAATGCTGAATTCGAATCCGATATCGGTTCTTGTGAAAAAATTATATTGAATATACTTCACTTGAAAAATTTTAGCTTTTACAATGTAAAATGTGATAAAAAAAAAAAAAACTTTAAGGGTACTGAGATGGAATTCTTTTAGCCCTAGAATTCCATCTCAGCACCCTCAAAGTTTTTTTTTTTTATCGCATTTTACAGTGTAAAAGCTAAAATTTTTCAAGTGAAGTATATTCAATATAATTTTTTCACAAGAACCGATATCGGATTCGAATTCAGCATTCAAGAGAACCCTTAAATACGAAATTTCATCCAAATAGAAAAATAAAAGTTTGTAAGCTTCAAAGTTTGCCTGACCAAATGGTAGGCAACTTTTGTTTAAATTGATAAAAACGTGAATTACGCTTAGACGGTTTTACGTATCAACTTTATTTTTTTACACAAAATATAGGGTGGTAATACGCTTGAAATGTATTTGGTTTCATCATCCTATCTGGTTTCAAACTCAAGTTAAAAATCAAAATGTTTTTCGGATTTTCCAATTTTTTTAATAGGTTTTTGTTCATCGAATTTTACATTTATATACATCAAAAGAAAGCTGAGACCCTCCTCTTTCCAGCGATACCAACCAGTGAATTGCATGACAAAGTAATGACGATTTAAAGGTATGTAACCAATAATCGGTTTTAAAATTTCATTTTCCTGGAAGAGGGTGAAAAAAATGATATTTTTTGATTTTGTTGAATAACCGTTTTTTAATGTTTTTGAGGGTGCTAAATTAGAATCTGACCTCAATTTTTGTGTGAAAAAATCTAAAGAGGTAGTTTGCTTGAAAAACTAATCATTTTTTTAGAATTTAATTAACCTAAACCAAAATCTATGGAGCGACAGTATTTTTCCTTTAATTCGCAATCAAAACTGAAAATCTTGGTGCAAGAATCATGTCGATATATTTTTTAGACTCGAGATAAAAAATAAATTAGTTTAATGCTATTTTATTTTTTTTCTCGGCTTCTAGGGCCCATTGGTCGGAACGGCAAAATACATGTCTAATATTTTTTGACCAGGAACCTCCAAAAAAATTGCCAACAAGACCCGTGAGAGACTGAGTGTGTCCTCCCCTTGTTAGTATAAAGACCAGCACATATGTAAAAAACTGAAATTAGACATTTGGAAAATTGTAAGAAAACAACAGATCAAAACTATTACCAACAAAGGCACTTGCAGTTTACAGGATAACAAATTCAGGAAAGCCTAATTTAGTTGAGACCTAATAGGTAAAACTAAACTGATGGTTGCAATTGAATGGCTGAGTGGAAAAAGGAAATTATCGACATTTTTATAGATATTGAGTTTTATTCAGGAAAATGTTCCTTATCCAAAATCATGTCTACTGAGAGAAATAATAAAACAGTTTTCATTCGCAAAAGGCTTAAAAAAAATGAGACAAATTTTTGTTGAGAAAAAAGTAACAATTTTATGAACTAAGAAATTTCATAGTTCAGATATGAAGAAATCATGGACTTCAAGCGATGGTGGCCGAGGTTTTCCAAAAAAATTCTCAAAAGCAGTCAATATAGTCACAAAATTTTGTAAGTAAATTACAGTAATTAGTAGTAATTACAGACTCCTAGCTTACAGAGCAGAGATTATAAATCAATAAATTTACTGATGGACTCTTTTTCTTGTTTTCTTATCTTCCTTTTCTTGAAAAATAAATGATCGGGTCTATAAATGATAAAAAGGTTTTTACCATGGTCAAACCAAAAATTCAATTCAGAAAAAAGCAATTTTGGAATTGAAATAATTGTCAATTATAAAACTTGAGGTGACTACCATAAAGGTGTAGTTGCTGCTAAATGAAACATTTACGCCTGTATTCAAAGTAGTTCATGTGAATTATATAAAAATTTTAAATATGAAAAATCTAAATAATGAATATTACCAATTATTGTTAATAAAAACCATCTGTTCTTTTTACCTATACGTGGTTCAACATTTTATAATAATTATTACTTTTTCACAATTTGGTTAAATATTATACTGCATATTATCATACTTTTAAAGTATACCATACTACATATTTTAGTCATTTTTAAGAGACATTTCAAAATGTTTTGTTGCAAATAAATCCAGACCTTATACATAAGTAATGACAACATTCTCATTAGTAGATATATTTAATAGGAAGTATTAAACAAATTGTAGGGAGATTGACCTATAACTGCCACTGACCTTTTTAATACTATATACCATTCCTCTGGCATTTTCTTTTGTTATCTAGAAAAAAATAATTAAAAAGCCAGAGAGAAACTTGCATTAGTATAGGAAAACAAAAAAGGAATGAAACTTCTGAGCACAAAAGCACTAAAATTTCAAAATTTTACCTGAATTACATTTCAACTGAAACCCAGAAATTTTTACTACAAAAAGACTTTTGAAATTCATCCTCTTTTCATAATTAAAATCAATAATAACGTGAAACATATAGTTTTAATAATAACAATTAAGGCAAATACTCACCAAGAGTTTCAGGAATTGCAGAGGAGCTGCGGGCAATAATCTGGCGTTCTGATTTAAACCTAGTCCTTTCTCCGCCAGAGTTATCATCACTATCATCTGTAATTAAAACATACAAAACGTAACTAATTAATTGGTTGAACATGAACTAAAATGTTTCTAAATATTAACAACTTAAAATAAGTACAAATGCTTAAGTAACAACTGGTATGGAAAAAACTAAAAGACAAAATAATCTGTTCATAATTATTTCCATTCATTTATATTTGTAATTTCATTTCATGAGTAATTGATATGAATGAAATACGATCTAGTTAACATCTAGACTCAACTACCAGGTTTTCTATAACTCAATAAATGGCCTTGAGGCTAAGTTGCCTCAAGTAGGTCTCCTGACCCCAGAATCAATCCATTACTGATACTGATACAATTATTTATGACCACTGCCAGACCTCAATGCAAACTCAGGAGTTGAGTGCAGGACCATATCTTTTCTGAAAATGTATTATGGATTTGTAAATTCTTAATATCAAAAGTCTTAGAATTTTTAATATACCTAACTTTTCTTAATTAACCAATGTTTTGCTGGAGAGAATCCATGAAATTATATAATTAATAAGACCATTTTAATTTTACAACACAGTATTTTTTTTTCAATGGTAACATTATATTATAGATTAACATTATAGATAGCAATATGTTATAACCCTCAATTATGACAAAAATTTAATTTTCTTCCAATATAACTACCTACTACCTATTCAACCAAAAAGCCTAATTATTGTTTTTTAATCTCAAATCACATGCATGTTCTTTATGTCGGCCTTGCTCTCCTTGTCATCCTCTTACTCCTGTCTGACGGAGATCTTGCTCTGCGTGATCTAGCCATCTCAATCGTGGTTGCCTTTGAATTCTGTTCTTCTTGCACCTGGGTTCTCAACATTAACATATACTTAGATTTGCAAACCGCATTTTTTACAAGCTTCTTCCAGTTATTGAAAAAACAGCTATTAAAAAAAACTTGAACCTTCTATACCATCATGCGTACCTCAAGTGATTGATATCTCGTGTTTCGCCACATCATACCTATTAATCTGATTAATTTACATGGTACACCAAGTGCTTTTAAATCGGCTAAAGCTTCTTTTCTATTTACTTTCATATGCTTGTTTAAAATTTATAAATAGATGATGTAATCTATACTGAATTCAAAGGACTTCTCCAAGATTTGCCTATTAGAAAAGAAGTGGTCGACTGTCAATCTCTCTGTTCTAAAACCCAATTGAAATTCACCAAGGCAGTTTCAACCCATTTTACATGACGTTTGTTTATAACAATGGATAGTACTTTATACATCACTGGGAGAAGTGCTGTACCTCTGTAATTTTTACAATCCATCTTATCACCCTTTTTATAAATCGGACACAAGTTAGCTCTGCTCCACTCCCTTGACATTTTTCATAGATCCATATATCCCAAATAAGGGAATAAACTTGTTCCACTACAGCATCTCCTCCATATTTGAGGAATTGACCATGCATTCCGTCTATGCCTAGTGCTTTATAGTTTTTTAGTGACATTATTGTTTCTTAGATGTCCTCTTTTTCTGGGGGTTTTTCTTCATCATCAATAAGGTCATCATTGAAATTAATGTCTCCTTCCCTTTATATACATAGATATATATAGATACATTTTATTATTTATTATATATTCTCTTACACCTTTTTCGAGTAGACTCAGGCATATCCATAATAAAAAAATATGAGGCTTAGATTTACGGGAGATATATAGAAAACACAATAAAAAATCCAAGTCTCTGAGTCCTTTTTAACGAATTTTGAGATTGAAATTTTGTCAAAAACTGTACTGTTCATTTAGAGCTCCTAAAATCCATTAACTGAATAAAATGGTACAGTAAATATTAGTTATTATTACGCTTAGAATGTACATTTGTAGTGTGTTAAAAAAATGAAATGACTAAATAAAAAGCAAAACATAAAAAAGATAAAAACAAACCATTGTCATGAAAAGCTATTGGAATCCGTTTCTTCTTATTACTACCATTTTCAAGAACCTAAAAAACAAAAATATTTTAATAAATAACATTGATAAAATATACAGAATACCAGTATATCACTTTAACAGCAAAAAATAAAAATTCATATTGTTTCCTAGTTATAGAATAACACAAAGTTTTTATGATGCAAAACCATCATGGAAAAACTCAGTTGAGTGAGTACTCGGGCCAAATCTTCTCCTTTCACAACCGTTGGCTCAGAAACAGTAAAACCTTGGTATTAGTACTGAACCCAAGACCCTTCAAGGGTTGTAAATGGTACAGGGTTTTTTTTTTTTTTTTTTTTTTTTTTTTTTTTGGGGGGGGGGGGGGGGTTGTCTGGATATTAATGTAGGTTTATGGTTTTAAAATATAAAAAAAAAAATAAATGATCTAAAATCTTTATTATATCTTCCGAGTTAATCACTTTTCTATGATCTGTGAACCGGCTCTGTTACGAACCAATTCTAAAAAACCATTTTCTATCGAAGTTGGTTGGCAAGATGTCTAGAAAGTAGGGTACATGAGGGAAAGTCTCAACCAAGTTCAAACAATTTTCATGAGCCATGGGAGGGGGGCGAAAAGGGGTTGTGTAACAGGATCTAATTGCGAATAGGGCCTTTCGAATTTACCAAAGATGGCTTCATCAACACCTATTTCTGGTGCACAGTGAACAATATATTTTGGTAAATATATTGTTTGGTAAATATATATAAAACATGAAATCTTGTATTAATTTCCAGAAAAGCCAATACTTAAAAAGATTACTCAGGCTGAGTTGTACAGTCCACTCTAGGTCCTGATATCTTTCAGAAGTCCTTTTTGTTTGGTCCCCTTAGAATCGATGATAAATGTTTAACATTTAAAGCTAGTTTTAAAACAAAAAGAATTTCAGTAGAAGTGGTAATTAATTCATCAATCCTAATTGTAATGATCCTTCTATTCCATCATGTGTACCTCAAGTAAATAATAATCTTATTGAATAAATGATTAAATTGACATGCAGCAAAATAACAGATCTGTATTCGAATTTTTGGTAACAATAAAAAAGCCTGACTCCACATCTGCTACAGCCAGAAATACCTTCTTATCGATTATGAGTTCTTGATTTATTTTAATGGTTTCACAGCTTCTCTAGTAGGGATAAGATTACTCCCCATTATTCCCCACCATAGAGGGAAACCACCTTCTTTCAAATTTAAGTCATCTCTTAACTGCCCCTAATAACAATACTCACGGTGTATAATAAAACCAAGGAGATAATATTAATTTTTTATAACTTATCACTTTGTGATTATAGCTAAACATGAAGTAAACAATAAACTATCACAATATTTATTACACTTACTTCTTATTTATATAACCTCCTCTAAAATATGATTCCTCATGGCTTATATTTTTATTATGAATAATGATTTCATGCTCTTTAATATCCTTAAACATCATCAAAATACTGATTATACTATTTTTTTATAATAAGTATTATACTATCATGGATTATGTGTAGATAAGTACATAAATTTTTTTAACTACACTCACAATAATTATATTTCCTAAACTAAGAGAGATATATAAATAAATATGAATCTCAAAGTGAAGTGAAGGAGCAAAATCAATAATTAGGGGTTGTGGGAGTTTGAAAATTTCGGTGGAGCTGTACTTCAGTCTTGTTACCAAATTATTTTGTCCTAAGGAAAGCCTAAAAATGCAATAAACTGAAATACTTTCAAAATATGCAATATTAAATTGAAAAAATGTGAGAAGATATGGATACAAACAGCATTGTTAAAGTGAAGAGTTATTTCTTTACTACTTTAAAAAGACCCCTACCAGTAAAGATCACATAATCAATTAATATTAGCAAAATACCAAGGAGATCAATAATAAGGGCAGCAAAATAAATGAGAGATGAATACAATGAATAATGGTTCATTTATTATGTGTTTCAATTGATTAGGAGTGAAGAAATGACATTAAACTCTAGGGTAACGGTCGGGTTAAGAGGAGGCACCAAACTGGACTCATCCGCGCTACACCCACCAGTTCGATCCTTACGCTTCACTTCGAGTTTACATTTATCAATAGCTCTTTCCTATAACCTCACATGTAAACAATCACTTCTACAGTTTCAACTTGGATTGTGTTGTTTAATGTGTTATATTGATATTTAGTCTTCTTAAATGAAAATAAGTGAAACAGAAGTTAACAAAATGAATTTCATAAAGGATTAAGTGTTTTATCAATTCATGTTTTCTTATTCCCTCTTATCTAATGTGTAAAAGTGTTACAAAACTTAAGAACATTAATTTGTACATGGATATGGTGTTTTATATATTTTTATTTGTTGTATCAATTGGAGTGATAAAATTTCGGTACGCATATTTTGTGAATGGATTCTTTGTCATCCATAATACTTATTGTCCTAAAGTGTAACAGATTTTATAATGTAAATAAGTAAAACAGAAGTAAACAAAATGAGTTTCATAAAGGATTGTGTTTTATCAATTCATGTTTTCTTATTTCCTCTTATCTAATGTGTAAAAGTGTTACAAAACTTAAGAACATTAATTTGTAAATGGATTTGGTGTTTTATATATTTTTAATTGTTGTATCAATTTAAGTGATAAAATTTCAGTATGCATATTTTGTGAATGCATTCTTTGTCATCCATAATACTTATTGCCCTAAAGTGAGACAGATTGTATAATTATTTCAATAAAACATATCGATCTAAAAATAAATGTGAGAAAGTATATCATAGGTTTCATACTTTCTTATTTCCACTTCCCTTGAGAAAATATAGCAGAAATTAACATCATAACTTTCAATAAGGATTCTGTCTTATATTATATCGCTTATAACATGGAGAATGGACAATGTGAAAATAATCACAGATTAAGAGGTAAATGACATCATATAGTTGTAAAAATATTGGTGTAATGTTATAGATTAATGTATTTTTAAACATTTTTAGAAGCCTGATGATGGAGCATTGTCTCCGAAACATGTAGCTGCAAATGTTAAATAAATAGGAGTTATGTGAAATAAATACTTAAGGATTCTGTCTTTTAAATATTTACAATTTGTTATAACACTTCCCTCACATCACAAAGTTTATCAGGAATTAACATTACTGGTGGTTTAGCATTATATTAATTTTCATTTAATACAAAATTAATTCAAAATTGATTTAGTGTCTTATATTTTGACACTTTCCTATTTCTCATTTTAATATCATAAGGTAAACAGAAGTTAATAGTACTTTGAACAGGGATTTAAAGTTTCTCCGTAAATAAATGAGAATAACCTTTCCCCTCGAAAAGTAGCGACTAAAACACAGAAATAAATCGGAAGAAGGTAAGAATCAATAAAAGGTATTCTCGGCAGGCGTAGGAGCTGCCTCCTCTAAACCCGACCGTTACCAACTCTAGTAGTAAAAATTACTGAAGGTTTATAACTATTTATTTCATGCATCGAGGTGATAAAAAAAACTGATAAGGGGTAAGATATAAATATTTTCTCATTGATTAGAGAACAAACCGCAGTAGCAGACATAAGTAATGACTAAATTTAAAAAACAAGCACTTCTCTACCTTAAATAAATAAATATATAGAAATACTAGAGCTAACCATTGTTAATTTTTAAAACAGAGAAAAAGACAAAGCGAAAGATGGAAAAATGTTAAGAGTTAGGTCACAAATTCAAGATAAGTATTTTGCACTTGAGCTATAGCAGAACTAGGGATGTAATATATTAGCAACTAATAACATTTTTGTGAGATACAAATATTATCCATACTTACTTCTTCATCATTTAAAGTCAAATCCTCGTCAACTCCAAGCTCAAGATAGTCATCATCTTCCTGGCTCATCTTTCTGGATATCACAAATAAATTAATTATAAAAATAAAATCCAAATACTGACCAATTTTTATTATAATTCAAAATAATAAGGTGTAATACTTACTCTCCTTCATTACGAGCAGATTTAACCGGCTTCTATAATTCAAAAATGAAATTAAAACTTGTAAGTATAATGGGCAATTCATATAGACTATTTCTATAAATATCTAGAAATTATACATACAAAATCGTCACCATCATCTGCTAAAAGAGCATCTTCTTCTGCAAGATCCAATTCTTCAAAATTGGTTTCACTTAAATCACCATCCTCAAGCAAATCATCACTAAATAAAAAAAACAAAACAAGAAAAGAATATTATCTAAATATCATTCTGATTAAATTTATATTTAAAGCAAAGTTTAATTATTAATCAAATCAAAAGTAAATAAGAGAAACTAACTTGGAATCAGCCATGTTGTAAACAATGCTAGAACAAATTATTGGTCTATGTGACCTCTATGTATTAACTTTTAGTATCTCGATTAAAAAAGATTGATATAACTTAAGTTAAAACATAAAACCGAAATAAAATTTCACTTCTTCCGATTATTATAACTAAAATAAAACATCTCTTTCATTATCTCTTTACTATTTAAGCTAATATATGTCATATATAATTGGTGTCATTATTTACGTTCGTTTACGAAGCGGTATCAAACATAAACGGGACTAAACTCTGTAACTCCTAATTTATTTAATAAATATAAAAATATATATTATTTTTCTTTATACTCTCTCACCCTAGAAACATACAGATTTTAAGCTTCTTTATTCTATCATCGTAAAGGCTCTTGGGACATTCGCGTAGCCTATGAACCACAAAAACTATCCCCATCATATCTGCCCTAGTTTAAGTACGTAATGAGATTAAGGCTCCTCTAGGAAATAAACAAAGGCTTACAACACTATGTTTTCGTCGAAATTTCGCCCTCCGCGTGCTTCTTTTTAGGGATCCTTGGAAGTCACAAAGTGTTGTCTAGATTAAAGGATGCTCAGGAGTTTCCTTTCCAAATGCAGCCACTTTTTTTAGTGTTGCCATGCATAAGAATCACTAACCTATTGACTTCCTATTTTTGCTTCAAAATGAAAATTTCATAACAACCAGTTCACAATAAAATTGCGCATTAAATGTAACTCGATCTTCAATACAATCAACGTAGAAAGTACCTAAAAATTTGTGACTAAAACCATGAAAAGTACAACTGTGCCTTTGCCTACACTGGTGCCATATAGTCGTTCTTAACCCTTATCCTGGCAATGGGAACTACAGTTCCCATCAACTTTGGTCAATATTTATAAAGTAACTAGCTGGATGGGGGTCTCGCAAACAGTGTTGTCCTTTTAAGCAAACCCTTCTCTTCACGTAGCCAGACTTGCAAGGTGGGCGGAACGCGATGAGCTTAGCTATTCGACGATATTTGTGGCAAAGTCCGGTTTAGCTGATAGACATCGTTGGCTTGGCAAGTCAGGTATGTTTACAACCATTTTTGATTAATTATTCTTTGTTTCTCAGAACTGTGATCTGTTGATTCTTATAGATTGAGTTGTTTTCTAACGGAAACAATTAAAAAATAGTCGAAATTTCCATTCACACTTTTATAATCAAAGAAATTAACATGGGAACCTCAGTTCCCCGTGCCAGGATACCAGTACATCTACTAGGGGAACCTCAGTTCCCCTTGCCAGGTTACCAGTATACCTACTAGAAGAACCTCAGTTCCCCTTGCTTGGATACCAATATTCCAAAAAAGTTAACATTTTGACTAAATAAAAAAATTATATCTAACTAAATTAACTAAAATTATACTTTTAATTAATTGTTCATTAATTACTTAAACAAATTAGCTACTATTGTACTATTATTTTATTATTATACCGCTGAATAATGTATTATTTCATATTACAGCTTAAATGTCTGCAATTTATCAAAGAATATAATGCTTACATGGGAGGAGTAGACATATCGGACATGCTCATTGCATTTTATCGTACTCCTTTCAGACCCCACCGGTGGTACTTACCAATATTTGCTCAAATGCTAGACATTTGCACCAACAACGCTTGGTTATTGTACAGGAGGGACATAAAAAACCTGCGAGAAATAAAAGGAATGGAAGTGAAAAGGAGGTAGAAAAAAATTTATAGAAGAAGAAGCAAATAATCAATGAAAGGCGATTGAGGACGGGTCAAAAATTTGAAAACAGAGATAAGTCGCCAATAGAAGATGCATCTAAACTCCCGGAACAGAGTGGATTCGACTTAGGGGGATTTGAGCAAAATGAAGGAGACAATTTAGGAATAGGTCGAACCAAAGAACAGAAAAAACAAATAGAGAAAGAAAGAATGTTACTGAAACACTAGCTGGAAAAAAAGAGAATTCAAAACAAGTACTGATGGACGTGAACTATCCCTCAAAGAATTTAAGGGAAAGAATCTTTTCTTTCATTTACGTAAGGAGTCGTCCTTCTAGTATTTTTTAGTTTCATAAGAAGTTTTATTTTTTTTTAATTTAAGACTTTTAGTTTCTTATTTTTTAAAATGTTCTGTTTAAGTTAATGTGGCATTCGAGTTGATGTCATAGTGATAACAACTAATGTGATTTTGAAAGACTGAATTTTTTTTTTTTTTTTTATATGTGCTGTGATTACCTAGAAGTAGGGTGACAAAATCTCAGAAAACAAGAGATATTTATTTTTAATATAATATATAAATTAATGATTTTTAATTGTTTAACCTTCCTAATTTTCCTAAAAGGCTACCTGGCAAGGGGAACTACAGTTCCCATTTATTATAAATGACCATAACAGTAATTAAAACTAGTTTTGGCCGTATTGGATAATCGTTTTAGTATGTGTGAAGGCCAAACATCGGTGTTTTCAAGTGATTTTCAAAAAAATCCCAATATTTATGTTTTTGCCAGGAAAAGGGTTAAACCAGAAAAGGTTTTGACTTGGGCCGGTTGTAAGCGTTTCAGCTTCTCCACAAGTTACTCAGCTTCTCCACATCATACAGCTTCTCCACAATTGTTTTTCTCTCCTGGTAGATTTTGTCGTGCTATTTAGAGTAGCTCCCTACTGGCGATTTCGTGGTAAGAAGGTACCTTTGATTCGTGCCACTATATGTCTTAACATATCGGCTAGAATCACCCCCTCTTCGGCCAAATATATGCTGATAATCAAAACATGCACTTTTTTTCCATTGCGGTTTTTATTGATGCTAATGGGAACTGAGAGAGTTGTGATCGTTTCTTTCATCTCCCCAATGATTTAGGCTTACTGCGCATCACTGCCATTTAGAGGTCCTCTGAAATTTTGAAGAAAACTAGTCCCATTGGTATATGATATAATCTTGTTCTTCGGGTAAATACAATAAAAATAAATAAAAGGCTTAGCGAACCCAAAGGTTTGATGCCGACGCGCAACGTTTTTCGAATAAGACTATAACGTATATAACGTTTTTTTGGCGGTCGATTTCAAGGTAAAAAGAACGATCAAAGTAGTACCTAACTCCACAGGTCAAAATTTGTTAAAACTATTGATTCTTTTAATCTAAATTTGTGTATCATCCTATTGATATTTTTTCATTATTCTTTTATAGTTAGTGAATATAGACGATCGTTATACCAGGAAGCCATGCTCAAAACAAGTTTTTTATAGTTTAACCTATTATATAATTTTTTTAAAAGTGTCGTAAACTAAAGCATTTTTTAAACTAAAAAGGCCTATTACTAAAAAGTACCCCAAAGTACCTCTCTGAAATTCATGGTACAGGTGCCTTAGAAGGTATATGAAATAATCATGAAACATTTAGCTGCTTTTATCTGCTTTCTTGTCTGAAAACGAATTTTGAATATCGCGAAGAGAGTTATTTCATATTTGGCAAAACTGTAAGGGCATTGATTTAATATGAATTACTATATTTAAAAAACTTAAATTAGAGGATATTTATACCAACATCAATGGCTGCACTGAAGAGATATTTAAAATTGGTAGTTACGAAAATTAAAACGAAATAATAAGAGGCTGGAAAACCCCGGAAAGTTATTAGGAGATTGAGAAAATCACTTTTATAAGAAAAAATCATTTTACATACGTTTATAAAGTTACAATACACACAAATACATAAGAATGGATGTATATATGCATGTTTTTACTGTACGTATTGAATTTTCATTTAGATACAAAATCAGTTATGTTAATTTGTTTTTTACTAAGGGGAAAAAATGTGTAATCGAAATTAATGAAACTGTTGTAATAGGTGTAAACGGAAGATGTTTATAGAACAGTATTAGAGTTTGTTTTGGTTTTAGCTGTGAGATTACTAAGAAAAAACAAGGATGTAAGTAGTATCTAACTCGACAGGTCACATTTAGTCAAAATTATTGATTCTTTCACTTGAACACTCTGTATAATCTTGTTGATATTTTTTCATCGTTAGTTTATAGCAAAAACCAAGAAAAAAAAGAAAACATTACCCATTACAGACATCATCGCAGCAGACCTTTTTAAAAATCCAGATAGTAATTATTCTTGCTCCTCATCCACCGATGATTCCTCTGGGGAAGATGTGGACTCTTCAGAAGACAACATGGAGTGATAGTGAATGTGGCACGAATATGTCAACTGCAATGTCAAATGTTTTCAGATTTAAGGTTTATAAAAAACAGTTATATTGTTTCAAGTTTCCTCTAATTTATTATATTCTTTATCGTTGTTACTTATGCGCTTTGATTTCACCTTATTTTAACTCCATTGTTTATGTAAATCAGGTTGCTATATCTATGCTAAATGTCCCCTCTGTAGTACCAAATGTTACCACCACGTAGCGTGCCAAAATAAACAAAATTTAGATTCCTCCTCAAATCTCAACAGATCATCCGATTTTAGTTCTGTAAAGTTCATTTTGTTCCATATTTCCGTAGAATCTGATGTATCTATTTTAAAAGGCCATATATGTGATATTTACAATTTTAGGTTCAACAAAACTACTGTCTAGTATTTTTTAAAGAAAAGTCAACTAATAGGCAAGTGTAGAATAATAAAATATAAATATTGGCGAAAAAAAAATTTTAATTATACGTACAACATCGGCCGAAACTCATAAATACGAATTTCTATGCAAATGTTTTTGTTTTGTTTTCCAGGTAGCATCTATCATCTATCTACATCTATCATGACTATAGCAGCCTCAAACTACAAATCTAAAATAAGATTTCCATCGAAAGGTTGTTTTGGGACTCAAAATAGAATTTACACGATCCGAAATGAAAATTTCGAAAAATTATAAAAGTAAACAATAATTAAACTATATAACCAAAAACACTGCATACTTATTGCAAATATATTTAAAAAGGCGGGGTGCATCAAAATATAAGAAGGAGTTAGGAAAAATCACGTTAGAAGTATGCCAGAGGATAAGCGATTATAAACACTGATCCCCTACCCTCCTATAATAGTCCAGTAAAATAAGGGTTTGCCGAAGAAAAAACTGCGGAACTTTTATTCTCAACGGATCTTTATGTTTTTTGCGGTGCTGAATCCGAATCTGAAGTTTGCTACCACCGCAACCATCGGCTTCATATTCAAAATCGCAAAAAAAAAAAAAACCGTTATTTTCGTTTTTTTTTTTTATCCATAACACCATAACGAAGCTTTTTTCGAAGAAAGTCTTCTAACAAATGCTCCGAAAGTATTTGTCCGATTCAAAATGTTTTTTTTTTGATCTGAAATCTGAAAGGTGATTAAATTTACAATTAGATCTTATATATGAAATTTTTATCAAAATTCTTGAAATACACAAGCTATCACGCTGAAAATCACTTACTTTTGTAAAATAAATGTTTTTTTGGCACATTATCGCTATATCACCAAAACCATTTGTCGGATCCAAAATTTAATATTTTTATCTAAAAGCTGGTTAAATGTACTATTGGCTCCTATATATCTAACTTATAATTAACACCGGGAAATACCCACACCAGTCTACTGAACATGTCATAATTTACATATTTTGCCAAAACATACACATTTAACGTGCTAGCTTGGGTGGTTTACAGGATTTAATATAATTTACATATATAGCATCTGATAGCGAATTTAATCAGCTTTGAGATAGATAAAAGAAATTTGGAATCGAACAAATATTTGAGGAGTTAGAGGAACAAATGTGCCAAAAAACACGAGGATTTTACAATAGTACGTTTTTATTAGCGGGCTGGCATGTACATTTTACGGAGTTTGGTTAAAAATTTATTCTTATAGTAAATTTAATCAGCTTTAAGATGAAAAAAAGTAATGTTGTATCGGACAAATAGTTTCAGAGTTATAGCCAAAAGAGTACGACAAACGTGTTTTCGCGGAGCTTTGGGACTGACGGCAAATTGGACAATTTCTCCATTTTTTCCCAATAACGTAACTTCGCGAAAAATGGTCCGATTTCGGATTTCGTTTTTTCATTATGTAGGTACTAGTTCCAGCTACAATTAATATTTGAAGACTTCCTTCGAAAAAAGGTTCGTTATCTTTTTATAGATAGAAAAACAAAAATAATGTTTTTTTTTGGCGGTTTTTTGCGATTTTGAATATGAAGCCGATGGTTGCCGTGGTAGCAAACTTCAGATTCGGATTCAGCACCCTAAAGAACATAAAGATCCGTTGAGAATAAAAGTTCCGCAGTTTTTTCTTCAAAACGGCCTTTTGGAGAGCCTTTTATTTTACTGGACTATAAAGACGCTCTATGAAGCATTATTTTGGAGGTCCTACAACTTTTGTTCTATTTCACTTTCCCAATGATGATTTTATTGACTAGAATTGTAACATTGTTCATATATAACGGGAAAAGGATGTAAATAAAAACATTATTTTATTATTAATTTATATAAAACTAGTTGAAAAAAAAAGGAATCCACAAAATTCCTATTACTAATTAAAAAAATTAAAATTACTTATGCTATATTACTGCACATTAAAAAATATATATATTATGAAAAATATGATATATTATTTTTGCATAAATGTTGCTTATTCTTAATAAGGAATAATTATATTATGAGCTGTATTCATTAAAATTATTTACATTTTTAATACCCAAATCAAAAAGATTTAGTACTTTTCTTCTTTTTTTTTGATTTCATATAAAAGTGATGAGTACAAAAAGTGATTGAATTTTTCAATTGAATGAGTTTAAATAGGCAGTTTCCTTCTTTCCCTTCCTGCCGCGCGTATTCCTGAGATATAAAACTCATTTTTCTATCTTACGTTTTGCCATAGGAATCCACAGTCAAGATTATGCTAGGTTCGGGAAAAAGAAGAAGGTAGAAAAGACGTGAAATCCCTAGACGGCATAGGATCAAAGGAAATATCAACATTTCTAATACTATCGTAGGTTCAAACAACAATGGTCTGGTAGGACAAGATGTTTACAACCATTTCTTTGTGAAATTGAATTTTTTTTTTTTCATTTTGATCAATCCATTTAATTGTTTCACAAGAGTAGTTTCATTTCTTATTTATTCGACATATCACACACAGTATAGGCTTATTTGACTATTCTCCTCCTTCAAAACTCTAATCTCAAAGTAAAGGTAATAATAAATAATTGCAAGCTTTTTTGTATGAGAAACTTCCCACATTTTTTTTACGTCCCGGGGTCTAAATTGTAGAAAAAATGTGTTTTTTTACTGCTTAACATTTGAAAACGGTTAGACATAAGAAGTAATTCATTACAAACCTTTTGATTTAAATAAGAAGTAATTTTGGGAAAAATTTGATTTCGTAAATACTATTTTTATTTATTTTTTTAAAATTATTTATTTTCCGCATACCCTCTTTTCTCTAGTCTATTCGGGCCCCTGTTTTGGTCAACAAACACGGAAGGCTACAAAGACAAAGAAAATATTTATAAATATATTACAATGGATCTAATAAGGTATTTGATCGCAAAAGGGAGTGTGTACGTTTTTAAAACCCCTTTACTGCGAAATAAGTATATTTTGCCCCTTATGATTCCATTTTATTCATTTTTTTTTTCTGTTTGGTGACTAAATTGCTGAGAGAATATATATTGATATTTACAACCTTACAATCAGAAAATGGCTAGCTGTATGAATAAATTTATTAAAAACATTATTGAAACGTTTGATTCCGAAAAAACATTCCTACTTTATTTTTGACATTGACTATATCTCGAAAATGGTCGACTTTAGAAAAATATGTTACAAATCTAAATTAAAGCTGATTACATTTCCTATAAAATTGATTATGTATAAATTTGTCGAAATTCTAATGGTTTTCGAGATATACGTTATTGAAAATCGGTGATTTTCGGGGAAAAAAAAAAACAAATGTTACCTCACTTTTTGTAATACTTTTATTTCTAGTACCTTCCCCGATCGTTCCTCAGAAAAAATTACATAGTCAAAATTGTAGAGCATTAAATTTAATTTAATTTCATATATAAGTTTCTGGTATTTGAAGCAAATGTTTAACAAAAAGTGAGGTAAACATTTTTTTGTTTCTAAAATTATCGATTTTAAATAACATATATCTCGAAAACCGTTGGAATTTCGACAAATATGTATATAATAAATTTTATAGGAAATTCAATTAGCTTTAATTCCGATTAGTAGCATATTTTTCTTGAGTCCACTGTTTTCGGGATAAGATCGAAAAATACGAAATTGGGACCTCTCTTCTCCCCCCCCCAACCTTAGCTCAACCTCCAGGTTCGGAGACTTTTAGTAGGTTTGCCTTCTAATTGCTCCTGGCGAAGCTGTGACATCAGAAATTATCGCATATTTCATGCAATCTACACCCCTCATTTCAACACTCTTTGACTAGGGTCGCACTTTTCTGCGAAAACACCTATATCACCATTCATTTGGCTACAGTTCCGAAACTAATTGTTCGATCCGAAATTTCTTTTTTTTCATCTGAATGCTCATTCAATTTACTATAAGAACCTATATATAAATTTATGATCAAGTTTCGTAAAATAACCATACCAGCACACTAAAAACCGCGACCTGTTTTGAAATTCAAACTTGTTAAAGTAATTGGATTATTTAATCTGGGCTGCAAAGCCCAGATAAACTTGATAGTATTGGTTATTTGTAAGGTTAATCATATTTAAAAAACCAAAGGTCCTTTATTTTTTATACAATATTTTTTCGAAATCAGGAACACAAAATATATAGGAAAAGATGATATTTTTGGCCGGCTAGACCTACAAGTTACCTCTCTGTGCGTTGGTGTTCCATATTGGTGTTATTTTATTAAACTTAAATTCAATTGAAAAATTCAATAACTTTTTGTACTCATCACTTTTATATTAAATCAGTAAAAGTACTAAATCTTTTTGATTTGGTATTAAAAAAGTAAATAATTTTAATGAATACAGCTCATAATATAATTATTCCTTATTATTATTTTTAATTAGTAATAGGAATAGATAATACTTTATTGTTTGTGAATTCCTTTTTTTTCAACTAGTTTTATATAAATTGATAATAAAATAATGTTTTTATTTATATCCTTTTCCCGTTATATATGAACAATGTTATAATTCTAGTCAATAAAATCATCATTGGGGAAGTGAAGTAGAACAAAAGTTGTAGGCCCTCCAAAATAGGGCTAGAGCATGTCGTTATACCCGGCGGCGGAAGTTGGGGGATCAGTGTTCATAATCGCTTATCCTCTGCCATACTTCTAACGTGATTTTTCCTAATTCCTTCTTATATTTTGATGCACCCCGCATTTTTAAATATATTTACAATAAGTATGCAGTTGTTTTGGTAATATAGTTTTAATTATTGTTTACTTTTATAATTTTTCGAAATTTTCATTTCGGATCGTGTAAATTCTATTTTGAGTTCCAAATAACCTTTCGATGGAAATCTTATTTTAGATTTGTAGTTTGAGGCTGCTATAGTCATGATAGATGTAGATGCTACCTGAAAAACAAAACAAAAACATTTGCATAGAAATTCGTATTTATGAGTTTCGGCCGATGTTGTTCGTATAATTAAAATTTTGTTTTCGCCAATATTTATATTTTATTATTCTATACTTGCCTATTAGTTGACTTTTCTTTAAAAAATAATAAAAAGTAGTTTTTTTGAACCTAAAATTGTAAATATCATATATATGGCCTTCTAAAATAGATTCATCAAATTCTATGTCCATTTTATTAATAAATCCGTTTTCCGATCTAAAAAATGTCTATTGGTTTCTTAATTAGGAGGAATCTAAAATTGACCCCGTAGGTGCTGCGATCTCTTGAGGCAGAAACACACCAAAGTGAGGGGACATTTAGCCTTAAGTAAGTCAGACTTTTTTCCCCCTGGATTGGCCATTCATCGCAATGTGCGACGATACAAAGTCAGAAATATCTTCCATCTTTTTCAAAATATCATGAACACTTTGATCATCAATTCTCAATTCAGCGGATGACACTTAAACACTTTCACCTTTTTCTATTAAGTTTTTATGGGTTAATTTTTGTTTAAGCATAAAAACATTTTGTATTTTTTTTTTTTTATTATTACCATTATTATTTTTTTTTTTTTGACATTTCGATAGTTCCTATTTAAATGAAGACTAAAGCATAACTGAGTAAATAGTTTTGCTTAGTAGGCAAACAGGTCAGTAATAATATCACAGATAGATTTGAAAACAGTATTGCTTCATAATATGAATTGGATTAGTACACCGGAAACATCTCATTTATACGATACGTATAAAAGACAGCTTGACCTGGTTTTTCATTCATTACTTTTTTAAGATAATTAAAAATAATAAGTATAATAATAACTATAAATAATTACCCATCACGTAATCGTTAGAAATGACGTAACTAATTTTTATTAAATTAATATGATACAAATAAAATTAATGGTGAAAAATTAAACCTTATAAAAAAAATCGGAACCACGGATAATGGGGGCCTACTGTATAGTATTTTCCTTATGGTTGTGACTTGAGTGGTTTTATTTTACCTTATTTAAACTCTATTATTTATGTAAATCAGGTTGCCATGTCTGTTTAAGCGATACAGACTTTTTTCCTCCTAGATTGGTCATTCGTCCCACTGTGCGACGCCACCAATCGTTGACCATACACCTCCCTCCAGCTCACTCCCTCAAAACCCAAATCCCCAAGTTCGGCCCTCACGCAATCCTCCCATCTACGTCCTCGGTCTACCCCTCGCTCGTTTGCCCGACAGCTCAAAACTGGTTACATTTTTTCGGAATTCGGTCATTACTAAACGCGGCGACTTGACATGTCCATTTTAACCGTCGCGCTGTTACTATATGAACTATATTTACCGGATATAACTCCCGCTCTTCCGCATTGTGAAGCCTTCTAAATTTTCGATTTTCTTCATCCTTTTTTGGGCCATATATTCTAGGCATTTAGTTCCTCAGGTCATTTACTATTAATATACTTTTAATTATTAAAACATCAGAAATAATAATTAATTCCTTCAATAATTATCTTTGTTTGTTAACATGTCCCTATAAAGAGCAGTTTTAATTGTGTAAAACATTTGAAATGAAACGTGTAACTCATTAAACTGTATTTTCATGGTTTTATGCTGTTTCGTTTTCGTAAAGGAAAAATGCAAGTCAAGATCAGAGCCGTGAATGGTGAGGATGTAAATGAACAGACATTCCAAAGGTGGTTGGCGAAATTTTGCTATGGCAATTTTACTCAGGATTACCAAGAATGCTCTGGCAAACCATCAACAATATATGACGACCAAACTGTATAAGTGATTGAAAATAATCGAAGCAATACTAATAGTGTGACAGCCACTACTCTCTATATCACATACTATTCTAATTTACACAAGAATACTAAGTTTTAACAAAAAAAAAACAAAAACGATTTTCTGATCAACCCAATATTTGATTCAAGCGAATAAAAAGTAACATTTTAACTTACTCAAAGTTAAAAAAACTAATTATTTTCCTTCAAATTTCCTAATGATTGTCGAAGAAGGGCCTCCGTTCTATCATATTTACCCTTTTCGTTTTGAAAATCTGGTTATCTTCATGACATCAATAATTTTTTTCAAGTTAAATTAACTAGGATATACAATACCTTCAATAAATGAAATTCATGAATAATTAAAACTATTTACTAGGTACGCCTGATTCTATAGAAGGATCAGTTCCTAAATAAAAGTTAGGCTAAAGGTTTGAAATAACTATTTATTTCATTTTCGTAGCTGTGATATTAATAAGATCATGCCTTAAGTCGGCAATCTTAAAAGCAACTGTTAACCAGACCATTATTTCTCTAAGAAGTGAAATATTGCGTGTTTGGTTCAATAGAATCGCTACAAGCGCCCAACTTTTACACTTTCATAAAGAGCTAATTACAGATATGTGAATGCTGAAGCAAGTATTACGAAGTTGAGGCTTCCTTGCATTTTTGATGGAATGCAGGGATCGCCGAAGATACTAAGTCCAGTAGCTTGTTACCGTTTTCAATTTATTACGAAAAATGAAAAAAAACTATGCTAACAAGTTAGTTAACAATTAAGCATTAAACTTTATTAAAAACAAAGTGTTTACAGGCGGTATTTGCAAACATTAAGCTTTAATTAGTGACAATTTAACTTATAATTAACTTGTTACATATACTATGGATAATCCTCTGGTGAAACTGCAATGTTTCTGTGCAGTAATTTTACCTAACTTTTATTAGGAGATCCTAAACAGCAGCATGTCGTAAATTAAAAGGAAAGAACTCAAATTACAGTATGTGCTGACAAGAACAAATACAATAAAATATAACTAACTATATTGAGAAAATTGAGGGATGAGAATCGCTACAGTAAAGACAGCCACACAGCTCTTTTTAATCAGGAATTGGTAACACAGTGGATAATGTTAATTTATTTCATCACAACCTGAGAAAAAAGTTAGCTGTATAGGAACAAATTTTTTCATCATTGCGCTCCATGGTTTGGAACTGTTAGTAGTATTCCTCGATGATGCCATTTACCAAGTTTCGAATTGATGAACTCCATTTTCTACCTCATTGAAGTTGGTTGATGTTTTTCCCATGAGGAAATGAGACATTGGCAATCTGATGTTTCTAGGACTATATGCTGGGTAAAGGAGCTCACTCTGATAATGATTTCCTTACAAGGCTCACCTTCATTATAGTTTTAGAACCACCTTCGCACCAGCCTTTTATTTAAAAAATCTTCATCCTCAAGTTAACAAACAGTGGCCTCAGCAGCTGGAAACTACTGTTTACAATTATAGAATAGAAAATAAACTTTATTCTAGGACGATGTCCCCTAAGAATAATATAATGTACAAAAATAAATACAATGAGTCTGGTTAACATAAGATGAAATAAAAGATATTGACAATCTGATTAACTATTTACAATTTTACAAATAAAGAAAAAAAACATACAGATGAAATAAAAATTATGAAAATTGTAGGATTTTATTAAATACTAGCATCCCCCCATTGCAGCTTTGCCTGCTCTAATAAGTAAATAACTCAGAATTAAATTTTATCACTGCTAAACCTTCCTTGCTGAATGAAGATGGTGTAGTGAAAATTTGGTACAGGTTGGTCCAGTAGTTTTCACAAACGAAAAATGGCTTGTCCTTTTTTGTCAATGTGTATAAATGAAAGCTGAAAACATACCTATGTAGATATAGGTAGAGGACATACTGTTGTAGGAATGATCCAGACCTGATTAAACATGAATTTAAAACAATTTATAACTCCGGATTGCAAATACTAGAGTAATTTTGATTCAAAGTCCAAAAACAAGGACTCACATTAAATTAATAATATCCTTTAGCTGAGCTCTATTTCTCAGCAATATTAATCCTAATTCTGATACTTAATTAATGTAATGTATGATCATGATTTCTGTATAGGAAATCTGATGTTTTTTCAAGGCCTGTTTTTATTCTACCAACAAAGTAATTAAAAATTGAGGGTAAATAAATAGAGGCTTTGGGTGATCGCCACTAACCTTAAAAACTAAGATTAAAAGACTGAAGGTAGTGGAGTATGTGGCACCAGAATCTGGACCTCAGACATATCAAATTCTCAGCTTTAATACTAGTTAACATTCCAAGGTTATTTTCATAAACAGAAATGTTAACAAGTCAACATTACTATCGTTTGTTTGGTTAATTAAATGAAAAAGTTAAAAAACAATTATTAGGTAACAAATAAAAATAGTTGTTAACCCATTCGGAGTAATTTTTTTTATTCATAATTGTGGAAATCGATTAAATTTCATTTGTTTTAATTTTAACAGTTTGTTGCTAATTTTTCCAATAAAGTTTTTAATTGACAAGCCTTTAGTTGACACCATTACAAGAGTTATTTGATATACAATGGTTATGGTGATTTATCATATTAGGAAATTAATCAAACATTGTAGTTTATTAGTAAAAAAAAAGATATAGTATTTTTTTGATGTTGGGAGGAGGGGTGGTTAGGTAATATACTTGTAAAAAATATTTGCTTTGGGGCCCAGGGTCCGGTTTGGCTCTCGGCGGCCCCGAATATATTTGGGGATAGCATTCATTGACAAATCCCACCCAAATCATCTTGTTTTCAAATGTTTCATGATATTGATACAACGGAAGAACAAGCAGCTCAACAACTCGATTACAATGTAATTTTGATTGCCACAAGATGTGAATATGAGGAATCAAATTCTGCAAAGAGGTACACAGTATTCAAGAACTTGGTAAAATAATAATAAATTTAAAGCCAATTGTGAAAATTTTTATAAGTCAAAACTTGGAACTCTTAATTGAGCTCCATAAGTTTAAATTCTAGAATAAGGAAGTTCTCTAGAGTTGGTATGTCAGATTTGAACTTTTAAAAAATATTCAATAAAAGAACAGATTAATTTAGTTACTTTGATATTTACAAAATTATAAAAAGAAAAAGAAAACAAAGTGATTCAAGGTTTAGCTATAGAGTTATGATTCTCAAATCTGGGCATCTCAAATTGCACAATTTCTCACAAATATTTTCAGTTACTTAAACATTTATCTGATCACATTTTGAAAATAAAATAGTATAGGAATAAAAGGAGTAAGCTAAAATAGTCAAATCTCTATTGCTAAGAGGTTGGAGAACTAAGTTGTAAACGTGCATGAAAAGTTATGAGAACTACAAGTAGACTCTTAAAATAAAGCTATATAATTAGTTTGACTTTTACTTGCTTTGAATATATTACACCTACATCTGATTAAGGTCTTTTAACTTGATTAAAAAATTAAGCCTTAAATGTAAATATTCAAAATAGATTAATGCAACCCTGAAAAAGATAGTAATCGTATCA
Organism: Euschistus heros; assembly: GCA_003667255.2. NCBI lineage: Eukaryota > Metazoa > Arthropoda > Insecta > Hemiptera > Pentatomidae > Euschistus > Euschistus heros. The sequence continues at coordinate 623,045 of RCWM02000321.1, read as the reverse complement.
TAATTTTAACACGTAATTACTGTGAGATTAAATTATTCAAGAGATCGACTGTTGAATTTTCCTTATTTAAAAGTACTGATAATTATACTTATATATTATACTACTATAGTGTTAGTTATGAAAGTGAATTTGTTAAGGAGTAAAATCATTAAAATGCTAAAAGCATATTTCTTAGCTGAACATATTCTCATTTGTGCACTAAATAACCTCAGAAACAAATTATAATATGTATAATTAATTACCTCTAAAGATATATACAGTGGATAATATATCATGGAAAATATAAAAACAATATTAACAAATACAAATTTATTCCAGGCAATGAACAATTGTTTGCCATAAAAAATAAAATAAAAATAATATATTCTATAATACTCCATTATATACATTTACTAGCTAATTACATAATACATTATCTCGATAAATATTTTGATGCATAAATTCATGAAACAGATTTTTTTCTCTCTCTAAAAATGTTAGTTTAGTTTCATTTTCATGAATAAGCAAAATCTGTTAACCCATTTACAAAAAAAAAAACAAAGATGAAAAATAATATGAATGAAAATTATTAATCAACGGTTTGAAATATATTTAATTATGTTCACAATTCAATGCATTTCATTCTGGAAATATCTAAAAATCTGTACACCATGCAATTTCCATGATACAACAGTTAACAATTACAAAAAAAAAAAATTATATTTTTTATATATATAAATATATAGTTAGTTAACAATCAACTAGCAGTCTTCTAAAAAATATGGATAGGAATAAGAATCATTCACGACATTTCACAAGCCAAATTGAAGTTCTTCGCAAACCTACAGTTGGCCTGGATATAGTGGAAAAGTATTCTTTGTTTACCCTCAAAAGATTATATTTTGTTTCTAAATCACGAGCTTCTTGATTACCAATTTGACGAAATGCATTTAAGCTCCTAAGATTACTGAACTTCTCCATGATGTTCCTGTATCAATAAAACAAATATAATGAGCAACAACAAAATAATTAAATAACAAACTAAAAAAAAAAACAACAACATAGAAATCCATTAAATGGTACAAAGTACATTTAATACAAAAAGTAGGAAAACATTAGTCAATTCAGACAAATAGTTATTGCTCTAAGAGAGACAGAAAACATATAATATTAAATATATATTTTTTAAAGAATTATCTCCATAAACTCCTAAATTGAGTTCTTTCAACTATAGAGGATATTATTAGGTTCACAGCCTTAAACAAAATGTACAAATATCTAAGTGGTCTATAAGAGGGTAAATACATGAGAATAAGCATTTTGAAGAAAAAATCCTGTAACAGACAAAAAAATTGGTTCCAGATCACACTTATCAAGATTTAAGTGTCAATACACGACAAATAAAAATTATAGAATTTTCATGGAAGATATGGTGATACATAAATATTATTTCATCACTAAACTTATTAATTATTCATTTTAACAATGCTATCTTAAACAAGATGGTTAAAGTAAATTTGTTTATAATCTACTTTCTTTAGCAACTCATCATGATGGATACATTGAAAATTGGTAGTTATTTATTTCTTAGATCCTGGGCGTTCTTTTACGCTATTTCTATAAATTTTAATGTTACCTAACTAGCATATAATGTAATATGACTAAATGCAAATATGACATTATTTTTAACAGCAGTGAGCTTAGAACAAAAATACTATTTTATTCTTCCTTTCTGACCACGTATTAATTATATTGTTAGAAACATCTATAAGATCAATAGCATAGTTAGATTATTCTTTGTAAAATTTGATTTCTACCTCTGAATTTTCTTTACAGATGAAGCATGAAGCCAGTCCCAGAGAGATTAAAAATCCTGTTTATAACCTGGTTGGTAAAAATAAATAAAATTTCAATAAACTTAATCCTTTTTTCTTCCTGCTCCCTGTTTCATGGCCTGATCCTTTCCGAAGGCACTAAATGAAATGTCCCTACCTTATGCCACACTATACTGACTAATATGCAGTTGTAACAAGTATAATGCCCTCAAAAAGAATCAGAAGTGAAACTTCAGTGGTCTAATACGTGATACACTAAAGTAAAAAGGAAGGGGGGGAGGACAGCAAAAAGAAAACTATTCGAATAAATAAACTTAGATCGAAAAAGAGAAGTAGGTGAGCATTGAGATAGCTAACCTAGTTGATAGTAAAGAAATGAAGATTATCCATTAAATAAAGCGAAATAGCGACTTCATTGGGCTAAAGATGCTTTGCCTGATTTCTAATCTCAATAAATTATTAAAATGCATGCATACATACTCCCTCACTTCCACAAACACAAATACACATTTGGTAATTGAATCGTTTATTTCAGAAACCACCTAAGAGCGCTTTTTTTAACTTTCGGAAAACTAAAAAAAACTTTGCTTGGGTTCTTTTTGAAATTAACGGATTATTTTCAAGGCTGCCAAAAAGCATTGCTGATATGGAACATAAGTTATTTCTGCACTAAAAGATGTATTTATCTTTAAATTGTACAGTACCACAAAAAAAGCATGTTTTGATATTTTGTCCCTTAGGTGGTTTCTGAAACAAACGATTCAATTATACTTAAGAATTATATATCATACATTTTACTTACAACAAAACTTTTGGGTCTACTTTATAACACCGACTAATCGACAATGATTTAATGTTTGGGAGATGATCCGCTATCAATGAGACAGATGATGTAGTAATTTCAAGGCAATCAGAAATATCCAATTCCTTAATGTTTGAACATCTTTTCACTAAAGTAGCCAGCTCTAAAAAAAGAAATAAATGATTAAATAAGTCACTCGATTTTCTTATTTTCCAAAGTAATACTAATATATATGTATATGCATATTAGGATATTCAGGATGTTTCAATTCTTGATTCCTCCTCTGATTCTTGAGGAAAGAATCGGTATCGAGAATCAATGATCCAAAGTCGATTTCTAAGAATTGATAGATAGTGTTGGCGATAGTTTTGTAAAACATTATTATGTAATTTTTATACAAACGATTCCTCTCTCTAACTATAAAAAAGTATGTAAGATAATTTACACAAATATCTTATACATCTTATAATAACAGAGTAATTTTTCATACCTAGATCAACACTGCTCAGTACAAATTAATAACATTCATTTGAAAAATCAAGCATTCCTATTTCAATCCAGACATCAAATTATTGAAGATATGTATTTGCTGTTGGAAGAAATTGGATTACTTTTTCAACTGCCAAACCTGAAGTACTAAAAAAATTAATGGGACCAGATAATAGCATCATTTTATTATACTTTTTGGTCATTATTAGAGGATTTTTGTGATCCCAGAAATCAGATTACTTTTCATTTCATTAAATGCCCATACTTGAATTCTAACCTAATAGACTATTAAAATCAACATCCAGAGAAATATCAATGCATCCTCCCATCAAGTGTTATGAATATTTATCCTTCTTAAACAGTAGTTGATAAAATGAATTGTTTTTTAAAAATTATTTTAACTTTAATTAACTTATCAATTGTATGATTGGTTCTATAAATTTTTTGCTCAGATCAATAGTTGTAGAACTGTGGAGGACGAAAAATTGGCTAACTTGCAGTAAGTCACACTTTTCCTCAAAAACACGTTTGTCGGTACTCTTTTGGTTATAACTCCAAAATTATTTGTCTGATATAAAATTTGCTTTTTTTTTATCTGAAAGTTCGTTAAATTTACTGTCAGACTCTAAGTATGAAGTTTTGATCAGGTCAAGTGAAACATCAATGCCAGCACGCTGAGAACCCCATACTATTGTAAAATCCTTATTTTTTTGCCCCATTTTCTCTATAACTCCTAAACAATGTGTCTAATCCTAAATTTCTTTTTTACATCTCAAAGCTACTTAAATTCCGTGTCAATACTAGAAATATCAATACTAGCAGGCTAAATGTGTATGTTATGGAAAAACATGACAGTTCTGATATGTTCAGTGTGCTGGCGTGGGTGTTTCACGGAATTTAATCAAACTTTGATATAAAGGATCTTATAGAAAATTTAATCAGCTTTAAGATTTAAAAACAAAAATCAGGATTGAACAACGAATTGTTTTCGAGATATAATGAAAAATGTGCCAAACAAATAAGGATTTCACAATAGTACAGGGTTCTCAGCGTGCTGGCATGGATGTTTTACAGGACTTGATCAAAACTTTATAAATAGGGCCTGACAGTAAATTTAACCAGCTTTCAGATGAAAAAAAAAAACAAATTTTAGATCAGAGAAATAGTCTTGGAGTTATAGCCAAAAGAGTACAGACAAACGTGTTTTCGAGGAAAAGTGTGACTTACTGCGAGCTAGCCAATTTTTCGTCCTTCACAGTTCTAAAAATATTGATCTGAGCAAAACAATGAATATAACTAAATTTATTGTAAATTTCCTTAGCTTTCATAATGTATAGAACACAAACTGATGAAAGTAACAGTTTCCGAGTTATTGTATCTAACTGCTAAAAACATACGATTTTCAACACATTCCCTCCTCCCCTGCCCAAACCCGATGCTATTTCAAGGAAATCTTTTCACCACATTTAGAGCTAAGGTTGGTGATCCAGTAGTTATTTTATTTTTGGTTTGATTTCAAGGTTTGAATGAAAATTTCCCTGTACTATAATAAACATTTTAACTTTAACAAACATTTTATTTTTAACAATAAGCATTTAATTAATAATAATAAACTATTTATTTGTAACAATAAACATTTCAATTTTAACAATAAACATAACATTTTTAATAATAAACTTTTGTTTTTTTAAATTTTTCATATTCCCCCCACTATATCTCCTTAAGCATTGATCCCAGCAAAAAAATGTATAGAATCCGTTTTGTAAAGAATTTTTTTTTTTTTTTTTATAAATTAATTTAAGCCCATCTAGGAACACTTATGACCAGCTCCTTTGGATGCCTCCTTTTGTTCCCAATACTTCCTGAGACCAGCCAATAGTTTTTCCTTTTCCTCTTCCGTCATGGGTTTTCGACTAGTTAAACTTTAGGTAAATAACTTAGTACATAAACATATTTTCGCTAGAGGAAAGAGTCTTCGAGTTATTATTCTGAGCTAGTGTGGCTTTTTCCTGAATTCTGACGGCAATACTTTCTAGGTACTTCCCTATTCCCATCTCTAAAAACCAAAAACCTTCCTATATTCAGGACCTAATAACTCTGCATTCTTCTATCCACCTTCTAAACACTAGATCCTAACTATTTAACCTTTCTACCCCCTCACATAAAACTGCTTCCTTTGAAAAATCCTTCATCATTCGTGCTACCTCCTTCTGGAATTCCCTACCCACTCCTATTAATAAAGTTGCTTCCCTTAATTCCTTTAAAAATAATTTATTTTTACACCTTTTACATAATCAATCTTCTGCAAATATGTAAATATTTAGAATTATTTTATCTTTTTATATACGATGGTATTTTATGTTATGATCATAATTTTTATTTTTTTCCTGTCGACAATATACGTCATGATTACTGAAGCATTTAACTTGTAAATAATACAACCAGACAATTGTAACTGTAATTGTGAATTATTGTTATTTTTAGGGGATTGTTGTAAGTCCCAGAATAAAGTTTATTTTTCCTTTCATTTATTTTTCATTAACGAAAAACTGAAAAAAAAAAAAAACGACCTTTCGAGTGCCCCCCCCCCCCCCCCCCCCTCAAACCTCAGCTCTACCCCCACTCCCCAGCAGTACCTTTAGTAGGTTGTTAAGGACACCTTCCCCTACAACTGTGCCAAAATTGGCTTCTACATGAATCATACCCGCTATTTGGCCTTTTTTGGTCTTCATTGCGTGGACTAACATGCATAATAAAAAAGACACAATTCAAAAATATGTATTTTTGAGTCATCATCATGGTTCAATGGTGTTATAAGAAGTGTCGAAAAATGTATCAAATTAACTTTAAATTCCACCTGATACATCCGACTTATGGTTGAAATTAAAGATAAAGTAGGTTCACTTTCCATATTTCATATGAGACTGCGATTTAAAATTTTTTTTTAACGCAGTTTTTTGAGTTGTGTCACTTTTGAAACACACGAGCAATATAATTTTAGTAAAAATCTATAAACATAAAAAAACAGACTGGAATAAATATTAGTATAGGTTGTGATCTTTAATGATTTTGCCTTTACGTAATGCCTGTTTCAAAAAAAATTATAAAACTACCAGAATATTACAGACAATATTATCTATAGTTTGTTTCTCAAACTATAATAAATAACTACCATTCGTTAAATTATACTCTTTTAAGGGGATATCTTGAGGATGGCAGAATTCCAAAAAAAGTTCTACTTGGAGTGAACTTTATTTTACTAAAGTTTAAATTTGATCATTTTTCATCACAGTTTTATTTAATTTTCTTACATAAATTTCAATAGGCTTAGTTTTGGATAACTCAATGTGATCATTACAATCCTAAAATAAAACTGCAAATCGATATACAAATATGAGCAAGTGAAATAATGTTACTTGTACTTACGGATATCATTTAAGGAATATTGAAGTCCACTTAGATTTAAACTTGAAATTTCAATCGTAATAGAATCAACCAACATATTTACTGCTTCTTTGTTCAATTTTGTCCATGCTAAATTAATTGATTCCAGTCTTTAACAAATAATAATAAAAGGAAAACATTAGGAAATTATTACATAATTAATTTAGAATACAATATCATACTGTTAGGTGTATGTTAAGGTAAACAGAAATTAGTATCCTTTAGGGCCCCCCATGCACTGGCATCTTAGTCAAAACAACTTTTTAGTTACTTTAAAGAAATTCAAATGAAACACATTGAATAGAATGCGGCCCCGCGCACGGGGAACTTTTATGTTACCATGACTAAATAATTGCGCCTATACCTATTCCAAGGGTGACAAAACAGTTGCCGGCAGAAATAAATTATGTGGGTTTCTATGTTATCTCACACACTGTCAGCTATTTAGTTGCTAGACTGCCCTGTTCTGACATGCTCATTTTAAAATAATTAAAGAACTTGTTTGGATGTTCATTCAATCTGTAGAAGAGTTTATAAAATTGCCCGCCAAGAAGTCAGGAACTAATTATTGGATGTACTCAAAACATTTTTTTCCTTTGCTTATTTTTTCAATGTCTCAAAATAAGCGCAACATCATAAGTGGCTTCCACGAAACCCATTGTAGACTGAGCTGAAAGGCAACTATTTAGTAGCCAGCACGGTGGTGGACAACTTGTGGGTGAGTAAACTGTTTAGTTGCTGGTGATTGAAAGCGCAAGACTTAATGTGCTTGGATGAAATAAATAATTTATATATGCTTAAGAAATAACAAAATTAAGCTACAATATGGTATATAAACAATTACCTTTTACAGTTAGCACAAATAAGCTCAAGACCTTTTAAGTCTAATCCGTCAACCATTGCAAGATTTAAGGTTATGAGATCATGATTTTTTGCAATTTCTGAGCAAATCTCCATGGACAACTCGCAGCTTTCTAAACTTAATTTTTTTAAATTCCTACATTTCGATAAAAATATTGCCAAATCTGAAAATTAAAAACTATAGATTAAGTGAATACTGTTTAGATGCATACACTGAATAAACTAAATTGTTACACAAGTCCTAGTTCATGAATTACAACCTTTAATTTATACTAACTCATAATTAATCCTATAAGAAAGTTTTTATTCCAAATATTTATTTCAATTATTACTCAGTCAAATCATTTAATACCATGAACGCATGTGCAATGTCAAAAGAAAAAAGACCTAAGCACAAAGGTAGAAGAAATTATGCCATAGAAGAAGAACCAGTTATCCATAATTTTGAGGAGGCAAAGATAGGGTCGGAAGAGTTCTTTGCCTCAAAATCAAAGGAGTGATATCACCATCAAATACAATTACTGGCAGATGGAAAGATGGGAAAAAGTAGTTGAAAACAATGAACTTTCCTTTGAAGAGTATTATTTATTAATGTTTAAAGTATGTAATCTGAAATAAAGCTATAATTATATACAAGGACTTTTGAAACAACCTAGTATTACAAAACTCAGAACAAGTAAATAATATACATAAAATAAATGGTAGTTGTTCAGATACCTATATCTGCTTTGCAACAAACTAAAATTATAATTTAATCATTGGAATGTTTCTGCTAGATGTTATGCTATTACCATTTTAAAAGAACCTCTTCTATTCTAAGAAAGTTTGGATGAGGCTGAGGTGAGAACCATTTTAAACATCTTTGATTTTGCTCACTCTTCCTTTGAGTGACAAACTTAAAGATCTCTGTGTGCAGAAAGGATATGGGGTGAACACAGAATATTCATCCAAAGAAGTGAAATTGATCACATTTATCGACAAAACTGTACCAAAAAAATAAATACAGAGAGAGAAACACTTTATTAAGTGGTACTGCCCATTTCTAAATGGGTTGCTACATACACAGTACATTTATCAATCAAAATTTGACATTCAATATTCAACAACAAAATAAATATAGCACCAAAAAAAACCAAAAAAAAAACCTCATAATAGTCATTTCTTTAAAATATAAAAATCTACTTGCTAAAATTATCAATAACATGCAACAAAAAACAGAACAGACGAATTACTAAAACTAATCACCAAGAGGCTGGAAATGTTGGTGAAGATGAACCCATGAATCTCCAACTATGGATGCAATATTCTCAGGGAAATCCTTTTGAGTAATCAGCTAAGGTTGCAAAGCTCAAAGGAAAAAGCAAACAGCATTGCCAAGCAGCTAAAAAAAATACAAAAGAAATCTAATGATTAAAGAACTAATTTTGAATTTTCCAGCATCCTATAAAATGGACATGTGAAGCACTATACTTAACAGGAACAATATCTACAAGGCTAATTGGGTTTCTTTAAACAAAAATAGACCCACCTTAAATGCTAACATGGATGGTGATCATTACCTAGTAATGGCCAAAGTAACATACAGAGGTCCAAAGGAGCCCGATAAAAGAGGATATACATTTAAAAACTAGAATATATGGAAGAGATTGCACAAAGGCTAGATGAAGGAATAGAATATATTTTAACAGGAGACACTGTTGATAGAGTATGGGACCATTATAAAGAAACAACGAAACAAGTTGCTGAAGAAGTACTGAGTTTGGATATGAACGATTAAATCAGAAGTTCCAGGTGGTGACAAAGAGAAAGAACAAGAGTAATAACAGAATGATCAATAAACATAAAACTCTAAGTCAATTGAGGTATGCATGATAGTGTAGAATTATAGAATGTAATGACTGTGAAGATAACCACACAGGAAAAATTGGACGATCAGTAAATCAAAGAGTAAAATAACATATAAGAGCATACAATAATAAGACCCAAAGTTCCTATTTAACTATCCATCTAAATGAAAATACCCGTAAATTCAATAAAGCCTTGGGAGTAAAAATAATACTTCAAGTAGAAAATAGCCTAAAATTAAATATTTATGAGTCATTAAAAATAATAATATTATTTCAAACCGATCTAGATTTTTGTTTAAATGACCAAATAAACATTTCCAATAGCCCCATTTTAAATTTGTTTCCAATAGGAATGGAAAAATCCAATGAGTCATAGAGGAAATCCCTAGGTAAACCCAAAAAATTTAACCTACCTGCCTCAGGTGAATACCAATATTTGATTTCTTGTCTTACATAAACTTAAGTATACATAAAGTGTTTCTGATTACAGAATATTAAGGCAAGAGAAACACCTGCAAAGAGAATGAGGACAAATGGATAAGCAAATACCAGAGCTTTCTATAACAGTTAATACCAGTGATATAGAATATAAACAAAGATCAAATGCATTTACAAATAATGAAAAAATCCTAAAAAGGTTGTCTGCCGTTCCACTGCAGTTTAGCTTAGAGGTAACACACTTGGCTTTAACTGCATTATGTGATGTAGCATGATAAATCGAAGATCCTTAATTCAAATTTTGCATGTGGCATTAATTTCACAAACCATAGTCTCCAAGCCAAGAAAACCTTGTGTAGCTGAAACAGCAAGGAAGGAGAGGAAAAGGATTTAAAAAAATTAGTCTATCATTTCAGCAGCCTACAGGAAAGTGTTTAGAATCTCACCTAGGGAAGAAACCTAAATTTCTATGCTGATTACAAACAAATCTAAGCTTTATGTCCAACCAGGTAACAAAGAAATTGTTAGTACGATTCCGAAGCTGAGGAACAATCGAGCACCAGGATAAGATGGCAATCCAGGCAGATAACTAAAAGGTGGGAAAACATGAGTGCTCCAGGTCTAAGGACTACAGACTTTTAGTCTAGTGACTAGGAGAAAATGATTGATTCAAAAAATAAAAAAAAATTTGTCTTTGTTAATTGTTCACATTCTGAATTGTGTTCCAAGATCTATAATCTATACTGAATATGGATAAAGAGTTCTTGAAAGGAAATAATTTTTCTATAGTTTTTATTAAAAGGAGTTTTTTGAACATATTAAAAAACAATGATCCAACGAAATAACTATGTACACACCTGTTATTCATAAATCAATGATTAATTCATCTGTAGCTGATATTCATAAAAAAATTAATTAAAATAATAAACTATTAATAGTGCAGTTACCTTCAGTAGTAATCAGGCAATAACTCATGTCTAAATATTCAATTTTTGAGGAAAAGTCAGACATCCTGAGACCTACTTGTTTGAACCAAACTGGAGAATGTACCTCAAATTTAAAAAGACCAATTAATTTAACACAATAGTAAAACCTATTGATTTTAAGTCTAAATTAATAATATCTATTTACCTTAGCTTCTTTTAATCTCAGGACTTTAACACCTCTTTTCATGATATAGGCTAAAGAATTACTACTAAGAGATTTTGAAGCAAGATCTATCCGAGGCCACAAACTTTCATCATAGGCTAATCTCCTGAATCTTCGACTAACTTGAGCAGTAATTTTGAGATCTTCATGTGAAAAGTAATTGAAAATCCCTAGCACTATTTCATCAGATAAGGTAGAGAACACATCTGTACAAATATAGACTCACCATAAATTTACACGAACAACTCAATACATCTTATATTAGTAGTGTCTACTAACAAAAAGTGAGAACTCCACATATGAAAAATTGGATCTATTTCTTTAATTTCATTTAACACAATTTATACCTTTAGAAATATTAAGGGCCTTGAGTTTCTGTCGATATAAAAACTGCTCAGATTTAATTAATTTGCATTTTTGAGTTTCTTCATATTCTCTTGCTTCACGGGCAGCTAGGTCGTTGTAAATAAAATCCTACAAACCACAAAATACTACAGAAATAGGACAAGTATAAAATATTCAGTAGGTAAACTTTGATTAAGTAACCTCATTTTTTCCACTTCTCTCCCTTTTCCTGCGCTCTGGTAACCCTCCTATCTTCTCTGGCAAAACATCAACACCTAAATCTTTCATTTCATCAATACTCAGTGCATGATCTACACTCCAAAAACTATTGTTGTTGTCAGATTTTTTTAATTCATCCCTAAAATGTATAAAAAATCACTATGACTATTTCATAATATAAGAATTAGCTTAATGATTCATCTTACAAGTTCATGTATTAATAGACAATTTCTATATACACACATGTAAAAATCACTATTATTGTTACAAAAATCAATTATTGAGATTTCTCAGATTGCATAAATCAAGTAAAATAAAATACAAACATCGCCAAACAATAACAACTTCAATTCTTACATTTTATCTTTAACAAATTCATTATAATCCTCATTCATAAACTTTTCCATTAGAAAACTAGATTTACAGAAATTATTTTCATTCCCGGCTTTGATTATTTTCTCATTGCGCGGTAATCCAAATCATCAACACAAGGGCCTTTACGATTTCATTATAAAATCTCGATCTTTAGATTTTTAACATTTCAAATATCAAATAGATTTATATACGTGTCTTTAAACCTTTAATGATAAATACCACGTATAATCAAAATAATAAAATATCTTATTATCAGGGATATGAGGACATATAATGCTAGAATAGTTTTTGCTAAGCATTGGAGATAAATATATATTCCATAAATTTAATTAGAGCTCTTCGATTTTTGGCTGTTTTATTAAAATAATCTGTTAAATAGAAGAAAAATTCCACAATATACTTTTAATAAGAAATCTTAATGGCTTGGGTACAAGCTGATAATGACAGAAATCATATTGAGACCCTCTAGCTTGGCTTGCTTTGTTGTGGAGCTCTTTTCAAGGAGATCGTGAGTCGGGCAGCCGTTATGGCCTCTTACGATTCAAACTTTTGCTTAATCATTAAGAACCTTAATTCTTAAAAGATTTAAAGAGTTAGTCAGGTGCAGCCTTAGTGTTTGTAAACAGGTTATGGCCATATTCAGTAAACCTAGTCATTTTGAATAATCCCCATTGCCAAAATATTAATTTTCTTTGTTCAATTACGATCTATTCTAGTTGTTTGCGTTTCACTTTCCACCTATTTTATTGTATCATGAATGAAATACTCTTAGGGTTATGAATGGTGGTAATTATTTTTGCTAATATAGAAATTCCTTATGAGCTGCCAAAGAAAAATATTTAAAAATGATTAGAAATTATGAAGCTAGTTACCAACAGTTTGGAGAGGACTGTGAAGATACTCCTCCTCATGAGCATGGAGAATTAATTCATGTTGTTCCTGAGACAGGCAAAGGTAATTAAACAATTTAATAATTATAGTTCATTAATAAGTGTGCTTTATGCTATAGGTTCTTTATTATTTTCTTATTACAGGATATAAAGTGTCATTTTTTTTTATGAATTAGATTAGTCCTTTTAATTGGTCTTAAAAATGCTTACTCTCTTTTAATTGCTTGTAATTTATATATGAATTGTGATTAAACCTGATATGCAGACTTATTAATACTAGTAAATACCTATTAATATTGTTGTCCTGTTATATTAATTTTCTTCAAAAACTTCTAAGTTCTATTATATGGGTTGTTGTTTTGAAAAAAAGGAGGCATTTTGGTGTTTAATTTATTTTTATGGTATTAGTAAAAAAATAAATAAATAGATCACCTAATTTTTATGCTTAAGGTTTTTAAATATATATATATTTTTCTTTAAATATTAAAATGGCTTACAAATATGTAATAGTCTTATAACACTTGATACTTTTTTAAACTAGATTGAAGTTATACATATTATTTAATAATCTGGCTTCCTTGATCAAATCTAAACTTTGTTTATTCCTTTCCTAATTTTTTTTTTTTAATAATGTTCAGTTACAAATCATAACAATTACTGTTTAGTCACTATTTTGCTGAATTTCATAACATGTTTTATTTTAATGAGGTATTTATTGATTCTGATAATAATGTGTAGTCATGGAAACACAATTAAAATGTAAATTTTAATTTATTGTGCTGATGTTTCAGCCTATACTGTATGCCTTCTTTTGGGTCAAAAGAAAATAAACAAAAATATATTGCATAATATGGGAGTGGGGATGAAGGCTGAATGGAGAAGGAAGCCCTGATGCAGGCTTTCAGTGTAGGCCAAAACATCTGCACAATAAATTAAAATTTATATTTTAATTGTGTTTCAATGACTGCACACCTCAGCTGCCTACATCTTCATTACAATTCATTTTGTTATTTAAACTAAATAATTATTATATTTTTTAGATTTTATTAATTTAGTGGATGTACATTTGAAATTCTTCTTTATATAGCTCTGTTGGATCTCTTGCCCTAGATATCAAGTCTTAATCCACTTACTTAAGCGGAGGTTTGATTTGTGACTGTATATTTGTCCCTCTGGACAGTTTATTAACTCAGTGCTAGGGGACCCTAATCCTCTGAATAATTGATAGATCAATTATAACTATCAAACTTGGTTATTAGTAGGAATAAGTCCTTAGGCATGTTCTGTCAGTTAATTTATATGAAAATTGAATAGTACATTATCCTCTCCTGTGTTTATGCAAAGTAATAAATTCTTTTATGTGAGGGACCATTTATCATGCTATATGACTAGTACTTGGATTTATTTATATTAATGTCAATGGGATATAACATCAATGATACCAATCTCAATTCAGATAAATTTGTTGCTCAATTTTACATCTTCAAGGTGTTTATCTTGTCCATCTTAACACTCAAAATTAGATGAGTACAACTTAAAACAATCATCAAATATCTTATGATACTTAATAAAGAGTTTCATTATTATTTAATTTTGTTTCTATACTTTTTATCATTCAGTAATTTCCCAATTTGCATAATTCATTATTATAATGTATTTTTTCTTTATATAAGTGATTGTAAGTTTTGGTCCTGTGGTGATTAAATAGATCCATGAACGTCATAATCCACACTTTACTGTTAACATTCCTTCATCAGTCAAGAAGTCTTTATAAATTTTTATGAGTACTTTATACTTTTAAAAAATGATAAAAAATTAAAAATTAAATAAATTTAATCTTTTAAATAAAATTTAGAGACAAGTGTTCCCTTTCTTGTAGAAAATTTTTTTTTTGTTTTTTTTGTCTTCTTCATAATTTAATATGTATTTTGTTTTATTTTTAGCTGAGCAATGGTGTCATATGGTAGATTTAGACGCCTTCTTTGCAAGGGTGTACCTATATCATCAACGACATGGTTTTCATTGTATGACTGTGCAAGAAGTTCTAGAAGTTTTTCAATTTGTGTTTGTTATTGTACTTAGTGTCACCCTTATGAAATGTGTGGATTATTCCATTCTCTTCAGGTAAATATGCTTGAATTAATTTAAGACTGTATGTTCCTGCTAAATATTGATATTACCATTTTGTATGTTGGCTATATACTATTATTAGTTCTTATAAAGATTAATTGCTAATTCAGGATATGATAAATATATAATATAAAATATTTATTTTAAATTGAAATTAAAATTATTCTTGTCTTTTAATTTTGATTGATAATGAGGTAATAGGTGGTATACTGAATTTTAATTATTTAAAATTCTCTATTACTTGCAGAATGAGAGTTTCTTTCTTATTTTAAAGGCTGTTCTTAGTTGTTATTAACTTTACTTTTCAGTGATCAGTTAAATAGTATATTTAATATTTAATTGTTATGATGTATGCTTTATAGAGAAAAGTTGAAAACTATTTAAATTATTTACTTATTACTTCTTACTACAGGCAAAATTACTATTTGTTATTGAGCCTACTAAGGTGTTTTTTTATGGTTAGCCTCAGGATTCTGACATCAAAAACACAAAGTGCACAAATTTGTTAACAAAATTGCATATCAGATTCAATTGACATTTTTTGAATGGCTCCACTACTTCAAGTGTACCAGGAGAAATTTCTTTCAAATGAAAGCAATCAATACAGATTTTTTGTATTGTGAAAGTGTTAACTCCACTGAGTCAACAGCTACCATTCATCTTTGATGTATACTTCATATAGTCTCTTCATTGAAGTGTATGAAATGATTAAAATCAACCCTTTTTGCCACATGCTGCGACAAGTACTTGGTGCTAAGGCATGTGTCACCGCCAAAATTAATGATTATAAAGATAGTAGTAAAAAAATAATTGGTTAGAGCAATTGAGATTGATAAATTATTTCCTACTTCCATTGGAATTTTCAACAGAAGTGGCAAATGAGTCAGCTATCACAGTTTTATTGTTTATTCCATTTGTTAGATCATGATCTTGTGTACCTCAAATGATACGTTAAAGCAGTTGGAGTTATATATTTTGCTGGTGGCTATGTTAAAAAAGATCAAGAAGTAGCATTTACCTTTTCATGTTATAAAAAAACATGTAGAATTAATTAAAAAACTAACATTTTTTGCCTCCTAGCAAAAGAGGGAAATGCTTTTTGTTTAAAATTTTTTTTATTAAATGTCAATGTAGACAAAGCAACATTGGAGTCTTTTGCACTTGTTCCCCGCATTCTATTTTGAGTGTGTTATCATATGTTTAGGTTACGAATAACCTTCCCAAATGTAATAACATGTCAATGAGAGATCATTAGAATTGTTCCTATTATTTAATAATTAAATAAAAAAATATATATATAAAAACAAAAAAAAAATAAATTATTAATTTAAATATTTTATTAAGTGTCATTTGATGTAAACTACCTTTTTCCTGAAGAAATTCTATCGTTTTTTTCTTTTGTGTTTATTTGACAAATTAAATCGAACAAAGACATGTTGCGTATAATAATAATTTTTTTTTTTTTTTTTATTTAATTATTAAATAATAGGAACAATTCAAACGATCTCTCATTGACATGTTATTACGTTTGGGAAGGTTACTCGTAACCTAAACATATGATAATACACTCAATATGAATGCGGGGAACAAGTGCAAAAGACCCTGCCACATCTATTGAAATTATTTTATAGTATAATATAGTTTGACATTCAAAACTAGTTATCAAACAAAAAACTTTGAATAGACAATATACCTCCTCAAGTGAAAGCATTAATTATTGGTAGAATTGCCTGCATATTTATTGTTATAATTAAATTTTCTACTGAAAAGGTTACTTTTCTTTGAGTTGCAAATTATTGTAATTAATCTTCAATCCTTTTAATTGTTCTAGTTATTTTTCTTGAATTTTTAAAGTTGGCTAAAACTTCAAAAGGTATTTGTAAATGTATACCTTATGTTTATTTGTGTATTAATGCTAATGAATATTTTTTCCATTAGAGACAAAGCTTTGAATGGCACAAAAACAAAAGTATCTCTTTCTGATGCCATCCTACCTGGTGATGTCTGTGTTGCTCATCTAGGGTTTATTGAATGGACGTTAATCAGTGTGGGAATTCTAGTTTGGATGCTACGTGTAGTAAAAGTTACATACAACTTGATCAAATATTATGATGTTCGAAATTTTTACATCACCGCCCTAAACATTAAGGATGTAAGTATTTTATCAGCTAAATTTACTTGTAATCTTCGGTTGATCATATATTTTAAAAACAGTGACTACGGGTGGCTCATTGGTTAGTCTGAAGCTGGGTAAGAGGGGGTACCACTGTAACAAGTATGTGTTTTCATAACTAAAGAGTAGAACTTTTTATTTTCAAAAAAAAATTTAATATTTATTTCTGTATACTTAAATTTAAAGTAAAAATTCTTTTCATTTTCAAATTTTGGGTTATATCTATTTCATTTTGTAAATACTAGAGGCGACATGATATACACATAAAAATAAGTTGGTTGGCAGTCATTGGATTAGCTGAAGTAAAATTATTTTTTAAAGAATAAAGTATAATTTTCATATATTCATTAGGTAATTTAAATTAGTATTGACATTGCTAATGGTCCCCCCCCCCTTTAAAAATATAATTTAATATTTTTATATTATCAAACTATTATTTTATTTATTTTTATATTATTTTATTATACAGAGTTTGTAGCATTGAATTGTTAAATTACTTTTGTAAATTATTAATTCTCAATTTAATGATTAAAAACAATCCTACATTGTTGTTTGGTTTGGTTTTTTGTTTTAAGTTGTGAATTTTAGAGTGATAGCTGTGGAATGGCTGACATTGCATATTTTATACCTTTTTATTGATGTATTGGCTAAAATGGTTTGCCTGTTGGTAATGTTGAATATAACCATGGTTTGTCTTTATACAAATATGGTTTGTTCGAAAAAAAAACAAAACAGCATTAGACCATTTACACATAGGTCACTCCTCTTATCTGCTGAAAAATTGGGGAGAGGGTTAATTTAAAAAGTAAGGGGTGAGGGATATGTCCAAGTCTGGTGAAGTTGATCAAATATTACCATGTTCAAAATATGAATTTACAAATTTACCATGAATTTATCGAAATATAAATGGTTATTGAGAAATGTCAGGTATAGCAGAAACATTCGACAGCGTATACAAATGATTTGCATCCCATCAACCTCCTCCCTATATTTTATTTTATTGTTTAAAAATTGTTCTTTAGAAATTTTACTTTTGAAAAATTAGCATATAATTGTAATATTTTAATTTAGAGTGATCTGGAAAATCTAACTTGGCATGAAGTTCAAAAGCGGTTCCTCGAAGTACAGAAGAACTCCTTAATTTGCATACATAAAGTTGATCTTTCAGAATTGGATATATACCACAGAATTTTAAGGTAATCATAATAATCCATATTTCTTCTAATTTTATTGTATTTTTAGGTTGAATGAAAACTATTTCTAAATTTGTAACTTCCATTGCATCTATTCTCTCTCTCTCTCTCTCTCTCACTCTCTTTCTAGAAGAGTGTCAGCAGCATAACGGTCACAATTTAGGTAACATCATATTTTCCAAATAATTTTCCACTTTATATTTTAATAATTAACAATAAACTTTTTTTTTTATTTTAAGTAGTTTTTGTTTTATCGAAGTAACAAATATCCGATACTCTTTTTCACACTTGTAAATGAATAAAAACTTAATAATTATTATTACTATTACTGTATGAAATATTGTCTACTTTGAATAATAGGAAGAAAAACTGAAGGGCTACTATCAGAAAGACTAAATGAAGGTTGAAGTCATTTTTTGATTAGAGAACAGTTAAATTTTAAAGATAAGATGATAAATAAGATTTATCTCAGGCTATAATTTCACGTAATACACAATAATTTTCAATAATAACTACCAGTTTAAGATTTAAAATATTAAATAGTAAATAATAATTAGATAGAATAAAAAAAATATTTGTTATGTTGGTTTATAAATATCTGAGGGATGTTTTTCGAACTATTACACATATATATATATATATATATATATATATATATATATATATATATATATAAACCTACCTAAAAAATTAAAGGGGGGTTACCTGATAAACTTTTGCACTATCTCTCGAAATAAGAAAAATAAATGGGGATTAAAATTTAGAGGGATACCTGGCAGAATTTGTCGCCTGATTTGCTCGCTCCGCTCACTTGTTATAAAAAAATATGATAGAATACAAATTTCTCATCATGAAAATATGAACAATTTGGCACCAAATTTGAGTCTTTACGATGCTCAGTAGTTGAGTTATAGGGATTATAAGAACAGCGCCACATCGACTATTGCTACCCCCCTCCAGTATTAACCTACCCCATTGGCGGGTGGAAACATGCAGTTTCATGGTCAGTGGGACCCCCTGAACAATAATCAGAAAAGAAATATCGGTGCGTGATTTTGGTATACTCAACCACACACTGGGCCTTGACTATACCTATTGACTTAAACCATTCTCATTCTCAACAGATATCCGTTTTTGTTAAATTTGATAATGATGTTGTGTTCTTACAGGCTTTAGGTAAAGAATTCAACAGAATTAACAATGTCAATTGATAGAGCAATGATAAAGGAGCAATAATAGTGAATAAACTCAATTTTTTTACTTAAACCACTTTCATTCTCACCGGATCACATCATTATAAATTTTTAAATAATTCATTCTTCTTTTTGTGTTGGGCTGAAGAGGTGTTCCCTGACTGGATTCTCAACTCACATTGGCTTCCTCTAGCATAACTCTTTTCTCATTCCTTCATTGCCTTTTTAATCAGCACCATCTCTTTTGTTTAATCATTATTCCATTTAAATCAATTATATAATCTTTTAAAATATACTTTGATTCTTTACCTTTCATATTATACAGTTACATATTTTGATGTTAATATAAATTTAAATCGTGATTTATGGAAAAATTTTCATAATCATATGAAGGATGTGTACAGTATTTGTTAGTAAAACAGTTTATGAAAAACATTGAAATATTTTAACTATACCATTTTCTCTTTATGTAATGTTTGTAAAATATAATTATTAACTTCAAAATTAAATTAAATTTTCATTTCTTTAACAAAATAAAATGTAATTAAGATTTTCACTCTTTTTAAAAAAAAAAATATTAATGAAAAAATAAAACGTTGAGTGTAAAAATGAGATATATTAAATTATTTTATGATTATAATTTTTTCCTTACATTATATCTATCTATTCAAACAAATAAAGCAAAATTGGATTTGTTTTAATCAGTTATATATTCCCTATAATAAAATTAATATATATTTTTTTCTATTTATTTTTTTATTCTGGTACCTTTGGTCAGCCCATATCATAATAGTAATATCATTGTTGATGAGGCATTGAGCTTCTAATTCTTGGATGCTGATTATATTTTATCCCGTTAAAGCAGCTGAGGATATCACTCTTCAGCTCTGGAGAGCCTCTTTTGGAACACCCAATCTTCATATAATGGCTACCCTTTATAAAAAGATTGAATTTATATATATTTATAAATTTATTTATTTATATATAAGGAATTACTTCATGGTTGATGTGATTCTGACTGAATCATGTATTTCAAAATTCAGAAACAGTACAACCTATTATTATGTACTGAACCCAAAAACCTTCATGGGTTGTGTTAACTGTTTTAATTTTTTCATAGCTATAACGATAGTGACTTATACAATAAATCTTTCTTTCTTTTGTAATGAATTTGAAGTATTATAGCAATAATTTATTTAATTGTGTTCATGTATTTTTTTTTAGGTTTAAAAATTATATGGTTGCTATGGTAAATAAAAATTTATTGCCTCCCAAATTTCATCTTCCAATTATAGGAGAAGTCATCTATTTTAGTCATGGTCTCAAATACAATATAGAAATGATCCTTCATTGTAAGTTTAATATTATTTCTTCTTTATTATTTATATATTTTAACTTCTTCCTTAGAACATATTATTTATGTTCCTGACAATTAACCATAGCCATTCTGTGATATGTAGTCCAGTTTCATTATAGATTATGAATTTTGATTAAGAAATTTACAGTTACAGTTAAAATTGAAGTTAATCCAGTGTAAAAGATGCATCAAAATCAGAAGAGCAATAGAAAATATTTAATTATGAGTTGTTTAAAAAACAATATATAAAAATAAAAGATTGCCTAATCAATACTTCGAGGAATTATAATAAGGGAGATTAGGGAAGGTTTTGGAGAGGTCTGGTCTAATGTTGCCAGTTCTACCTGCTGTCGACGGGTACAGGTTATATAGTATGTCACATAATTGACCAGCTAATGTCATAGGCCTTTCCTTTTTGCAATTATCTAAATTTTAAAAATACCTTCTTGAACTCTTTCAATGCAGATATAGTTATTTCTCAAGTTCGATGCTTGGGTTGCCTTTTAAATATTTTTGTTAGTTAAATTACTATTTAGCAAATCGTTGTAAAAAATCTTTAACTTAATACACATGTTAATCATGACAAACATCGATGCTTACAAACAATTCCTTAAACACATTTATCTAACATAAATTATTTAAAAGGTAACCCTAATAATCAGTATCTTAACTTATTTATTAATAACTCATTAATCCTGCTTAATATAAATATGATATTTTTAAAACAAGCCCTTATTTAAATAATATTCAAGATTAACTTAATAGCCTGGCTTACATTATATGTAAAATAACATCAAGGTTTCATTTTTTGATGTCTCATCTCTATACTCAGGTAGAAGCTGCAACAGGGAACCCTAGTCATTGGCTCAGGGCAGCCACAACCTACTACCGCTACTTTGGACTTTCCAAATCTCCTATTAGTTACTATTTCCTAATAGTTTAGCCTATTTATTTGTACAGAATAAAAAAAAAATTAAGCTTACTTTTTCAGAATTTCAATGTTACGTAGGTTTATTTATTATTATATATTGCCTATATAAAAAAAAAAACAAGTGGGCGGGACACATCGCCAGGATGAATGAGAACAAAATTCCAAAAACATTAACTACAGAGGCTATTCATCAAACTAGAAGAGTCAAACGACCCAAAATGAGATGGATTGATAGCGTCCGTGCAGATGCCAGGAACATCCTTGGAATTGCTGCTGGAACAGACTGGATGGCTGGTGCACAGAATTGGGATGAATGGCGAAAACGTTTGGAGAGGGCCCTGATTCAGCAGTGAATTGTTGCGCCGCTTATGTATGCCTATACAAAAATAAATTTATGTATTAAGATCCATACATGGCCTGAGGAATAAAGAAAGGTGGAAGAAAAAAACTGTTTTTTTTTTCTTTCTTATTGCAGAAATGTTCTTATAATCTGCTAGGACCTCTTTGTCCAAGTCTGGGCTGTAGGGTAGATAAGAGATTCTTGAATCCACATTATTTTATGGGGGCCTTAGAAACCTATATTGTCTGGAAAGAGTCAATGAATGTCATGAAGAAGCCTAATGTGTGTTTTTAAATTTCCTCTTATTTGATCCCTCTTTTGATATGGTGCCTTGTAAACATCTTGTTTTTTATTTTATTTTTTTGTTTTTGTTTTCTTAATTTTTTTAAAATAATACATGAATGTGATTAAGTTTTTTTATAAATTTATCGATCTGATCGTACTCATTTAAATGGATGAAAGATTAATTTCATTGAAATTCTAATAATACTAAAATACAAACAATTTGATAAGTTATATTGCTTTGATTCCTCATATTTTGTAATTTATGAATAATGTTGAAGCTATTAAAAAAGTTATGGATTATTCAATTTCTAACTGAACTAACCAAAATTTTGTTTAGATGCATAATAATACATCTGGAAAAAACAAGCATAATATTTTATATTGACAGCTGCTCTTCTGTTTTAGGGGGTCCATATTCACCTTTCCAAGAAAGCTTTCGCATTAAGGAAGACTATAAAAGGTACTCTAAACGAAAGGAAATAGCAGCTCAATTGTCACAGTTCATTTTATATGTTGCTATTGGTAATTTCCTGCTCTGCCCTCTAATATTGATTTGGCAAATATTGTGGGCATTCTTCAATTATGCTGAGGTATATTACTATAGTATTAACATAATAATTATTTTAATGTCATTATTCATCTGTGATATAATTCACTAATTTTATTTTTTCAATTATTTTACATTATTATATTTACACACAAATATATGTTTATTAAGATTCATAAGATCTTAAACATCTAATAGCTACAGTCAAGGAAAAAAAAAAAAAAAAAAAAAAAAAAAAAAAAAAAAAAAAAAAAAAAAAAAAAAAAATATATATATATATATATATATATATATATATATATATATATTATTTTTTTTTCCTACTCTTTATGAATTAAAATCCAGAAATCTTCAAGCCTAATGTTTTTGATTCATTTCAATTATTTGGGAATAAATTTGGACTATTACTTTTAATGGTAATGATTTAAAATTTAAATTAATAATTTAGGTTAAAATTTATCAAGGCAATAATAATAATTTCTTCTTTCCCTATTCTTCAGTTCTTCTCAGCGTTGAAGAGCGTTCAGCCAGGATTGAAATTCTTCTTTGTTTCTTGCTAGTATCCAGATCTGGCTTAGATCTGTTTCCCTCTTCCAGCAAAGCCTTTCTATATAATCTAGATAGGACATTCTTGGTCGGCCTCATGGTCTTCTACCATCAGTAGTATAGTCCATCGTTTTTAGTGGATCTGTGTTCTTTCATTTGCACAACTTGGCCGAACCGTTTGTGTTGCTGGGTTCAAGACTTCATGACTGGGATGACCTCCAACTCCTCTCTTATTCTTTCATTTCGGAAGCAGCCCCTAATAATAATAATAAAAATTTGATTGATATTACTGAGCTAGAGTTATTAATTTTTATAGGAATTAATTTTTGATGGGGTGGTTATTACAGAAGGTCGGGGGTTTGTATCCCACATGGGCTTATTATTCAAATTTATTTGTGGCAGACCCACAAAATGAATCTCATCCTTCCCACACTGTCTAGAGCAGGTCAATAAATTGCAGGATAACCTGTTCTTCCTGCTTCGGTTGATGTACGTAAGGACATTACAACCCAAAAAACAAATAATGGGTTTTGGATACTTTTATTGGCAGATTCAATATCAATATAAACTGGATATGTAGGGGAAGGTGCTGTACCTGAAGCACAGTTGTACCAGTGGACATTTTTAATTAAGAGAAAATGGGAGCAGGGAAATTGAAGTTGTTAGATTAGTAGAGCTGCAAGCATCTCCCTGCAGTTGCACGTGTGTTTTCAAGATTGTCAGATCAACAGTTTAGTAGAAATTATTATTTTCATGTTTATTTTCTTCCAAATCCTGACTGATCCAACTAGTGATTTTTAATTTTTTAAGACCTACACTTAAGAAATTTTCTTGGCAGCAATATTTCATGGGGTTGTTTGATAAATTTATCATAACCTTATGTTTTTATATCAGTTATCACTAACGGGTTTTGTGAAACAGAGCTTTCCGCACAACATGGCATTCAGTTGTACCTGTGGACACCATTGCCAGCTGAACCTGTGGACAGATAGTTAAAGTGTCCACAGGTACAACAGATTTTTTCTATGTTTATCGATTCGTCATTTAAATTATAAATATTGTGAAAAAGCTTGTAGGCAATAACAACTCAGATAAATAAAGCACCGAAAATTGAAAACTTTATAAGTGAAAATTGTCCACAGGTACAGCACCCTCCCCTATATTTAAGTTTTATGTTTAATGCCATAGTGTAGTTTTTAATATTCTACTTAATAAATTTACTAATAGTCTCCTTATTAATCATTCTACCTTCCTGATGCTCAGGAAAATAAAATAAATATAAATAGTTACTAACACAGCTTTATCTAGGAAGTGCAATAAAATAAAAGCTGATTATTACCATATTTCCTAGACTATAGGCTGACCCTGAATATAAGACAACCCCCCCCCCCCCCCCATTCTGATAAAATTTTTCAATATAAATAATAAAGGAAAAGAAAAATCAAATATACAAATAACAAATTTATTATATATTTTTTAAAAAAATGATTAAATTATGTATTACAAAGATAAAAAGGTTTGGTTTTTCTGTTCATACTGGAAAGAAAGTTTAAATAGGGCTATTGGAAATATTTATTTGGTCCTCCAAGTTTTTAATTAAATGAATAAATACTTGAGTACATACCCCCTTATTTCTATCATATAATTTTACACTCTTTGTCCAGAACCGCAACAAGTTCTACTACTTGTCTATTCTCTCCAGAAACCTCGGTGAGTGGCAGCATATTTAATTTCTTGTCTTACTTTTTTTAGATTAATATTATAAATATTATAGGTTTCACTTCCTTACAGTAAAAACAGGTCTGAGAACTGTCTGTTACACTCTTATTTTAAGAAAAAAAGTACCTATACCATTGGATAAATATTGTACCACTAAACCATCCAGCGTTAAAGTTCTATCAATCACTGTGTTTTACAATTGAAGGGCTTGGTGAAAGATGTGGTTATGTAAGAAAATAATTTGGAGTAATTTATAATCCTTTAAGTTTTTTTATTTTTTACATTTTCCTTTTGCAGGAAAATATTTCACAGTCTCTTCATCTTCTTCATATCTCTTTTTCTATTTGGTTTGAATTATTCAGATTTTGCTACTTAAAACTTCCGATCATAAATTCATCATCCAAAGAACTAGATTCTATTTTTTAAAAAATGTGATATAACCACTTCTACCACTATCACTCCTCATAATTAAAAAAGAGAACCTGTAATCTAAAGAAAGTATAACATGAAACATGGGTCAAAAAAGTCCCTGGATATAGCTCCTAGTGTTATATACAAATGTATATAACAAATGTTATATACTAAAAAACATTCTCCATTTAATTTCTAATAAGGGAACTATTGGCAAAGTTTTGACCTGAGCAATACCAACCTAGAGCTCTCAAAAAAGCCCCTACACTTAAAAATGGTTTCAAAGGTGACTTTATTTATTGAAACCGATAAAGCTCCTAAATGGTATGCTCTAGTGACAAATGTTATTATACAACTAAAATATTCTCCATTAAATTTTTTACAAGTGGGATGTCAAATTTCTGATCTGAGCAACACTAATTGAGCTAGAGCGTGTCAAAAAGAGCCCTACACAAAAAAATCGAGATTTCATACGTTTATTTCATATTAGGAGAAACAGAGTCAAAAGGAGCTTACTCATTAGAACCTCCCTCCTAGTCAAGATATTATAATAAGAATTTAGCATAAGAAGAGTCTGTCCTTACTCTCATAATATCAAACTACGCACCCCCGCAACCCTCAAAAACGTATCACTTTTGTCCAAGTAGGTCACTGGTAAAACCTGTTCCATGTTAAAATGTTGATTTTGGATGATAACTTGAAACAATGGTTAGGGGTTTTATAAAAAAATATAACACAATAAAAGTTATTGTTAAATGTGTGCCAATTATTTCTTCATTCTAATTTTTATTCATCTATAAAAGTGCTTTTTTGGCATTTAAAAAATTTGAATTTATTTTTAATAAATTTATGTGTTGCTAAACATTTAAGGATTGAGGTATCATTTCAGTGGTTTAATAGCTGAAAAGAACAATTTAAGAAAGAATAAAAGACTTGCATACATTACCTGGACTGCACCGCATTGAAG
This sequence comes from Euschistus heros, assembly GCA_003667255.2. Lineage (NCBI taxonomy): Eukaryota > Metazoa > Arthropoda > Insecta > Hemiptera > Pentatomidae > Euschistus > Euschistus heros. The sequence continues at coordinate 596,580 of RCWM02000321.1, read as the reverse complement.
TAACTTTGAAATTTAGTTCCCCTAAATTTTAAAGTTTTATGAAAATTACTTAAAAGAATTTATTTCTGTAAATATATAGAAAAAAAAATGTTGGTAATGTTTTTATTTTCTGTGATGTGTAATAAATATGTTTTTCTTAAAGTGGTGTTATTTATGCTCGTTGTTTGTTGGATTAAGTTGCACTTTAAAGGATAAGGCATAATTATCTTCATTTCACAAACTCTTCTTGATGTTATTTTAGTCTCAGAATTTAATTAATAATATTTTGAATGATAATCATACACTATCTGGATCCTTGGAATATTTTTTTATGGTATAAACATTTGTGTATGTTATCACTAGGGCTGTGAAATATATGCATTTCCATATTTCTCCTAGCCAATTAAAACTTCTAATATCATAAAAAAATTTATTTTTTTGAGGCATTTGGAAACAATTTGAGTTATTTTTATTTTTCATATTTTACCATAAATACATATTTGTACATATTTTGAGCTGTAAATGCATTTTTATCTACATATCCAGCATTTTTATTTTGCATATTTTGCCATAAATACATATTTTAAACTGTAATTGCATAGTTATCTAAATATCTGGCAAAACAGCATTTAACATTTAAGTTTTTTTTTTTTCATGTTTCTGAGTAGACAAAATAATAACCAAAAAATAGCTATGGGGACTCCTATTCTTTTTTTTCCCATTTTGAATAAGCTCGTGTTTGTCCAGGAGGTGATTCTTCCCTTTAGGTGAACTTTCGATCACATTTGCTTCTCTTAAAATTGTTTAATCGAAATACTTCATTTTTCTTGCTTTGCTCAAATACTGGTACTCACCAAATAATAAGGACTCAATTACCACCAAGACTCATCATTCATTAACTGCTTATTAGTGTACTCCTAAAATGCTGATAATTTCTTTAGGTCCATCTTAAAGGAAGAATATACATTTCTTGATTAAGACTTTTAATTATCATAGAGACATTTTATGTAGTGTTTGTTTTGATAAAGTTGTATCAGCTACTACACATTTTTTAGTAATACAGCAAAGTACAAATAAAACAAAGGTAAGAAATCAAAATTTGAAAAACTTTTGTTACACTAACTGCCATTGGATCAGAAAATTCTGATTTCGATACAGATTTGTCCAGTTGATATACCCTTCCATACACATCTTTTTGTTTTTAATAGTCCTATAAGTATGTATTACAATTTTTTTATTTCTATAAATAATATAGACAGTTTCATAGTTAAGGTATTTAATAGCATATTTTACACTATATATTTGCATTTATATATGTCCTAGTTATCACATTTTGCATTCAATTTTGCCATAAAATCTATCTTATATATGACTTCTTTTAGATTTCTTGTAGTACATCTGCATGATGTATTGACTAATGTTAGACTAAGCCTATTTGGACCTAAGTTGAATATCTTCCATATTCAATCCTTCATAAATCTTAGTTAAAGTAAGATAAAATTACAAATAATTATTCCTCACTTATAGTTTTTGTATTAGGTTGATGTAAAATAATGCAGGTTTTTGGTATTCAGTAAAAAAATCTATTGTTTTTCTAATTGCCTTGAGATGGCATACGATTGTTCTTCCGCATTTCTCGAGTAGTTTTGGTAGCTTCAACTATTGCCTTTAACTGGTCGTTGTCAATAGCAGAGGCACGGCCACCACTTTCTTTGTTTGAAAGGTCAAAATTTCAACTACGGAATTTTCGAAACCATCACTGCACTGTATATTCATTAATGGTACCTGGCCCCCATACTTCATTAATATTTCGAGTCGTTTGTGCAGCACTTCGACTGAGTTTGAACTCATGCAAGTAAATTTACCGAAAATTGCTCCTAGACGTCATTTCGTCTGGAGGCACTGATTTGACTGAATTAAATATTAAAAAAAAAGAAGGTTTATATAGGAAAGTAAGCGAGATAAATATGCTTTAAAATGGTGTGTATAACTTAGCATTGTGGATTAGTTTTGGTTACACAATTGGAATTAATAATGAAACAGAAATAAAATCCTGCATTATTTTTGCATCAACCTAACATAATAGGTAGATATATAGCGGACAGAAATTGCTTTTCAGCATAAATTTATTATGTTGTCTAATTTTGAAGACATCCGTTGCTCAGTCAAATCCTTTTCTGTTAATAAACACAACTATTTTCTGATGATCTCTTCACTTTTTTTTATATATCTATCAAATACCTGCAGCTCTGCTATTAATCATGTTCCATAATATTCATTCACTAATTTGGTGATTTAATTTTTCAATCTTCGATTATTACTTTTTTTTTTTTAAATAAATAAATTAAAAGCATTGACTTTTTAATCAAACATATGCATATCTAGGTCATTTACTAAAACCTGAATAAAATTCATAATTCTGACAATTTACAAACCTGGTAACTTATGTCAAATTATTAAAGGTTTTTATTTCTCTTAAAATTCATTAAAAATCAAGGAAGCGGAAATTTGAAGAACCATCTCAGGTATATATTCTCAAGTTGTGTGGTAGCATCCTGGTATGCCACAGAACATGAATAGGTAACTTTTTTTTAAAGAATGTTTGGGTTTTCTGGAAAGCTAAGTTGCAATTTTATTTGAAAATGGCCCATCTACTTATGACTTATGCCCATTTTCTTCATATTTCCAAACCTTACCCAAAAATACTCCAACTCTCACAGAGTATCTGATTGCAATTATGTATCCAGCACATTTCTTATTTTTCTGCTTGATTCTTAAATTATTTAATATTTTTAATTTATTTTGAATATTTTCGTTAACTGCGAAATTCAAGTTTCATTAATTTATGAAGTTTGAAAACAGTTTTATTGTTGAATTCCTTGATTGAAAATTTTTAAAATATTTTAACTACATAGCTGCCTGCTTAAGTAATTTAAAAATATTAAAATATATTTATTTCAAAATAAAATTGAAGCTTTATATTTATAAAACTTGCAATTACTCTTTTTTTTTCTTTTTTTTTTTTTTTAATAAATTACATTGTACAATTCAAGAGGATAAAATAGGGGGAATGAATTTTTATGAGAGATTTTTTTATAAATTCCAGCTTTCTTTGTTAAAATGAAAAATAATTTATTCAATTACACTACTCCATATATAAATCAGTTATATATTTCATAACCTTTATTATGATTGATGAGTGCTTTAAAATCAATTTTTTGATTTAATGTTGGTTTTGAGGAATCAAAGTGTATATTTCAGATAGATAGTATAGTTTTTACAGTTTAATGTGCATTATTCAATAGACAATAAATCAGTAAATCTAGTTAAGATGGGCTTGCCTGAAATAGTAAATTTAATTTTAGAAATTCAAAACTGGGTATCTCTTTTTTCATTTATGCTTTTAGTACTAGAATAAATTCATTTGAAAGTTAGTGTACACTGAAAATGTTTTAGCTGTTGGCTACACATTACCCTTGACTGATAAATTATTAATTATCCTGGTTTACTATATTGTTTTTGATGCAGAGTCATTTGATTCTAAATTGTTTATGAAAACTAATAAATAATATTTGATATGGATAAAACAATTTTTTTTTTTTTTAACACAGATATACTGTGTGATTGTCACTAATGTTAAAAAATACTATAAATTTGCTATATATTTTTTTTCTTTAATGCATTTCATCATCGATAAATGCTTTTAAACTTAATTGTATTTATTTTAAAATGTAAAATGAATAAATAAATAAATAAATTAAATGAATTTAAAAAATATATTTATAACCATAAAAGATCACATTTTCTTGTTAGATAACAGATTCTTCATTTCTTCTTTTAACAGTTCTTTATTGAGTAGGCAGTTTAAATCAAGTTTTTTGAACTTCACTTCCTTTCTTGATTCTTCTTTAATTCTGTTGTTACACATAACTTCATTATTTTCTGTTGCTCAAACTATCAACTAAGTGAATCCTCAGCGGCACTGCATTTTACATTCTGTTGTGGTCAGGCAACAGATAAGTAGGAGAATCCCTCCTAAAACAGCCCAAACGCACCAAGTCATATTGTATTTATTTCTACTTATTAATTTAAAAGCTCAATATTATATTATATAATTTTGTAATACAAGGCTATAATTACTTTTCGACTACTTAATCACATGGCCCAGCCATACATTTTGTCTTTTGTTTCATTGATAATGAAAATTAAATATACATTTATATTCCATATGTACTTGATAATATTCATTCTGTTAGTTTGAATTTTATTGAAATTGATCAAGTTAATTTTAATTGTAATAAATGTTGATATGATAAAACAATAAGTTTACTGTGTTTCATAAGCTTATTTCACTACAGTATTTGTTTTTATATTACCATAATTTTTATTAAAATTTTGTATTCTTTAATACGTACATATAAAAAAAAAAATAACTTTTCCTCCTAAAGACTATTTATTATTGATTGTAAATTTAACATCTCTTGATAAATTAGTAGAAAAATCTTTTATTGAATACAATAGTATTTTGTATATATTTTTACTATTACAAACATTAAATTATGTTAAAATAAAAATAAATAAAATTATTTTAATTTTAAGTCATTACAATTATACAGAATTATAAAAAGTGTATTTAAATTACTAAAATTGTATTAATAAATATTTATAAGTATTAATCAAATAGCTAAAAAATACATATATATATAAATTTTAGTCATGTACGACCAGCAATGTTGTATATAGCAAAACCAATCCGCTAGGGAACAATCTAATTAATTATATTTTTAGAATTTGTATTATTTTATTTTATGATATTATTGAAAATGAAATTTATATTAAATAAATAAAAGGCTTAGCCAACCTGAAGGTTTAATGCTGACAGCACCAACCTTTGACCACATAACTCCCTCAAAACCCAAATGCCCAAGTTCGCCCCTGACACAATCCTTCTATCTACCTCTCGGTCTACCCCTCGGTCGTTTATCCGATGGCTCAAAACTGATTACTTTTTTTGGACTTCGGTCATTACTAAACCCAACAACTTTACATGCCCATTTCAACTGAGTGTGCTATTACTTTAACCATATTTACCAGATATAACTCTCGCAGTTCCGCATTGTGAAGCCTTCTAAATTTTCTCGTTTCTTTATCCTTTTTTGGGCCAAATATTGTACACAGTACTTTATTTTCAAAAACATTTAGGCGTTGTTCCTCTCTTAACATAAGTGGCCAAGTTTCGTATCTTTAGAGAAATGTTGGTAGTATTAGAAATTTATATTAATAGAATAGAATTTAAGAATTGCTAAAAACACAAAAATAAGTATACATACTCACTTACTGAACATACTAGATTACCAAAAGTTACGCGATTTGTGACAAGGAATTCTGCTTGGGGGTGTCACAATTATTATTGCTATTATACCCCTTTCTCTGTTTATTAAGATGAAGTTGATGCAAAGTTATGTCTTATTTTATTTTATTTGTTGTTGTTTTTTTAATGAATGGAGCTAATTATACCATGTACTTAAATTTCTTCTAAGTATCTCCATGCGTCACTGAGATCTTCTCATAATTTTTAATCGGGTGACAGAACTGATCGTGATTTATGAAGTAGACTCTCAGGCAGTATTCTTTCCCTTCCATGACTTTGAACCAGATCCTAATCACTTAGGAAAAAATAACGGAGTGCCAGTCATTTGTTTAATTTATTCTTAGCCTGTTTTAAAAGCTTTTCTGGATAAGTCAAGAAGAAAATAATTTCTATTATACTTGATAATCAAAGTGATCTTCATACTGTCATACTTTTTTATTTAATTTGTTATATTTCTTTATTTTAATGCATCAATTTTATTTAATTTATTTTTAGTGTTAATTTTTTACAGTAAATCTCTTTTCAATTAATATGATAGGTATTATTGCTGCTTATTAGAGTTTGTGCAAAAATGAGCAACTTATTTTTTGAAAACTGTTGTTTGAGATGTTGGTTTTATGTCTAAAAAAAATTTTATGTATTAAAAATTCAAAATTAGGTTCTGTTTAAAAAAAATAAAATAACTTGTTCTTTCTGTTTTAACAGGTAGTTAAGCGAGAGCCAAGTACTCTAGGAGCTCGCTGCTGGTCCTTATATGCTAAGTATTACTTAAGACACTTTAATGAATTAGACCATGAACTAAATGCTCGTCTTAATCGAGCGTATAGACCTGCATCAAAGTATATGAGCATATTTACTAGTCCGTTATTGACAGTAATATCAAAGTAAGTTCTACTCTTCTACCTAGTTATTAATAGTTTAATAATCTTAATTTTAATAACTTAAAAATATTAATATTCTGATAACATCTAAAAAATGTATTTGTAATAAGTTATTTTATAATTCATATCTTAAAATTAAAGTTTAAGGTAAAGATCACTTATGTCTCTATCCTCGTAGTATTTTAGACTTCCTTATTTTGTAGGAATATTCTTTGACTTTTGTTTGAAGTTTTACTTTCAAAGGATTATTAATAATCATTTGACATTATTATTAATAATCCAAGGGGAAGGAAGCTTAGCTGGGTAGAAATTAAAAATGTTCACGAAAACCTGAGATTGACGATTTTATGGATGTTTCTATTCTAGGATTAACTATTAATTATTAGATGTAAAATTATTGCTTTTAGTTTTGAAAAATCTTTAATTTTTCATTCTTTTTTTTTTACTATTTTATTAATGATGCTTCTATGCCTACTTATATTCTACACTCTGAATTCTAATTTCCAAAAAAGAATTGAGAATGTTGATTGTATTGTGTCTATTCTTAATCACAGTGACAAACATTTATTATTGTGTGCCAAAGGGGGGAATTCATAGACTGCACTCAAGTGAAATTTATCGCTCAACTCAGATATAATTCTACTTAACCATCTCAGAAACAAAACTCACTCAAGTTTGAGGGATTTCTTGAGTTTCACTCAAGAATTTCTACTTGAGTGTTTTTTTTTTGTTTTTTTTTCCATTATTTGGTATTCATAAACCTAACTCTTTATGGTGTCCAAAAATTGATAGTATACCTAAAAACAAAAATTTTGGTCACAAATAGAGCTCTTAAGATTCCTCCTCAAATCTCAACAGATTATCCGATTTTAATTCTGTAAAGTTAATTTTGTTCCATATTCCCGTAGAATTTGATGTATCTATTTTAGAAGGCCATATATGTAATATTTACAATTTTAGGTTCAAAAAAACTACTTTCTAGTATTTTTTAAAGAAAAGTCAACTAATAGGCAAGTGTAGAATAATAAAATATAAATATCGGCGAAAAAAAAATTTTAATTATACGAACAACATCGCCCGAAACCCATAAATACGAATTTCTATGCAATTTGTTTTTTTTCAGGTAGCGTCTACATCTATCATGACTAGAGTTGCCTCAAACTACAAATCTAAAATAACATTTCAATCGAAAGGTTGTTTTGGAACTCAAAATAGAATTTTGAGAAAAATTATAATTGTAAACAATAATTAAAACTATATAACCAAAAAAACTGCACACTTATTGTAAATATATCTAAAAATGCGGGGTGCATCAAATATAAAAAGGAATTAGGAAAAATCACGTTAGAAGTATGGCAGAGGATAAGCTATTATAAACATTAATCCCCTACCTTCCGCCGCCGGGTATAACGACTTGCTCTAGCCCTATTTTGGAGGGCCTACAAATTTTGTTCTATTTCACTTCCCCAATGATGATATTATTGACTAGAATTATAACATTGTTCATATATAACGGGAAAAGGATATAAATAAAAGCATTATTTTATTATTAATTTATATAAAAATAGTTGAAAAAAAAAAAAAAGGAATCCACAAACATAAAGTATTATCTATTCCTATTACTAATTAAAAAATTAAAATTACTAATGCTATATTGCTGCACACTAAAAAAATATATATTATGAACAAATATGATATATTATTTTTTGCATAAATGCTGCTTATTCTTAATAAGGAATAATTATATTATGAGCTGTATTGAATAAAATCATTTACTTTTTTAATACCCAAATCAAAAAGCTTTAGTACTTTTACTGATTCATATAAAAGTGATGAGTACAAAAAGTTATTGAATTATTCAATTGAATGAGTTTAAATAGGCAGTTTCCTTCTTTCCCTTCCTGTCGCGCGTATTCCTGAGATATAAAACTCATTTTTCTATCTTACATTTTGCCATAGGAATCCACAGTCAAGATTATGCTAGGTTCGGGTAAAAAGAAGAAGGTAGAAAAGACGCGAATCTCTTGACGGCATAGGATCAAAGGTAGTAGGTTCAAACAACAATGGTCTGGTAGGACAAGGTGTTTACAACCATTTCTTTGTGGAATGGAATTGATATTTTTTTTTTCATTTTGATCAATCCTTTTAATTGTTTCACAAGAGTAGTTTCATTTCTCATTTATTCGACTTATCACACACAGTATAGGCTTATTTGACTATTTTCCTCCTTCGAAACCCTAATCTCAAAGTAAAGGTAATAATAAATAATTGTAAGCTTTTTGTATGAGAAACTTCCCACGTTTTTTTTACGTCCCGGGGTTTAAATTGTAGAAAAAAAAATGTTTTTTTTTACAGCTTAAAATTAGAAAACGGTTAGACATAAGAAGTAATGCATTACAAACCTTTTGATTTGACTGAGAAGTAATTTTGGGAAAAATTTGATTTCGTAAATACTATTTTTATTTATTTTTAAAAAAATAAAACATTTTTTTTTAACTTCCGCATACCCTCTTTTCTCTAATCTATTCGGGTCCCTGTTTTGGTCAACCAACTCGGAAGGCTACAAAGACAAAGAAAATATTTATAAATATATTACAATGGATCTAATTAGGTATTTGATCGCAAAAGGGAGAGTGTGCGTTTTAAAACTCCTTTACTGGGAAATAAGTATATTTTGCCACTTATGATTCCACTTTATTCATTTTATTCTGTTTGGTGACTACATTGTTGAAAGGATATATATTGATATTTACAAGCTTACAATCTGAAAATGGCCAGGTGTATGACTAAATTTATTAAAAACATTATTGAAACATTTTATTCTGAAAAAAAACTCGTACTTTTTGACATTGACTATATCTTGAAAATGGTCGACTCTAGAAAAATATGTTACAAATCTAAATTAAAGTTGATTACATTTCCTATAAAATTGATTATGTATAAATTTGTCAAAATTCTATTGGTTTTCGAAATATATGTTATTGAAAATCGGTGATTTGCGGGAAAAAAAACAAATGTCACCTCACTTTTTGCAATACTTTTGCTTCTAGTACCTTCCCCGATCGTTCCTCAGAAAAAAATACATAATAAAAATTGTAGAGCATTGAATTTAATTTCATTTAATTTATAAGTTTATGGTATTTGAAGCAAATGTTTAACAAAAAGTGAGGTAAACATTTTTTTTATTTCTAAAATTATTGATTTTTAATTACATATATCTCGAAAACCGTTAGAATTTCGACAAATATGTAAATAATTAATATTATAGGAAATTCAATTAGCTTTAATTTCGATTAGCAGCATATTTTTCTTGAGTCCACCGTTTTCGGGATAAGATCGAAAAATACGAAATTGGGACCTCTCCTTTCCCCCCACCTTTAACTTAACCTCCCGTGTCGGTGACTTTAAGTACGTTTACCTTCTAATTACTCCCGGCGAAGCTGTGTCATAAAAATTATTGCATATTTCATGCAATCTACACCCCTCATTTCAACACTCTTTGACTAGGGTCGCACTTTTCTGCGAAAACACCTATATATCACCACTCGTTCGACTACAGTTCCGAAACTAATTGTTCGATCCGAAATTTCTTTTTTTTATCTGAATGCTCATTAAATTTACTATAAGAACCTATATATAAAGTTATTATCAAGTTTCGTAAAATAAAACCAAAGGTCCTTTATTTTTTATACAATAGTTTTTCGAAATCGGCAACGCAAAATATATAGGAAAAGATGATATTTTTGGCCGGCTAGACCTACAAGTTACCTCTCTGTGCGTTGGTGTTCCATATTGGTGTTATTTTATTAAACTCATTCAATTGAAAAATTCAATAACTTTTTGTAATCACTTTTAAATGAAATCAGTAAAAGTACTAAAGCTTTTTAATTTGGATACTATAAAAGTAAATAATTTTAATGAATACAGCTCATAATATAATTATTCCTTATTAAGAATAAGCAACATTTATGCACAAATAATTTATCATATTTGTTCATAATATATATTTTTTTAATGTGCAGTAATATAGCATAAGTAATTTTAATTTTTTAATTAATAATAGGAATAGATAATACTTTATTGTTTGTGGATTCTTTTTTTTTTTTTTCAACTAGTTTTATAAAAATTAATAATAAAATAATGTTTTTATTTATATCCTTTTCCCGTTATATATGAACAATATTATAATTCTAGTCAATAAAATCATCATTGGGGAAGTGAAATAGAGCAAAATTTGTAGGCCCTCAAAAATAGGGCTAGAGCAAGTCGTTATACCCGGCGCGGAAGGTAGGGGATTAATGTTTATAATCGCTTATCCTCTGCCATTCTTCTAACCCATTTAAATAACACAGGAAAATATTTTGTTAATTTCCTAATGTTTAAAGCTTGAAAACAGTTTATTGCAGGAAAATTTTAAATAGTGTATCTTAACAGATATTGAAAGATCTATAAAAAGGTCACTTGCAAAGAATTGAAAATTTGTTTTGTTTTTTTGAAACAACACCCTGAGAAGCCAGAATATACATCATCTAGGGTTCAATTTTCACTGTTTATTACATAGCTACATGTTTTGAGACTAGCTCACCTTCAGGCTGTTCATAAGTATCAGAATAAAAATGTATTGCGGAGAATTGGAATATTAACATGTAAGAAAGATGGAAAATAATAAGGACAAAAGGTAGACCTTTCACATCCTCCTCTTACGAAGAGGATCTGGGGCTGGAGGCTATGGGAGGGGTGGACATAGAAATGAAACAAGATACATAACACTTTTTTTAAAAAGAATTTTGCTTGGGGAGCTGTTTCAATCTGTTTTGGTTGTATCTAAGGTTTTTGAGACTGCTTTTGTAAAAATAACTGTTTCTTGTAACAAAATAATACATGTTTACTTTGGATCTCAAGAAATCTAATTATTGAATTACAATATATAGCAATAAAAAATGTAGGTGCCATAGGACTTTACTAGTGTAATTGGCTACAAAAAATAATTTATGCTTACTGAATTCATGAGGGGTTGGGATCTCCTTTGGTTATTGTTCTTCCCCTGGGATCTCCTCCGTTTTTGACTCTGTTTCTGTAAAAATAAATATAAAAAAGTGGGTACTTGTGATATTAATTCAAGTAGATTGTGTTCTATAGCAGAAATAAGTTCCAATTTGGACAAGCGACTTGAGTAGCAATTATTTAAGAACATGTATAAGAAATATGCTTTTAATAGTTCACCTTGCACTGGAGTTAATACTTCCTCAGGAGTGATGTTATACCTCCCTATAATCTTTCTTCCACCAATTCCGCTTCTCCCACAGTTTCTTTAGTTGGTTTACAGTTCTCTAAAAATAGAATCTAAGATACTGAAAGAGCCTAATATACTGTAATTTGACTTGAATACCAGTCTAGTTGTGAACTGAGTAAATCAGTTTTATTGATCTTGTTTAATATCATTTATGTTGATTTATTCATATTACACTTTTGTTGAATAAAGAATAGTGTACTTACTGGAATGTTTTTTCCTTGGGAATTAAAATTCCTAGCAACTTCCTCCCAAGCTTTGGATTTCTCCACATTTGACACTGTCTGTCCGTTTGGAGGCCATTCAAGTTCTTGAAGCAAATACGCATTTTAAAAGTATCCTCGCCTCCTAAGTAAAAGCAATTTTCTTTCTCCTTTCTTTCATTTTGATACTTTAATATGTTGTCCTTACATTGTCAACAACCGAGTTTGGCTTAAAAACCGACACGAAACCTGATAATAGCAGTAGTGCGCTGCTCACACTGTCTAAATAAAAGTGGCCTTTTATGAATATCCTTTACCGTTTTTCATTTTTCCCTCAAGTGTAAAATCCTACTTAAGTGAGTAGTACTTATCCCTCACTCTAAGTGCAGTCTATGAATTCGACCCTAAGTTTATGTGTTGACCAGCATTACTAGTTGGACATCTCTGACACTGGGGTTAGGCAGATAAAGATAACTCTTACAACATTTTACTTCATTTTTAAAATCACACATATCAAATGGCAACAGAGTAAGGGCACCTGCAAGCAAACAAGCCAGGCAGGAAATGCTTTGGGTGGGGGGGGGGGAACTATGTATGCGCTTCAAGAAAAAGTTTTTTATCTCTATTGAAGAGATAATGGAATATTTGCCCACTACCATATCATTCTTCAGTGTGTTCGATCTTCTGCTTACAGCTTAGGGTAACTTAATATCTCATTCAGATACTATGGTCAAAGCCAACACCCTTATATAATCTTATATTTAAAATTAAGATTAGTCAGAACTCAAAAAATATGAAAAGAAGAATTAAAACTTGTGCACATCTGAGGATAAGGATTAGTATAAATTAGATAATTTATGTAAAAACGAATGTTATTATAAACTGAAACAATGGAATATTAAAGATGCTGGTATGATGGATAAATGAATTTTTGTTCAAATGAATATCATGTTTTTTTCTCTTTCTTGTTCAGGTCCACTTGCCTCCTGTCTAGGAGCACATCATTTTAATTATAATTATTGTAATAGGCCTACTTAATATAGTTTTCTTTCTAACATTGTATTGGTGTTTATAATGAATATTGTTGATTGAAGTTAAGGTTAGTTTTGCAATGGATATGTCGATGATTACCTTAGTGATTAAATTTATTTTTCAATACTTTGTTTTGTCCTATTTAATTTACTTAATACACCCACATTTGATTATCAAATTATTTTGTTAAGTGATAGTATATAAAATTGAAATGGCCGTCGTAACGATTAATATTTTGAGGAAAATTGCCAAACTTACCAACCCCCTTTCCCTGATAAAATGAAGGTGGTTAAAATTCTTAGGCCCAGGGGGAACTAAACTTTGAATCCAGCGTGGCTGCTGTTCTCATGTTAATAAAGTTATTGACATGCCTAATTATGCCTCTATTTATGTTTCAGAAATATTGTCTTTGTTGCTGGTGCTCTTTTGGCTGTTCTGTTAGCCCTTTCTGTTTATGACGAAGATGTATTAACTGTCGAACATGTTCTTACGATCATAACAATATTAGGTGCTCTTGTCGCGACATTCAGGTAATATATTTGTTTTTTTTTTAGAATATATTCATTTAGAACATTGTTTTTTTTTTTTTTTTTTTTTTTAATAAACTTAATAATAGAAATTAAGTATTCTTGACCTTTTTTATATTATTTTTTAGAATTTTCATTCCTGATGAAAACTTAGTTTGGTGGCCTGAACACTTAATGAATTCTGTGCTGGCACATGTTCATTATCTTCCAAGTCATTGGCGTGGAAACGCTCATACACAAACTGTTCGGAATGAATTCACACATCTCTTTCAGTACAAAGCTGTATGTTTTTATTGATTATCTTTTTTTTTTTTTAATTTAATTTTTCCTTCTTTTCCTTACTAATCCATAATATTATATCCTGATACTATCGTCAACTCCAGTTTTTGTATTAATAAATAATAAAAATATCTTTTTATAATTTTAACTTTCATGAGTACTTGAGCTATGATATGAGTTATTGTTTATAGTTAAAAGTTTTGATTTTTTTTTTTTTTTTCAATGCACACTTCATTAATGATTGTAGTTTGTAATTATTGTATCACTTCTAGCTCTTAATATTTCAAAAAGCTGCTGTGGACCAGACTGATACTATTAATGTTGTTATGCTATAATATTAATTAGACTTAAATATTTTCTCCGCTCTCTCCTCTTCACTTTGTTGTTTCAACAGGTGACACAGCACTTATAAAATGTCATCCATAAAATATTGTTTTTAAGGCTCTCTGGTTCAATATGGGTTCACCAAACATGCTGCAACATATTCTCTGAACTACTGCGTACTATTATTTGAATATATATAAATAGACCATTTGATTTTGTAAATGGATCCTTTGTGATAACAATTTAGATTGTTCCTTTAGATAATCTGTAAGAGGCTTGGTGAATAGCTTATATATAATATCATAGAAGTGGAACATTCCTGATCCAATATTTCATATTCTTATTGTAATTCCCTGTAACTTCTAAATTTAACTTCTCTATAACATAAATTATTACTTCTCTCGAAGTAATCTAATAGTTTATGATCGAAAACCTGCCCATTTGGGTTACTGTAGCTGATAATATATGTTCTTTAACTGCATTCAACTTGACTAATAACTTTTTTTCAACTATCAAGTTGTGATATTTAATTATGTCATTTATAGAGCAATCAGATTGGGACTAGGCATTATATACAAATATTTGGTGTTACGAGTCCGATTATAACTATGACATGGTCCATGAATTAGTGAGCAACTTTAAAAATTAAATATTTCTAAATAATTGTAGTGTTTGTTTTCTACTTAACTTTTAATTACTGTGTATGGTGCTTTATTCAATAAAGTTGGCAATATTTTATTATTAGTCCATGACTTTCATATCTTCGTTTTTATTTATGGCAAAGGTTTTATGTATGATTGCACTGTCACCTGCAATATGTTATCCAATTTAGCAATATATTACTCTGAAACCTCAACATTCAATAAAACCATCGTTCTTAATGAAGTTAGGCGAGGAAGTAATGGGAGGATATGCCGACCCGCTGATGAAGAACACCTCAGCAGAAATGTTCCTTCATACCTGAATCAGACTTAAAAAGAACAAGATATGGAATTGTAATTTTTTTACCCTCCATTCTCTTATTTTTTATTAAAACAATCAAGCAAAGAAACCTTCACTCTTCTTTTATACATTTTATATACGATCATATTCACTAGTTCTGCAAATAAGCACTGATGTAGAGTAAATAACTAAAGAGGTGGAAAAAAAAAAAAATTGTAGGGTATTTGTCACATTATTCTAAATTTATATCTTAACCCTTTGACAGGCAATGTATCCTGGAGGATACACATATTTAATGCCTGTTGCTCAATAAATGATCTAATGTCCAATGCATTATCCTTCTCATTATTGTCTAATATCCTTTGTTTAACCTTGAATTTCATGATACATGAGTGGGGGGGGGCTAGTGTGGCTATAGCCATTCAAAGAGAAAAAAAGAAGAAGAAATGTATTAAAAAATCCCTGGCCTACCTGTTAAAGGGTTAAGATTATATATATATATTTATATATATATATGGGGACTTGATGGTCGAGTGAGTTCGGGGTAGGGTCTCAGCATGCTCATAACCAGAAGGTCGTGGATTTGAATCCCATTTGGGCGAGTTTAAATTTATTTCATGGCAAACCCACAAAATGACCTTCCCACCCTAGCTAGAATAGTTTGGATTACCCATCCTTCCTGCCCTAGTTGGAGTACATAAGGACATTAAGCCCAAGAAACTAACATCATATATACATAGTAGAATCTCTCTAGCCCGACCCCCAAGGGACTGAAGGGTAGATCAGAATGTCTAAAAGGTCGGATTAACAGGAGAGTGGAATGAAACACATGTTTTTCATAGTTAAAAGTGTATTATAATTATATTATGCTATATATAAACCTTTTTAAAAAATAAAGGAAATATAAATATATGTTAGAGTATGTACATAGCTATGTAGTATTTCTTTAGAGGGAAAGGGACCCTCAAGGCTTGGTATCTACTCTAATAATCTACTTAAAGCCGAGGCGCCACCGCGAACGGACTTGACTTGACTTGAGTGGACATGACAGGACCAGACCGGAGTGGGGCTGCGCCACCGAGACTTGACTTGACTTGAGTTCAGTCAGTGAAAGACAGCCGAGATGAACGCAGTACACTGTTTGCTAAGTGAAGAATCGGATTCTTCTGATTCGGAGTACGATTTTATTTTAATACGTGTAGCAGCATCGAATGCTCTCGATAGGAAGTGGATATTCGAATATGTGAAGTATCCCAAACTTTTGATTTTTTAATCACATTGCTGTAATTAGCCTCTGAAGTATTATATATCATTGGTTGCTCTCTCACCAATTCTATGAGCTTCTCCTGAACACTAATTTTTTTCTAGAATATCACTAAAAGCTGCAAAGAAAAACTGTGCACAGAGAGCGGGAGGTTAGATTGGGCTGGCTGGTGGTAGGGGAGGGGGGACCTGAGTCAGGTTCCGACCCAGACCAAACCGGAGCCGACCGGAGTCAGGTTGCAGGATCCAGTCCAGTCCAGTCAAGTCAGGTCGCGGTGGCGCCGTCCCCACTGATATCAGCCTATTGGGTTGCAGACCGGACTCAAGTCAAGTCAAGTCCGTTCGCGGTGGCGCCTCGGCTTAATTCAACACATTTAATTCAGATGATTACTTTAGTTGGTTTATATTGCATGCGAAAGATTCAAAAAGAAATTATTGTATTATGTTTTTTGTTATAAATTTTTAAATGACTTCCATTGTTGGTTCAATTAGACGTTTTTATTGATGGAGCTTATATCCCCTATTATGACGCCACTTCTACTTTTGACACATGTGAGACCCAGGGCTCTTGAGTTTGTTGACTTCTTTCGGAGTTTCACTGTTGAAGTGGGAGCTGTAGGAGATGTCTGTAGTTTCGCTCAAATGGATATCCGTAGTCATGGTAATCCAGATTGGAATCCAGGGCCAAATAGGCCGACAACAGATCAGTATACTCAGGTACTAAGAGCTAATATTTATGATTTCACTCTTTCCAGTTCAATTATGCTTGTTGTTTTTTTTTAGTTTAGAATAATATAAGTTTATAACTTATATAAATAATTTTTAATGACTGTTTTTGAAAGCTATTTTATTGGTATAGAGTTTTATCACATTATAATATCCAGGAGTATTCATTTATAGTTATTTATTTAATATAGTACATTTATAGTTTAAAATAATTTGAGTTTTTATCCTTGTATGTAAGTTATTTTATTATATGAGCTTCTATAATGTTAAGTTATAAATGTTGAGTATGTATCTTGATGAATTTATGCATAGCATCACGTCAATAAAAGTAATAAATACTATTATGTCATAAATGTAATAAATACTATTATTATGGGTTAATAATGAAAATATTATATTGTTTCAGGCAGAGGAAGGTAAAACAGAAATATCTTTGATCCATTTCACTTATACCAATCCAGAATGGACTCCTCCTCCAGGCCCCTCTGGTGATTTTGTTTCAAATGTAAAAGAAGAAGCTAAAAGAACACTCCTCCAAGATCCAATGTTCCTGTCGTCTTCTACAGCGGCTGCTGGGGCAAGTATTTGTTATATCTTGAATTTTGATTTTTATAAAATATTGGTATTGGCTTTTACAGTATATAATATTGGTAATTAATCTCTAGTTCATTTTATATTACTTTAGTGATTTTGTAAAAGCTGGAATTTAAAGGAATTATGGAATTATTATTATTTACCAGCATCCCCTATTGCGGCTTTACCTGCTCTCAAAAGTAAAGAACTTAAATTATTTAAACTCATAATTGAAGTTTTATTTGTTATCTATAAAAATCTTCTATTAATGTATGCAATTGAGAATTATTTCTTCAATGATATTTTTATGCATGGCAGCATGTATCAATTATTTAACCTGGTTAAAATTGCATTGATTAGGTATTTGAAGATTGAGTAAAAGCATAATTAGACATCAAATTTTTAATTTAAAAGTATGAGTTGGTAATCTAGATGGACAGAGATTATTAAAAAGCATATGATGGACTCCAATTATGAGCGCTTTTTACTATAGGCCTATAAATCTTATTTTCACACACAATATCAAAAGTAAAGGATCAACATTTTTATTTGGTAATGATGTTTATTTGGCAGAAATAATTTTATTGATTTCATTTGGTGTTAGATTTTAATTTCTAACCATAAAAGTATATGAGAGTGTTGCAAACCTCCTTTCTGCCACTCAACATTATACATTTAAATTTTTTATTGTAAATTTTATTATTGCTAAACCTTCCTAGACCTATGAAAATGATTTTAAAATTTGTTGCAAATGGGTTAAATAATGTAATTTTACGAATGTAAACTATATTGTGGAATAGTGCTAACCTGATATTGGTCGATTTTCTAACTTTACTGGGACCCTCATATCACCACATATTTGAATCTTTTTTAATAATTTTATTGAAAATAAGTAAATTTGATCATCAATTTCAAGCTCTGTATAAAATCGTACCTTGGAAACTTCTCTTGTAGAATGAAGCTCGCTACCTATCGATCAATTTTCAAATTTCACTGTTATCCACATACAATCATTTTGTAAAATAAAAAATTAATTGAAAATCAGTAGATTTTATTGCTAAACCTTCCTGGAACTATAGAGATGATGTGGTTAAAATTTCGTACAGAGTGGTTCTGTAGTTTTTGTGGTTCGTAATCATAAACAAAAAATTGCTTTTTATATAATAATATAGATTTTAGTATTGTATAATTTAGTATTATTCATTTTCATACATGGAACCCTGATTAGGGTTTTGTTTAACCACTGTCTATAGAATAAATTATGGAAAATCTGCCTGAATTGAAATAAACTGCAAATTCATTTTAAACGCACTTTCATTTTAATGATATTCCTGATTTTACTTTTCAGATGAGCACATTCACTCCAACTATGGGCCCTATTGAATCAATGCTGCAGAGTCAATTTCTCGGCCGAAGTGTCCACCCTGATGCTCCTGCTTATGAAAGGAACTATCTTCATCAAGGGTGAGAAGAATGGGTTATAATAACTTTTTTTTTTTCAGAATTATCTAATATTTCTAATACACTTTTATTTACTTGACCTGTATGTACTGGAATCTCTCATTGTAATTTTCACCAATTAATGTCCTCATTTGAATGATCCAAATAAAAGAAAATATTTAGATAAGACTGCAGGTTAGTTGTACACTGTTCACGGGACATCAGTAAATGTCATTCTTCATTACTGATACAAAAATTGTTATACATGGAAGAAAATCGAAGAATATAAAGGGTGTGGTACCACAGCTTTTGCAACAGCATTTAAACAGGAGAACTTGATTGCTCGAAGCAGGGCAGTCGAGAGCCAAGCCTAATCCCTCCTCCCCCTCCCAACATCATCCAAAAAAAATATAATTTCTTTTTTTACTAATAACCTACCATTTTTAATTAATTTCCTAATACAAGAAATCACCATAGAATCATTTATATCAAATAATACTTTTGATGATGTCAACTTAAGGCATTACTATTAAAACCTTCTTTGAAATTAAAAAAAAATAATAGCATAACAGTGTGAAAATTAAAACAACCTTGAAAGTTTTTTAAACTATGAATTCCAAAAAATTTATTTACAGGGTTAATGACTATTTTCATTTTGTTCACTAACAGTAATTATCATTAACTTGTTAATTAAATTGATTAAACAAATGATAAAAATGAAGAGTTCTGTTTTTTTTTCTTTGCATTAAGTGTCTTGGTGATTGGAATTCCCAAAAGTGGTCACCTTAGTCCAGACCCCAGGATTTTGCCCCCGCCCCCCTCCTACCTCCTTTGTCAGCAGCCCTGGCTCAAAGTTAACGGAAAGTTTCATGTAATAGTGATGCTTTAGATGAAATGGAAAGGTGTCCTAAACATGACTAAAATTGAGCCTCTTGATTATGAATACTATTGATATCGTTTGAAGACTAAAAGTTAAGAAAATAAACTATAGTTTTAATAACTAAAAAAAAACATTTTAATAGCGAACAGAATTAAAAAGTAAATTATAATTTTTTTTTTTATTTCATGAATAGTTTTTGTTATGACAATAGAGAGCCACACTATCTATTATGATTAATTAATTTAGAATAAAATTAAAGTAAAAATTAATTTATTAGCAAAATAATTCAATTTATAGTAAAAAGTGTGGGGTGCTTGATATTAAATGTTATAAATATTTTATTGGTAACTATTTATAAAAGTAGAGTTATTATGATAATAATAAAGTCTTAATGGTGTCAGTCCGTCGGTTTCTCCGTAACAAAAGTGCTGAATCCCACACTTTTTAAATTTCATTATTTTGAAAATTATTATTATTTTCCTGTTGCTGTTGACTTGCTGACCCGCCAAACTTTGTGCCACCTAAGAGTCAATGAATGTTGTGATATACAGGGTGTTCGGAAGATCGTTGGCCAGAGAGGTATCTCGGGTAGGGAGGATCATTTTGAACCTATTTCAGGTCTCTTACCTACATACAAAGTCTTACAGTTTTTTATCAATTTTTTTGAAAAAATAGCCAAAACCAAACATTTATGTCTTATAACTTTGTTGTTTACTGATATATCAAAGCATTTTTTTTGCTGTAATTAGTAATACATTGCCCATGTAAAATAAAAAAGATTTGATTCAAAAAAACAAAATATAAACAGGAGATCGTTAAATCTTGTTAAAGGCAAAAAAAAAAAAAAAATTAAGAACTTCAAGTTTAGGTCTAGTCTTAAAATAATTTGGATTTGGCTGTTGTGCTTACTTTTTTTTTGTTGAACCTAAACTTGAAGTTCTTAATTTTTTTTTTTTTTTTTTTTTTTTTGCCTTTAACAAGATTTAACCATTTTTTTTTTTTTTTTTTTTTTTTTTTTTTTTTTTCAAATCTTTTTTTTATTTTACATGGACAATGCATTAGTAATTACAGCAAAAAAAAAAAAATGGTGTTGATATATCAGTAAACAACAAAGTTATAAGGCATAAATGTTTGGATTTGGCCATTTTTACAAAAAAAAACCGTAAGACTTTGTATATAGGTAAGTGACCTTAAATCGGTTCAAAATGAACCTCCCTACCCGAGATACCTCTTTGGCCAACGATCTTCCGAACACCCTGTAGATAATTCAGAAACCCTCATAGTATGCGTCCAACAATACCCCAAAGTTTCATTGCATCCAGATGAATGGTTTAGGAAGGCATTAAAGACATACAAACATTATTTTTATGTATATTGATAACTTAGAAACCTTTGTGGGTATGTGTCTAACCATTTCCCAAAGTTTTATCACAACTGGATGAATGGTTTAGGAAGGCATTAAAGACATACAGACAATCATTTATATCGACATACTTTTATTTATATCGATTAATAATTTTATTTAAATATTTAAAATGAAGATATTTTCGACAAGCATTTATTTTGTTAATAAGTGTTGTATATATTCTATGTCGTCTATACTGTTATATCTAACCGTGAAGTGGCCTTCTGGTTGATAGAAGTTGGTCATTTGACGATAGCCATGTCTATAAAAAAAAATTCATTAATTTGTCAGAAATTTATCAATTCAATACTACACATATTCTTTCCTTTCATATTTTTAAATTAAAATATTTATTTAAATGAAGATTGCCATGTTGTAGTTCCAATTCATTCATACAATATATAGATCCATTTCATTCATACTTATTGAAAATGGTAGAGAGTGCGGGTCCATCCCGTACTGGCTGTGTTGGATACCCTCAAGAAATCAACTGTTTTTTTAAAATTCCTTAATCCGGCCGTTCATCCTGTCCCATGCGGGCTAGGCATTAAAAGGAAAACTAAAATGGGATATTAACCATGTTTTAAAAAAGAACGACTGTAATTATGTGATAGGTACTGAACATATACCTATTTACTTTTCTAGTGAGGGCTTAACACCATCACTCGGAGCTTCTGTTTTTGGCACTGAGCTGGCTCCTGCTGATCCTATAGAGACAACTGCTATGGATATGAGTATTAATGCTCTTTATCTCCACCATGCACACCAGAAGTAATCTAATACAATTTTTTTTTTTTTTTAAGAGAAGTATTTATAGTATTCATCATTTTGCAAAAAATATTTAATTTAATTTTTATTTTTTCAGAGGAATTGAGCGAAGAGGTGGAACACGCAGCCACTTTGGTACGACTAATGTTGTTGGAACTGAAAGGCTGCCTTTTGCGTCCAGCCACTTTGGTTCGACTAATATTGCTGGAGGTGAAAGACTGCCTTTACTTGGTTCACCTTCCAGGTTTTCTTGACACGGGTAAAACTATATTTTTACTTTCTTTTTTTTTGTTGAAAAAAATATACTTAGTTATTATATTTACACACACTTGCATTTGCTTTATTAATACTTGTAACTTGGTTGTTATTTGCCCCTGGATTGATATTTCAAATAGTACATTACAATTTTCATCTTAATGTAAGTTATTTATCGTTTATGATAACTTTCAATATCTTTCTTCTTTCAGGTCTTTATTTACTTTATGAAATTACCAGAAAATAAGTGTATCGGTCATCAGTTGACCTTCCAACTCAGGCATGTTTTAATAATGGTGGGATATATTAATTTCGCTGTTAATTTAGTAATTTCTTTATTTAGTCATTTAAAATTAGATTAGCTAGATTTAGATGTATGTATGTATATATACATATTTTTGCATATGTATATATACGCACATATGTGTACATATTTAAGTATTTCTTGTTTGTTTTTCCTTAAGAGTCATGTGTCTTTCGTTGTTGTAATTCGCTCAAATTAGTTAATATTTTTAATTGTGTTCATGTAAATAATGATTTGTAATAATGTGACTACAAATGAGGTTTATATATTTGTATCTAATTAACGTATACTGTATGCTATTCATGCTTTGCATTATGAAAGTTAATTGTAAATATTCTATAAATATTTCCAAATAAACATTTTCCTTACGATCTCATTTTACAAAAAGTTGTTTTTATTTACCTTAGTGTCTATATTATGTAATAGCATTCTCTGCCGCAGCTTCACTCACTCTCATTAGTGAAGAACTTGGATAATTTTCACTTGAAGTACGCATGATGATTTAGAAGGATCAATCCTAATTGGATAATTTTAACTAATAATTGAAGTTTTATTTATTTATCAATAAAAATCTTCTATTTAGAAAGCATGCAATAATGAAAAAATAAATTCATAATTTATAAAGAATAAACTACATTTCTGGTTTTGTCTCCCCATATTATGGAAATGATTTGATTATTTGGGTATCCAGGTCTGGAAAGCCCTACATATTATTGACAGTGGGAGAAGGAGTATATCCCAAATCCACTAAATTTTTTGGTCTGGCCTTGTGATTATTCAATTATAATAGTAAAAAAAACTTTAATTGTAGCCATAATTTTTTATCTGGTACCATCGCACAGATTAGTTGGTTCAAGGTCTCGTGAAAACATAATTGGACATTCAGTTTTTAATTTTAATGTATGAGTTGGTAATCCAGATGGAAAGAGAATTTATATTATATTATTAGAGATATTTCGGTTGATGTTCTAACTCCACGTTTTTCTCTTTTTTTGTAATAACAATTTAATTGGAAATAAGTAAATTTTATTATCAATTTCAAGCTCTGTATTACGCTATAATAATAACACCATTATAACATCTCTTACAAAATGGCAATCGTCACCTGTCAGTCGATTTTCAAATTTCAATAGAATCTACATATTTATCCCATTTTTAACATTTTATTAGAAAATCAGTAAATTTTATTATTGCTAAACTTCCCTTAAACTATGAAGATTATGTAGTTAACATTTGGTTCAGTAGTTTTTATGGTTAGTGATCTCAAACAAAAGATGGCTTGTCCTTTCATAGAGTAGTATGTGTTTATTATAAATTTATGTATATACTTTGGCCAAACCTCTTCATTTAAATAAAATGAATGTATTTATTAATTTAAAGGTAATTGTATCTGAACTATGTTGTAACATTTCCATTGTTACTCCATCTATGAGTGAGCTGGAGATTCCTCAACTTTTCCTTCAGTTTTTAAGTCTGAGGACTGCATCGAATATGCCTAACTATTATTTTTTTTTTTACCAATATTCTCCAGAACTATTTCTTGAATTACTGTGACAATAGTGTAAGGTTATACGACTTTAAAAGTTTTTAAAAATTAAATTTAGGATTAAAAATATTTAAAAAATGAATAATAAAGGAAAGGAAACACAATAAATAAATCACTAATCAGTTGTTTTTAAATAAAATGGTGGTTACCAAAATCAATGAACATACCATGTTAGTGAAGATCGTATATGTTGACATTTACTAATGATAGCAATGCATTTAATATTTAATTAACAAGAAATATATTTACATAATTAAGGGATAATAATTAAAGAAACCTATTGTAATAAAATACAAACATTATATTTAACCACTGTACAAAACATATTTAAATATATGACAATATATAACAAGTTCAGTCAAATGTTCTCAATGTTTACTACTACGCTGTCTCATTTGCTTTATGATTGCAACATATGATGGTGGGTAATAGTCTGAGGGAGGTGTATCTTTGACCAGAAATTCTCCTAAAAACACTGGTTGAACAACATGAACTTTTTTGGATGCCAGTTCTTTTAAAGGTATAGGGATCTCAATTTTTCCTTCTTCCCAGATAACAAAGTTACATTTCAGGATATCACTGAAAAAGAATTTATAAATTATTAATAATGAAATTCATTGATTGATTTTGCCCATTTATATAATTTTTTAAATTAATTATAATAAAGCTCATAGAATACAAAGACCATACTATACAAAAGGCCCATTATTTGCAAGATAAGTTGTACAACAACATAACAAGAACTGTATAAACATAATTCAATTGACAATAAGAACTTTCAAACTAGATTCAACCCTTGGGGGAGAAGTCCTGGTTTATATTGAGCCTCTGTATTTGAAAATGGAAGCATGAAGTCACTTGAGGTACACAGGATGGTACAGAATGATCAATACAATTAACATTGATGAATTAACTGCCACTTTTATTGGAATTATAATTCCAATAAAAGTGGCAGTTAATTAAAGTGAAGATTAATTCATCAGTCCTAAATGGAAGTATGAAGTAATTAAATTCAATTTTGATTCATTATATTTTTCCTAAAGCTTTCCACAATACTTACAACAGAACTAGGGAAATGAAATCCAAGCCAATACAATTGAATTTTGTTTTATTGATTAATTATATTGTACTAAGATTTATTTACAACTGTATCCCAATTACAATTAAGTAATTTTGACTAGAAAAAAACATTTCTTGATTCAAATGCTAACATCCCAATACGTCAATTTGTTTAACCTGACATATTTAAACCTCTCTCATTTGAATAAGACTTTCATAAAGCTGAGGTTTTTTTTGTTTTTTTCCCTGTCAAAGTTTGGTATGAATCTCCTTCCCTGTATTGAACATCATTTTCATTCACTGTCAATAGAATCTCAAAATAAATACAATTTTATAAATAATATATGTGAAATTTGACATTTTCTCTTTGTATGTTTAAAATATTATTATGCATCTAATTGATCATCACTCTGTCTTGATCATAAAGTGACTAACATTAAAATAAATCTACATAAATTTTACATATGTGTGTCAAAATATATTAAAAACAAAAATTAACAGAGGAAACAATTTTCAAGTCTTTTTATAACTTACAAAAAAGAATAGTTCATTTAAGGTAAAAATTTATAAAAGTAACAGATGTCAATTCAAGCATAATCGAACCTGCTCATCAACTTTTTTCGGCTACAAATATTTTATAAAGCACTGCTTGTTTTCAATAGATTATTTCATTATGTGCTAACACTTATAACACGAGACCAAATACTACAAAATTTAAAATGAAAAACAATAATAAAATAATAGTACACCTACCTCTGAGGGAAAATTGTAGCTCCTCCAGCTTCTAAGAGCCTTGTGAATTGAGCTTTTTTGTTTTCAACAGTGAACAGGCAAACCTTCATATCCCTGAAAGGAGAAGTTGAACCCATATCTTGTTTTCTTTTCCGCCACCTATCAAAACGATAAAATTTATTAACAAAGGCTAAAACTTAATAATTAAAAAAATCGATAATATATTTGCAATTATCTTTCTTTGAACCCTAGACTCAAACACCCAGGTTCCCTCAAACCAAGAAAATACAAAAATAACTTATGATAATAAAATCTAAATCAACTCCTTACCAATATGTACAAGATGGCATACCATTAGGATAAAGTGCCTGCAAATCAGTCCACATTCTATATTTATTCCAAATCGACTGGGCCTGTTCCCAAGAGGTATCTAATAGTACCTCAGAGCAAACAATCGATCACTTACCTTCAAAAACATGGTAGGAAATAACAATATTCTGGGGCATTGAAAATTGCAAAAATCAGAATATGTTACTAAAAACAAAGAAGCTCTTCTTCAGGAGAGATGAAAGTACACTGACAGATTCATGACCTAACTTAACTCACAAAACATCTGTTGGAGTGCAACAATAACAAGAGGAATGTCAATTATTTCAAGGAACACTGTAATCAAAGTAAAACAGTCTCCCCTATGTATTAAAATATATACATATATAATTAGCTGGTCTAATCATACATAACTTAATAAAAAAAGTGTTAAATTTGCTCCTTCACTGCAATATTTATGTATATGAATAGTCACTGCATCCAGCTACAGAGATGAAATGAACATTAATCCTCAAAATCATTCCAAAAACAGTTCTTTATGGATGCAAAACATGGCTGCTTACATTAAGGGAAGAACAACACTTTAAAGTTTTTAAAAATAAAATACTGGGTAAAACAGTTGACCGAAAAAAGGAAGAACATACGGGAGAATTGAGAAGGCTCCACAATGCGGAATATCTAGTAAATATAGTACAGGTAACAGTAGTGCGACATATAAAATGGTTATGTCAAGTTATTGGATTTAATGACTGAATTCCAAAAAAAGTAATCAGTTTTGAGCTGAAGGGTAAACATCCAAGAGGTGGATCTAGAGGGGATTTAGGTTTTGATGGGGGGGGGGGGGGGGGGGGTATAAAGGAGGTTTTGGCTTAGCCATTTATTTATTAAAAAATCATTCATTTATTTTTTAAGAATAATCCAAGATTAGTAATGACTCATCAAGCCAATTATAATTCATAATTTAAATAATCAACAATAGACAAAAAAATTAAAAGGGATAATTAGGTCTACTTCACAACTGTAAATTAGCTATAAATTATAATCAAAGAATATTTTATTTTATTTTGTATAAGTTTAAGGGAACTAAAAGATTATACTTATAACAAGCTGCAACGAGCCCTGCCTCTGTTGAACCTTCTTTCACTTTCGGCAACCTCATGATTGACCTCTGATTGCCCCATTCATATTCTTCCTCCTGAAATAAGAGGAACATATTAAGTTTTTTGAAGATTATATTACATTAGTAAACAAAAATAATACAAACAAATTGAACTTTATTTAGTAAAACAACTATAATTTGAAATTTTGGATAGTAGTATTCCTATACTTAAAAGAAAGATGATATATTTAATCAGCCATGCCTTGACAGCTGTAGTTCACTTCATCAATAATTTTCAAATAGTTCTTTTTTCGCACTGCCTTAGGCCCAAGAAATGTTACTTGACTGAATTCTCAATTAACAGTCAATAACTAAGCATGTTTCCTGACTGGATTCTCAACTCAAAGTATATAAAAAAAACAGTGAAAAAAAAGCATGTTGTCTGACTGGATTTTGAACTCACAATGGGCCTTTCTCTAACGAAACTTTTTTCTTATTCACTTCAATGCCTTTTTAATTTAATAAGCAGCATTTATTTTGTTTAATCACCACGCAATTTTGATCAGCTATATAATCTTCCAAAATATATTTTGATTTTTACATTAAATATTAAATAGTTACTTATTTTCAATGACTACAAATTTAAATAATTATGTATGGAAAGATTATCATAATTATAAGAAGGATGTGTACAGCAATTGTTATTAAACCAGTTTATCAAAAACATTGAAATATTTTAACTGTGCAACTGCCTCTTTAAAAAAAGTTTGAAAAATAGAATTATGATTTCAAAATTAAATGTAAATTTTTATTTCTTTAATCAAATGAACTGTAATTATACTTATCACTCTTTTTAAAAACATTTATTAATGAAATAATAAAATATTGAGTTTAAGAACTAGGTATATTGAATGTTTTTTATAATTATAATTTTCTCCTCAAATTACACCTATTTATTCAAATAAACATGTAATTATTTTAATCAGTTACATAGTCCCCCTGATGAAATTAATATATATTTTTTTATTTTTGTTTTTTAATTCTAGAACCTTTGGTTAGTAGCCCATATCATTACAAAGATAAAAAAAAAATAAATAAAAAAACACCATAAGAAATAAAGAAAAAATCACAAGGAAAAAAAGAAAATAAATCATCTAAACAAAGCCAACAAGAAATTAGCTACACTGCCCTTCATTAGTCTGTTAAATTCGATTTGAAAGATATAAACTTTAGATATATATTGAGTGAGTTGGTCTTAAAAATGGAAAATAAATTTTGTTCTGTCTCTGGCCATGCTCCAGCTTAACCATGTCTCTATCCAGATTAAATCTCTGTCTTTCAAATGATTTTCGTTCATAATGATGTTTAAAATTTTAAATCTGTCCATCTTCATTACATATGTCTGATTGTAAAATGTTGAATAATTTTAGATATTGTTTGTCTCTAATTAGTTGTATTAGTTTGTAGTTCTTACTTTGTGTATGTTTGTAATTTTTGGGTGTAATGTGAGGTAAAATAAAACTGTGAGTATTAACACCCTTACAGGCAGCTTTGTTCCTTTCTTATTTCTCTTTTCCTGTATATAGTCAAACACTGAACCCAGGTGACTTTAGTTCTTTCTTTTTTAATTCTTTTATATCTCTCTATTCAGCTATATTATGTGCCTATCAAAGACTAAGCAACACAAACACACATTTAATAAGTTTTATAACAACACTGTATACAGATTGAAGTTTCTTTTACTTTCTTCAAGATTTAAAAATTGTGAATGTGTAGGTTTTAATTCCAATTGTTATCTTGTAATACAGTTACACTTTATTCACACTGGCTTATCAAAGTAAAATGAATATTTCTTTCAATTTGCTTTGAAGCTACTATTTATAAATAAGCTAACTGAAAACATTTTGATATTCATCCTTACCGGAAGAAATTGCCTCGTCTCGTAACAGCTATCTAAATAAGAAGTGTGAAGTACCCATTTGCCAGATGCAATGCAACAAAGAAGTTTTTCACTCCTAATTGGCTTATCTATAATGATATGAGTTGTTGCAGGATCATATGTGGGGGCCTGAGTGACACCTCCTCCAAGATGGCGAATAATTCCTTCATATTTCTTTTTTGATTCTGCCTGAAAAAAGTATAATATTATTTTTTTTTTTCTTTTTTATACACAGCTAGAAGTCATGCAATAAGAAATTATTATTATTTATTAACTTGCTGAAGAAAAATTTAAGTTGTAAAATCTGTCCATACTATTGACACATTTAAGTTGTAATGAGTAAAGGCAGTCATCATTTACATAAATAAGCACGGTACTTATTAATGGGGCGTATAAAAAAAAATGACCGTTTTTATCAAATTCCAGAGTTCAAAAGCCTGTAAATATCTTAATGCTATTTATTATTTACCAATACTTAATAATATCTTTAGAGCATTCTCTAAGCTTGTTTACTAACACTGGACTTCTTATAAAAAAAAAAAGCCTCAGTTCAGTTATTTTTTTCAAAGAAGAAACATGACAGGGTCCTACGAAATTCTCGTAATTTTAAGATATTACCGGAAATTTTTTTTTTACAGCCGTTGAAGCAACTCGTGAAATTATTAAAAATGAAGGGGAAGGTGTCCTTGAAGAGTGCACTGCGCGGCGTTGGTTTGAAAAATTTAGAAGTGGAGATACGACATTGGAAAATAAGAAGGGCTCTGGGCGGCCATTAATGGATATTGATAAGGTTCTGAAGGAAGTTGTTGAGTCAAATCAGTCTACAAGTATTCGTGAACTTGCCATGGAGTGTGGTGTGTTGAAAGATACTGTTAGTCGCTATCTTCTCTCCATGGGGAAGGTGAAAAAGATCTGTAGACTGGTCCCTCACGAACTTACTCCTCAACAGTTTTACAAAAGTTGAAAGAACTTCATGTGTTTGAACTCCTGCCTCATCCACCATATAGTCCAGACCTCGCACCTTCAGATTACTACTTGTTTCGATCCATGGCCCATTTCCTTCAAGGGAAAAAATTTGATAATTTTGCGGAAGTTAAAAATGCTGTCCAAGAGTTCTTAACAGCCGTCCCAAGGAATGGTATCAGCGTGGCATCGAGAAATTGGCTAGCAGATGGGTAATGACGGTAGATAACAATGGACTATACTTTGAGTATTAATTGTATTTTATACCAAAGAAATATTGATTGAGTTAATTGCTTAACATCTTTCATTTCTGAGGAGAATTCGCGGAGGGGGAGAAAAAAAAAAAAAAAAAAAAAAAAAAAAACACCAAAGAAATAATAATACAAATATTTGTTTAAAAAATGGTCATTTTTTTTTTATACACCCTATTAGATAAAAAATATTAAAAGAGGTAGTGAATTCTAGGACAGGTTGGTAAGATAATCTATAAACTTTATAAACATAGAAAGAAGAGATTTTGAAAAGAAAGTCGAGATTTTCAACATAAATGATAGTAGTTGTAATAGTGATTAACTAAAGTATAGTTTATAAATAAATTAATATGGTTTATTGGTATCTTCTTAAACAGCCTCTTCAAAATTAGGAAAAAAATAAGAGTTTGCTGATCTATAGTTAATAATAATTAACTGTATTAGATAAATAAAACATGACATTCCTAAATTAAATCTTAGGGGATCTGCACTTTTATCACTTGGTCACATCAATGTCTGTATTTTACTACATCTAAACATAACTGTAAACATAGTTTATTTACAGTCAAACAAAATTGTTGGTAAATAAATAACAAAACATTCTTTTTACCTGACATAACAATTCTTAAGTTTGTCTAAGAATGAAAATAAATACTATTTCTCAATGTTATAATTTAATATTACTTACAGAAAGCCCTGAAAGAAGGAAGACCTTAGTATTTTCATCAACAATAATAATATTAGTCCGTTTTTCAAGTTTCTGGGTCTAAAAATAAAGTAAACATAAGAGTAATAATATGTTAATATGATTCCTGAGAATGTGAACTAAATTATAATTGTAAATTAAACATTTAATATAAATACTATTATAAAGAAGAAGATAATCAGGGATGCAATCAAACAGAAAAAACACGCCCAAGTAAAAATTCTATAATTGTGTGCCAACATCTTTACCTGCTTTGCAGGTCTTCTTCAGGGCCACTGAACCACACTGGAAAGGAGACGGAACGATGACTGATTAGTCATCTATATTTACTCCCTGAAGAAGACCTGCAAGGCAGGTCAAAATGTTGGCACACAATTGTGGTATTTTTACTTGGAGGTGTTGTTTCTATTTGACTGCCTCCCTGAATACCTTCTTCATCTTTAATCTCAACAGTCAATTATACTTTTATTAAATACAATTTCATTAAATAAAATAGGATCAGTTACTTTTAGTAATGGAGTTTTACTGTTTTCATCGGTTGGAGCAAGTCTACTATCTGCTTCTACCCCCTGGAAAAGATAAATATGAAATTTTAACATGGAATAAAAAATTAACATTTTACAATGTGTTATAATTGTGTTTAACAGTTGGGATAAGTAGTTTCAAAATCAGGAGTATTTGTGAGAGAACAATGCACTATAATGGGTTGCTGAAGGAATGTTAATAGGATCTTAAATGTTAGTGAAAGGTTTACTTCTAAGAAGAGGTGGTTAGGCATGAGGTTATACCAGGGGTTGTACCAAAGGGGTTATACCAGTGTCATAGACTCATGTATGGAGTGAGCGCTGCCCCAGCAATATGGCAGAGATTCATTGAAATGGTTTTACTAGGTCTCAGAGGAAATGATGAATCGCCTCAAGGAAGTGTTTAACAAGCTGGAAGAACATGACCTTAGACTCAACAAAGAAAAATGTAAATTTTTTGTCAAGGAAGTCAAATATCTGGGGCACAAAATTACATCAGAAGGCTTACATAAAACAACAGACCACATTCAAGCAATTTTAGATTTCAAAGAACCGAACAATACAACAGAACTAAAATCGTTTTTAGGTATGGTAACGTTTTATGCTAAATTTTTTCCGAACCTTGCAACTATCGCACAACCGTTATACAGTTTAACAGGGAAGACCACCAAATATTTTTTCAGTCAGGAATGCCGGAATAGTTTTAACCAAATAAAAGAAGAGATTACATCAGAAAGAATTCTCACTCACTATGACCCTCAACTTCTTCTTATCTTGGCTGTTGATGCATCATCTGTTGGTCTGGGTGCAGCATTGTCTCACCAATACCCTGATAATTCTGAAAGACCAATAGCAAATGCTAGCCCAACGCTATCAGCTTCTGAGAAAAATTACTCTCAAATTTGTAAGGAGGCTCTGGCCATAAAATGGGGAGTACAGAAGTTTTTTTACTACTTATTTGGTGTAGAATTTATATTATATACAGATCACCAACCGTTAGTACACATCTTTGGAGAGAAATCAAAATTACCTAGCACAGCTGCCACTCGACTCATTCATTATGCATTGTTCCTTCAGAATTTCAGGTTTACAATTAAATATAGAGCTACGGGGGAACACGGTAATGCTGATAGTTTATCTCGTCTGCCTCAGTCTTCAGACCAACTTCACACGTTGGATCCTGCTACTATGTATCAAATTCAACAGCTAGAACAACTGCCAATTTCATCCAGGGATATAAGCCACGCAACGAGAGAGGATCCTGAATTAAGACAACTGTTGGAACTACTGCGAAAAGGAGAGTCACTAAAAGGAAAAGATGAGATATTCGACCTACAAGATAACTGCATTATGAAGGGAGCTCAAGTTTACATACCTCGAAAATATCGAACCCAGATATTAGAAGAATTACATAGTGGTCACATGGGTATAGTAAAAATGAAGGGCCTTGCCCGGTCCTATGTTTATTGGCCAAAAATGAATAATGAAATTGAAGAAATGGCCAAAAATTGAATGGAATGCACATTAAACCAGCGAGAAACAACCAAGCATAATTCACACCATTGGGAATTTCCACTGCAGCCGTGGGAAAGAATACACATTGACTTCGCAGGCCCCTTCAAAGGAAAATACTTCCTGCTCCTAGTAGACGCATATTCGAAATGGCCGGAAATATATATCACTAATTCAATGACCACAACTACAGTTATAGATAAATTGGATGATGCTTTTTGCCGCTATGGGTACCCTAATGTTTTAGTAAGTGACAATCAAATCAGTTAAAACCGATCTTTCAAAGTTCTAATGGTCAGCCTGCTTCAGAAACCGCACATGAAAACCAACCTAGACCAGAAGAAAACCACTCCAGCGATTCCGAAGGAAACGTCCAAACACAACTGAGCCAAGCAGTGATGCAACGACCACCCCGCAATCGCCGCCCACCACCACATCATCAGTACGCTGTTGCTTAGGGGGGAGGAGTGTTATGTATCGATGTAAGAATACTTACTGTCAATACAAGAAAAACACCTGAGGAAGGTTATGTTTTTACTACACATGTTATAATTTTGTACTACATTACGAAAGTGTTAATGTTATAATATAATTGTTATTTTGTGTACTGTAGTATTTTCTTTTATCGAATACATAACAGCACCTTTATATAACTATTGGTAGAAAAACTCTCCTTTTTTTAAATTTTATTATATATATATATATATATATATATATATATATATATATATATATATATATATATATATATATATATAATATATAATAATAATAATAATAAAGTTCTTTATTTATTCTGGGACCTTAAGTCCCTTAAGAATAAAAAATAATGTACAATCAAGGGCCTTCAGAGCCTTAAAATAAAATAATATTTACATAACAAAGTAACAGATAATAATAATAATACTAAAAATAAATTTAAAAAAAAAAAAGAAAAAAAGAAAAAAGAGCAGAAAGAAGATATTAAGATATTAATAAAAAGTAACAGAAAATTTATATTAATTTTTTACGAAAAGAAAAAGATTTCTTAAATATTAACTGTTTATAATTATAGTTTATAGTTTATAACAACTAGAAAGTGGCTATTGGCAGTTTTTGGAGGACAGGATCTGGGTGGATAGTAGGTGGTTAAAGAAGTGGTATTTGAAAGTAGAAAGGTTAATTGAATGACGAATGTTGAGAGGGATGGAGTTCCAGAGAGAAGAGGATCGGATTACGAAAGATCTGTCGAAAGTGGCTGAACAATGAGTAGGAGTATGCAAATCTGATTGACGGGATCGGGTTTGGCGGGTAAGAATTGAGGATTTGAGTTGAAGGAGTTCGGAAATGTAAGGTGGATGATGGGATTGAACGGTTTGAAAAAGTAAGGATGCCAGGAAGTACTGGCGACGGTAGGAAGGAATAAGCCACTTTAACTCCGCATAAAACTGCGAAACGTGGGCGCTCCCCGGGATCCCGAAAATAAAGCGGATAAAGCAGTTAAATAGTCTTTTGATTCTGGCCTCGAGATCCCCAGAAACACCCCCATGCACAGCACAGCAGTAGTCAAAGTAGGGGAAGCTGAGAGAGGTAACTAGTAATCTACGGGTTTCGAAAGGAAGAAGGTGGCGAACGTAATTGAGACGTTTTAGGATAGGGATGGTGCGGCGGGAAATTTCGGATACGTGATTTTTCCAGGATAGGGTTTCATCGAAAACGACTCCAAGGTTTTTGACCGAGGAGTAGAATTTGATAGGATCACTGTTCAGGAAAAGAGTGGGAATTGAGGATATGGTTTTTAAGAGGTGACTCGATCCTATTACAATCGCTTTGGTCTTTTCAGCATTTAGATTTAGCTTGTTCTTCGATGCCCAGTTACAGATTCGATTCAGGTCTTCTTGGATCCTTTTAGTGGCTTGTAATAAGTCAGAGTTGGGAAAGGATAAATAGATTTGGAGATCATCGGCGTAGAGATGATACCGGCAATGATGGATGGAAAGCGGAAGGTCATTAATGTAGACAGAAAATAGCGTGGGTGATAGTGAAGATCCTTGAGGAACGCCACAGGATAGGGGTTGGGTCTTGGACGGAGTTTTATTTGGAATAACTACATACTGTGATCGATCGGAAAGGAAGGACTTAAACCAGAGTAAGGCAGATGTGGATAAAGAAAGGTTTCGAAGTTTGGATAGGAGGATGTTGTGGTCAACTTTATCGAATGCTTTGGAAAAATCTAAGAGGATAAGGATAGTTAACTCTTGGCGATCTATTGCGGAAAATAAGTATATATATATATATATATATATATATATATATATATATATATATATATATATATATATATATATATAAGTGTTAGGACTTATAATAAACTTTTCCATTATGCTATTCCTACACCAATCCTATGGTTTACGGTTCTACCTTTCAATAGGAATTCTTTCTAATAATAGAAAATAATTACAAGAGATAATAAATTATTTATTAAAGTAATTAAATAATATTGAATAAAGAGAACTAAATATTACACAATTATAAAAATGAATTACCAATAACTTTGAAGCAGAAGGGAGTTCTGGAATAGTCACACTTTTTCCACTAGAAGTTAAACTGCTAATGGTCTCATCAGCTTGCTGAAAATATCAGATTATATATATATGAATATATGAAAATAAAATTAAAATTAAAATTAAATTTCTATTTATTTATTTAGAACTGTTACTCTTAATCTTATTTTCAATTTCATTTACTGTAAGCTCAAAACAAGCCTTAATTAATAAATAAGATATTTTACTGTAAGCTCAAAACAAGCCTTAATTAATAAATCAGATATGTCTTGTTTAATAAATTCAATTGATTTAACATTTCATTATTTTATATTATTGAATTAATAATTTATTTATTTTTGTAGAACAAAGGTTTCTGAACATGATAAATGTGAATAAAATTTTTCTTGTTTCAAAAATCAATTACTTTTAGTTGGGAATTTAAAGAATACCATTCTAAAGAGCTCCTTGGTAGGTATTATCAAATTAACTACTAGACTGCAATTAAATAAATTATACTAAAAAGAAAAATTGCCACCTGTGATTTATGTTTATCATGGTACATGTTTTTCGAAAAGGGTATATACTTTTACATTGGTATGTACAATAATATATAAATATTAATAAGAATATTATTTTTTTTTATTAATAAGTATCAATAAAATAATTGTTACAAGAGTTAACGGACGCACGGTTACACTCTTGAAACTACGTTAGTCCCCGTAAAAACATGTACCATGTTAAAAAACCTAAATCTTTCTTTCACTTTGATTAATCTAAACTGTTAAAATTTTAAATTGCTTTTGATCTAAAATTACAAATAATAAAATTTGAAACATACCACAGCTCCAGGAGCAGTTTTGTCTGGCCATTGATTTTTTCCATTAGATGAAAAATCCCACATCACCACATTATTTTCATTGAAATGACCTTGATTGTCATTTCCCCAGTCCCCTAAAGAAACAGAATGTAATACAGTGAAGGAAATAACTTTCAACATATAATTAGCATAATTATAAAAAAATTGCCATGAAATAACATCAATGGACTAAAAGATTATCTGTATATATTTATAAAAATAAAATGTAGAATAGTGGTCAGAAACATCTATAATTTCAGTTTAAATACCTTCAAATGTTGTTTCAATGCCTTAACTTTTTTAAATATTACGATTATTTAAAAAAAAATAAGAGTAAATTCCTTTAATAAAAGGGTCATTTCTTTTTATACATACCATTAAGACACGCATTGCTTGGATTATATACGATAATACCAAAGAGTACCCTCTTGGGCTATCCAAAATTGATTTTGATAATTACTTTTTTTTTTTTTTATGATGCTCCATAGAAAAAAAATTCACAATTTTTTGTTTCACCTAATGGGTCCTAGAAAGCCACGGTCAGATGACTATTGATACCTTTGGTTGATATTTATCCATTGTTTGATACGATTTTCAGTAGAGAAAATAGGGTACATCACACAGTACTAAATAGAGTCTGGAAAGCCATTGTTGTATTCTGTTCCACAATAATAGAGGAGCAGGAAATAATCAAGACTCAGAGTAATAGAATGGAGAAGAGGGAAAGAGGAAACAATCAGAAAGTTAATAGTCAAACTCAATTACCATGACCAATTAGTCATAATAATTAAAACAAAAGAAAAAAAATTACTTTGATCACTTACTTGTTGGAGATTGATGTTGAAGTACTTGAGGTTGGGAAATTCTGTTACTTAATCTTTGTTTTAAATGAGGACTCAATTCTTCAAGTGATTCAGCCTTCTTTAGTTCATCTATCACATTTTGTGAAACTAACCTGTATTCAATTAAAAAAATAAAAATGAAATAAGGAATTAAAAAATGTAGGTTAAAATAATTTTGATTGACAGTTGTTTTTATCATGTATACGATATTAATAAAATTAAAGACTAACTATAACAGCAAGACAATAAAATTATAGTTTATGTGTTAGTTTTGGAAGACCATTTCTATGGTAGTACCTGCTAGGGATGTTTCGATTCCACATGTTCTAAAGAAAAGAATCGGTATTGAGAATCGATAGTCCCAAGTCGATTCCTAGGAACTGATCAATAAAAATAAGAAACTGTTACAAAGGTTATTATTATTTATCTATAGGAGGCTAATTTTTTCATCCTCTTTTTAGTTATTCTAAAGGGATTTTTGTTACTCCAAAATTAGGATTATGAAATCAAATATAATTAAAAAAACAAATAAGGATTTGTAAAATGAATTATTTTTTTTGTAAACTGTTTAGACTGTACTTTACTTATATATTATCTATTGAAGTAAATGCTGTTTGGAGTAAACTTATTTATTTCTTAAATATTGAATGTTTTTTTTCAATACATCCGACATGCTCCTATTATTTGATTAGGCTTTGAAAGATAATGTATTTTTAAACTGAGGTATCAGTAACGAGAATCAAAAAATTTTGGTATTGACACAACACTAGTACTGTTGTATCAGATTTTAACCGTATCTTATAAACTTTTATGCATCTCAGGAACAAATAAGTAAAATAAAAAAAACATGTCATCTTCACAAGGTCAATTTTCAAGACATACCAGAATATTTGTCTAGTTGTCAGTACTGGTAGAATTACTAGTATTTACTAAATAGATTAGGATATAACATGTTCTTCTACTATGCAAATCTATCGATACTATTCTCTTTTTTTTCCCCTTTCCAAAGACTTATATATGGGTCATTCTCATAGACTCAGCTAAAATTAAAAAAAAAATTGAATTTTTAAGGTTGCTTAAATTTTTATTATTTTTGAGTTTTCTATTATTATATACCTTCTATTTATTGAATGCCCAGGTGGGGTGATTTTTTTTTTTTTTATTTACCACTGTTTTGAAGCATTTTATAGAGCTTTTCATAGAAATGCTCTTGACCGCTACTCTTTCTTTAAACATTTTTTTTTTCGTATTAAAAAATTATTAATGTCCTCTAATGGATAAAACTAAATAAATAAAATAATAAAATTTATTATTGATACATAAAAAATTAAAGTAATAAAAAAATTGTGGTCAATTCTGGAAGAATTTTACAAAAAAACAGTTTAATTGTTCAACTATTTTATTGAATGAGATTTAATTTTTAATATTTCTTTTTAAGGCATAACTATATGTGCATGTCTATACCGACCCTCAACTGAGGGTCGGTATGGACATGTACTTGTTACTATGTGAGGGAAATCACAGTTATCCTGAAGATAGAGCAATGTACTCCGAAACTTTTTTTTTTCTCTCTCTCTTTTTTTCTTTTTCTTTTCTTTTCTTTTTTTTTTTTTTCCCTACCTTGCCTTTTCAGGCATACGGGGTTTTGACGGCAGCGGTTTCAACATGTACTCCAAAACATGTTGAAGAAAATAAACGATAAATAGGAATTATGCCTTAAAAAGAAATATTAAGGTTTAATAGTTTTTAAATTTGACAAATGAAAATTAAATCAGTGATGTTTCAGCCTTATAAAAGTGTTGGTACATAGGTATGTAACTCCGATATAAAATTTGATGAAAATCGGTTGAATTGTTTTTAAGTCCGATTCCCCCCTCCCCCACAACACCCCGCCAAAAAGGACCTGAATTCAGTGATGTTTCACCATAAAAGTGTTGGTACATTAATATGTAACTCTTAACAATTTAAAAAAAAAAATAGGTGTGACGGTCGTGAGGAACCTCCCATAATTTAATGTTTATTGCAACACCAGAGCCTTACCTAAAAGGCTAGTTTTACTAATCAGTTGTGTACATCTAAAAATAATCAAATATGGAGTCCAGGAGCTTTTAAAAAATACGAATCATTTTAAAAATGCGTGACGGTCGTGAGTAAGAAAAAGTACGAGGAAGAAAACTTATCCTGGATTGATGAAAATCTTAGAAAATACACCAAAAAATGTCTACCAAACACATCACTTATGAAGATAACCTCACGAATTACTCTGTAGATAGCAATAATTAGCACTAGCTTATTCTTGTAGAGAATATTTAAATAACTATTTAGTGTGACGGTCATGAGGCCAAACCGAGGGACAATAAGAAAACGGAATTTTCAGTTTCCCTTTATAGTTTAAAAATGTTTAAAAGCATGTTAATTTATTCTTCAATATATGGTCTCATACTCTAGAAAATAAAAACATAAGTTTTCTAAAAATAAATACTTAAATAACTTCCTTGAAATCTCCCTTTATAGGTAGGGACAAGTGAAAGTTATGAGTTTATAAGCCTTTTTGTAGCTATGAAAAAATAACAAAAATATGGCTGAAAAAGGTTGGGGGCCCTAAAGCTAAATTACGGTGAGACAAGGCTTTTAGGCTAGCTGCACACACACAGACTTTTTGCCGGCCGGCAAAAAACCGACAGATATTTTGCCGGTGTAGGTGCTTGCACACTCACTGGTTTTTTACTGGTCAAACAATTAGTAGAATTATAATTTTATTTTATTCTTGACTTGACGACCTAAAACTTTAAACAATTTCTGATTAACAAATTGATATTGTTTCATTCGATTCAGTAACTCAAACAAGTAGTAGCTTTTATAATTATAGTGCATAAAACAGTAATTATAATGCAGTGGCAGGCACCGGCAACTCACTGGCATTTTGCCGGCCGTCCAAAAGTCGACCAGCAAAATATCGGTCGGTTTTTTGCCGGCCGGCAAAAAGTCGGTGTGTGTGCAACTAGCCTTAGAGGTAATGGCACTTAGAGTAAAAGTGCGTTACCCTAGCAAACCGTGACAGATGAAAGATCCCAGATTCAGTAAGTAATTAATTTTCCGTCCCCACCCTCCCAGCCAGGAAACACCATGTAGTCGAAATAACAAGGAAGGTGAGAAAGAAAAAAAAATGAACTAAATTATGATTATACAAATAATAACTCACTGTGATTCTGTAATTTTTGCTTGAAGTGCTAAGAATATAGAGTCTGGATCATTTAAATTCTTGAGGTTTTCTTTCTACAGAGCCAAGAGATTCTTGCATTAGAGATTTGAACGAAAACTGTGACTTAAAAATATGAAGAGAAATAATTCCTACTTACTTCACACACAACTGAATTATTTTTGGAATCACTTTCAGTATCACTATCTTTTGCCCATTCAGAATATGGTCCCTAAAAAAAAAAAAATAATAGAGGATATATTACAGAATACTCTAAGCGAAAATGCATGCATACACATGCACACATGCCTTGTTCCAAAACCCCATAGTCAAATGCTCTCATTGCTATCAGATGGCCAGCCCAACTTATCATATCCAACTAAAAGACAAAATTTGATAAAATTTTTTACATGTCATTGTCACGATATCAGAACAAGCTCTCAGTTAAACTTTTTTTAAACAAGAAGAGATAGAAATTAATTAAATTTAACTTAACTTACCTGTTTTAAAAGTTTTCCAGTGTGTTGTTGAATTCCATCTATTTTAACACCACCATATTTGGCCCAGAGTTGCTTTTTAATGACATCTGTGGGCTGTTATAAATATAATAAAACATTTATTTTTAATATAAAAAATAATAAAATAAAATAAAAAACAAGACATTTAAAAATATGGGTTATTAAAAATAAGTTACCGTTGAGGGTCGCCTATTCCTTGCAACATTAGATCCAGGACTTCCTTCATACAAATCTGGAAGACCATCTATCCACTGTTTCCACCTCTTCCTCGTGGTAGGAGAGGGAGTATTTTCTGAAAATACTTTTCCATAAGGTGTATCTGGAGTTTGTACATGAAATGGTGAAAATCCAGCACTTCCAGGAACTGACATCTGTAGATATAGTTTTATAATTGAAGAGGTGTATTTGTTGAATGGGTAAATATATATCTCATAGATTTATTAAGAGGTAACAGTCAAAAGAAAAAAAAAAAAAAAAAAAAAAAAAAAAAGAATAAGAATAGTTAAAATAACTCTTTTATTAGATATTATAAAATAAAATTATTTTTCACAATGATCAGGCACAAAAAAAAAAGAAAGAAGAAAATAGTGTGTTGTTAATTTTAACAATTCTTATATTTTTATTCCATTGACTGATCCCTGTAATTAAATCTATATAGATTATAGATTATATCTAAATAGTTTTATGTGAAAAACATTAAATTTAATCATAAAATATCAAAAATTTGATAACTTTATTATTTTTGGTATAAATACCAGGTCGTTTAAAAAGTCCTGTCATATTTTTGGATAATTAAAAAATTCAATGAACCAATACATTTATTTATTAACATAATCTCCATCACAACTAATAACTTTTCTCCACTAAGATCCCAAATACCTTCTTTTTTTTTTAAATAATTGATCTTTGCTGGTAAAAACTGATTTAATTCCAATTCCCAGCTTTGCAGGTTATCAAAACATTTCTGCTGGAGACAATCGTCCATAGATCTGAAAAGGTAATAATCAATGTCAATGGGTGAAAGGTCAGGAGATTATGGTGGATGAGGCAATGTTTCCCATCCAATTTCCATTAATTTATCCCTAGTCATCTTTGCCTTATGTGGCCTATTATTCACCACTGATATCTTCAGCCGGTTGCTTGTGAAATATTTAACTGCTTACCTATTTCCGCACATGTTTGACTTGGATTCGAATCAATTAATTCCCAAATTTTCTGTTCATTGGCAACTTGAGGTCAGAACGAGCATCATCTTTAAGCGTTTCTTGGCCTAGATGAAATTAGGAAAACCAAAATTGAGGTTTACATTCAGAGAGTAACTTCTAACTAAATTCGGATCATATTTTCAGAGTGGCCTCGGTTGCCTTCAAGCCAATTTCAATATTTACCATTTTAATATATTTCTTTAAACGTTTAGCAACTAAATTATATTAAAAGGTAATCTCAATATCAAAGACAGTACACAACATTGTTTACATTGGTCTAAAAGGTCGAATTTAAAATAGAATTATGAAAAAGATGGTACAGGCCAAATAAATCTTAATTAATGAAAAAACGACAGGACTTTAGAAACGGTCTAGTAAAAAACACTGCATATCATATATTAAAAACTTGTCTGTTCCTTACAAACAAGTCTATCATTCATCCTACAATCAAATAACATCATTCCTAATTATTAAAACAAAAACAGGGACTTCAGTTCAACATGTCTAATCCATTTCCCTCTGGAACATCAATAATAAAAAGTAATATAAATAACTACTACTAAATAAAACAAATAATATATCATTTCTAATATAAAAACCACGATAGACAACCTGAATTAAATATGAATTCAGACCTAGAATTTCATTGACCATACTATGATCGGATAGAACAATTTTCCATATCTTTACAATAGATTATAATTAAGAATTTCAGACTATAAGGGTGGGGAGAATTAATTTAGCTTCAAATATCAACATTAGATAAACCTCCATGAAATATCTGAGGATACTAACTGAGTAGAAATCACAGAGACTGAGATAATTCAACATTCGGAGGAGACCTGGAATTGGATGCACCCACAACACAGGAAGATAGAGTATTTAGAAAAAATAAAATGAAGCCTGATAAATTATGTTCAAGAGCTAAAGATAAGAGTAAAAAAGAAAAAAAGGTGTGAAAAAATATCATTATAGCATAAATAATATTCTTATTTTATATTTGTAAATTACTATCTCGCCATATGGTTCATATCTGTTATTTTAGGTTATATAAGTGGACACCTGGAAAGACTGTTAATTGTTACAATAGTAGTAAGCAAATAACGTTTTAAATTAATTATTCTTTCAGGCATATTTACCTTTCATTGCTGTTTATTTGTTATTTAGTTTATTCTGTATCTTATTTAAATAAATTCTTTCAGAACAAGAACAATAATTCTCGTATTTGAATAACCTACTTACATATTACTAACTATAATTATAGTATAGTATTCAAAGAATAATAAGGTACAGAATGAAAGAATAGTAAAATACAGAAATTACAATATGCATTATTTTATTTTGCCAACCTATAAGATCTTTGTCATGGCAAGAAACTGAAGATACCTTCAGCAACAATCTGCAATTCACTCAAGTACACTTGGGAATTATGTACAGTATTATAGAAGGCTACCAGAGTTCTTTAGTTTCTCGACCTAATGGCAATGTGGAACGAATTCCAATAAACAAATAATACACCATAATTTCTTCATTGTAAACATCTTGATAAATCACT
The DNA here is from genome assembly GCA_003667255.2 of Euschistus heros. Lineage (NCBI taxonomy): Eukaryota > Metazoa > Arthropoda > Insecta > Hemiptera > Pentatomidae > Euschistus > Euschistus heros. The sequence goes on along the minus strand of RCWM02000321.1, from coordinate 552,780 downwards.
AAATAATAATAATAATAATAATAATAATTCAATCAACGGAAAATTAACAAGCACTATGATTACCCTCTTTAATGCTGCATTTAAAGGTGTTACATCATTTGGCCCATCTGCAGAAGCTTCTAATTCCATTGGTTCTGCAACTGATTCATCACGATGAGAAGTATTATTTATGGATGTGTTGTTCTTGGCTACTGTAGAAAAAATTAAATGAATGAGACACCTTACAAATGCAAATCAAACTTACTACAGTTGATGATATTGTGACATAGAAACAAATCATATTACCCTCATTTATTGAACAACTTAAAGACCCATCAAGGGATACTTGGTCTGCTTTGGTTTGAATTTGGCTAATGAGCCATTCGGGAGTTTCGACAGGTATTCCCCATTTCAAAGCTGCTTCATATTTCTTTCCTGTTGCTTCTTTGCAAAGTAGATGAGTAGATCTTTTAACACCCTTGTCTGGGTGATCACTTCTTGAAAACATATCTTGGACCCTAATATATTAAGAATAATTATTATCATTATCTTTCATGCAGGCTCTGGAGGTAGTTGAGTATGAAAAATGTGAAGGTCAGCAACTTTACTTACATTGTGAGACCATAAATAATGGGAAAAAAAAAAATTAATTGTCTTCTCATTTCTCCCATTGTATAATTTAGTATAAATCACAGTCAAATTAGACCAAGTAGGTTATTAAGTATTAAATCAATTAATTTCAAAGTTTTAGAAATGTGTAGAGAAGTTTCCTGGCACATTGCAAAATCCTATAGATTTTGTTTTAGATGGAGAGCCATCAGGTTAATGTTCAAGGGGTAGACCGAGACTTAAATGAAAGGGTTGTCAGGGATGATGTTAAGTCTTTCATACATATGTGAAATTTGATGTATGTATATTTGCATGTAAAAAGTGTGAATCACACTTATGTTAGTAAATTAGTATACTAAATAAAAATAACAAATATATTAATTAAAATAAACAAAAAAACCTCATGACTTACACTGCTCCTAAATTGCTAGCAACATATACTAACAACCTTCTTTCAGCACGACCAAATCCTGATAATGCAAAAATTGCCCCTTCAAGTTTTTTTTCAGCATTGAGCAGACCAGGAAGAGGCCGATGATAATATTCTAGTTCTTGTATTAAACATTCATGGTCATAACAGTCTTCCTAAAAACATAATATTGAGATAAAGAAAATATCAATACAAGAGTTGAGTTTTTACAAATTCTGGATCAAGTATTCCTAAATGGCATCCTGAAGCCATAAAAAAGGTTAATGTGGTCCACAAAATATTAAAAGAAAAGAAACTGGGATGAAGAAAAGAAACTTCAAAAATATTTAATTATATACTGAATATATAAATAAAATTTTATTTAATGATCATGATATATCTTCCTTTAACATTGAAATCATGAAAACTGGGCATGTGGAACATATCATGCAAAAGCTTTCCAATATGGCTCAACAGTACTAACAATTTGGAAACCCTATTATCAACATGTTTGATTTCTTTCCTTACACTTTTAAAATTAATATATATAATCTATGTTAGCAAAGTTCTGATTTTTGAATTTTTTTGTATATTTTTAGAACTGATAGCCTTTAAATACCAAAAATTCTAATTGAAGTGAACAATAATTCATCAATCGTAATTGTATTGATCCTTCTATAACACAAGGCATAGAGTGTAAATAGTGGATATATAAAACAGATATAAAAATGCTAAAGTTAATTGTAACTGATTCAATTAATTAGTTAGTATTTATTTTTTCAATCTGTTTTTATCTTATTTCATTAAAAAAAAATATTTACAAATAAATGGCTTAAGAATATTAAGATGGATGTAAAGAGGCATTAATATCTCAGGTAATAGCACTGAGATGGTTAAAATGGGCTTAAAGTTTTTGGATTTAAAAATAAATGAATTTAAAATAAAATATCAGCATATCTGATCTACAGGATTTCGGTTAGAATGGTGTGGAGTAGAAGTAAGTGAGTAACCAGTGATTGTTGGCGGTGTTGGTATCGAGCATTTAATAGTTGACAAAGCTTATTTTTTAATTTTATTTCATTCACCTTTGTACAGAGATTATGAAGAATTTAACAAAGACTCTCAAAAGACAGAATATTTCTATGTCAAATAATGTGATTAACTAAAAATAATTGTAATGAGCTTATGTTAATACAGGGTGCGGCAGAGGAATAGGGTGTTTTTGAAACATTCATTGAGGCTAATCCCTTTTGATTAATTCCTGAACATACAGCTACACAGCTAGCTTGTACGGGTGGAATTTTAACTCATCATGCAAGATTCTTCTTACCAAACGGTCATTCATTCAGAGTTCCGCAGCATATCTTCTAGCAGATCTGTTTTATCGGAGCGATACATCGTGACGAACAATTTTTTCATTCCCGAATTGAGAAGGAGAATCGATCGTAATGGGGTATGGTTTCAGCAAGACGGTGCCACGGCATACACAGCTCGGGCAACAATGGCTGTTCTTCATTCCCTGTTCCCCATGAAAACAGGCTTCACATGACTGATGTAATTTTCCGTATCTGATATTATCAAATGGCAAATCCTTAGAAATGTCCTGATATTAATAAAACCTTGTTTTTTTTTTTTTTGCAAAATTAAGGAAGTTATGATTTTTTCAAAAATACCCAATTCCTCTGCCGCATCCTGTATAAAGATTTTATATTCATTCATGATAAATATATATGCTGAGTATTTATCACTTCCATAAAAAAAACAGTCCTTCTATAAGGCTAGAAAAAAAAAATTCAATATATATGTATACACATATATATTGAAATTGTCTTTTTTCAATATTATAATTTGACAGTTTATTGTTGATAATAATTAAATGATATCATCAACATCTGAAATTGTTCCTGGCTAGTAAATTTTAATAATAACACAGTGCCATAGAATCAATCTCTAACTACTTATTCTAGTTGGAGTACATAAAGATGTTAAACCAAACAATCAAAATTGCTTGTATTTATACTGTCATGAATAAACAACAAGAAAAGTAAACTGATCAAACATTTTTCAAAATTTATTGTTATATGTATCCAGAAAATAAAATTATGTAGCTGACAAAAATAAATAAAAATGCTACTTACAACAAATATAATAGAAACAACATTCTTTGATGATGGCTTAAGATTAGCACCTTCAACAGGAACAATGGTATAATCTGGGATTTCATCCGAACTATTTGAAATAAGCTTACCACCAGCTTTTTCTATAGATTCTTTTATTTGTTCAATTTCATCATAGCCAAGAATCTCAAATGTAAGGCCTAGATAAAACAAAATAGACAATAAAAAATGATTTCCAATAAATTAATAATTAGTTTTAAGATATTGCTATCATTAGGGCCAATTACATACAAATTAAAAATCCTTATATATATATATATATATATATATATATATATATATATATATATATATATATATATGTGATAACTATGTAAATTATTACACATAATATACATATATGTAAATTACAAAATTAATTAAAAAATATTTAATCATTTAAAAAAATATTTTTTTTTTTTTTTAACTAGCACTGATTTAATTTTTACACATGCCTAAAAAAAATTAAAATGTCAATTAATAATTGTATAAAAACATTTAATTTTATAATATAATGTATAAAAATGGTAATTGTATTAGAATTGGAATATTCAAATTTTATTTTAGTTCTGCCTAAATCACAAATAATTGGAAGTAAAAGTCTGTCATTATATACTCCGCTCAAGATGGTAAATAGTCCCTTTTTATGTATTCATATATTTATGTTGATATATATTGACCATCATTAAGTGCTGAACCACTTCAGGATCAACTCTAATAATCATAATTCCTTCGTTCAAGTTACCTCAGATTCACTGATCCATGTTTAAAGTAATTAACATTAGAATTAGCTGTTTCTTCTCGAACCTTAACATTAAACTGTTTAATATTTTTATTTTTTTGTTTGAAAAAAAAAATTAATTTATATACTGTGTAAGGAAGTCATTTAAAGTAATAAAAACATAAATCTGTTTCAACTTAGAGCTTACCTAATTTTTAGTTCCTGTTTAAACCAAAATTATACAAATGTTTTCAGTATACCAAATACAATAATGGTATCAGCAGTATGTAAAATAAAATATATTTAAAATGAAAAACTAACCTTGAAAAAATGGTTCCCAGTTACTCTGTTCAGAGATATTACTTTGTTCTTCCATTGGGATTCTTACTCCTTCATTAGTTTCTGGAACTTTAGAAATGTTTGGATTCTCATTGACTATTTCTCTATGACTTTTCAATGCATTTTCTTTTTCTCTAAGCAATTCTTCTTGAGCTCGTCTTTCAAGAGCGCTAAAATCGACTGAATTTTCCTCTGTTGAAGATTTTTCTGGGGTTTTCAAAACTAAAATGAATTCTTCTTTGAATAACTTTGGCAAAGATAAAGAGCCAAACTATATTTAAAAGGAACAAAGGCCATTGAACTTTCTAATAAATAAAGTACAATTTAATAGTTAATATGTAAATAGAAAATCTGCCATCAAATGTTATTATGCCATAACTTTTTTTATTTTACTTAAGTTATAAACATATAATCACTGCAGATTTTTATGCTATTAAATAGTTTCAAAGACAAAGACGCTTCAGAACCTCCTAATTTCCATCTAGTCGAAGAAACATAGCTGCAGGGCTGATACAAAAGATTAATCTGCTCTATTCACTAGAGGGATGACAAGCTAGAGTAACAACAACAGGATATTGTTGTTATCAGTTGCATGTAAGATTCTCTCTCTTTTGATCTTTGATTATCTGGTTCTCTTTGCTGAGAAAGTTGAAAGATCCCCTCAGAATATTTTTAAAAAGAAAAATCAACAGTACACCAGGTCTCCAAAATGTGACAAGTGCTAGACAAATGCAGGGAATTCAACATCGCTACAAAAAACTTTTCAAAGAGTATATAATAGCATCAACGGGAATAAACTCTGCATTGCTCTACAGGAACTAAGATAAAGTTCTCTAGGATTGTGATACTTGATCATGGAGGGTTTTGATTGCAGGGTTCATACTGTAATAACCAACCTACTTTTTTCAAGTAAGTGGGTTTACCTGGGAGATGCGTAAGCCTTCCTTCTATTTAACCTTAACAAAGTCATCAATATCTAGATCAACGGCACAATATTTGACCATACAGTTTAGTAGCTCAGATATGCTGATAACATTGATATCATAGGATAATTAATGTATGCTGTATCCGATGCATTCCTAGCTGAAACCACTAGAGAAATGGGCTTTGTAACAAACTAAGAAAAAACAAAATATATGGTGTAGGAGAACATGCAGTAAATGGTGAGAAAGGAGAAATTAGGGACTACAACTTTGAGAAGGTAAATAACTTTATATACCTCAACTGTCAAGTGAATGTTTACATGAGCAACAAAGACACTGCTTTACAAAAGAATAGTCCTAAGCTAAGGATCTGGGATTTAGACTATAAGAAAGTCAGATGAAACCTTATAAGTCACAAGAGTAAGAACCTGCAATCGTTCTATACTATGATTTATTCATCTAGGAAATTAAGGTGAGCTGGACATTTGGTGAGGATGGATGGATATTCATCCCAAAGACGGTTTTTCTTGAATAGATTCATTGGTCTAGACAATGAGGAAGACATAGTGTGGTATATATGGTAAACATATATGGTGGTAAGATGATGTTACACACAAAATTAGGAACCATGGTGTAGAATGATTCAGAAGGGAATAACTCAGTAGTGAGTTATTCTGCTGCTGATAGGTAGATTTTTTCAAAATAGTGTGTTTGGACCCATATACTTATATATATATATATATATATATATATATATATATATATATATATATATATATATATATATATATATATATATAGTTTTATAAAAAATAAATTTTAATTAATAAGTAAAAAAAAAAAATTCTTTATATTAGCTTATAGTTCACTTGTTTACTGTGCAATGAACAATCCTAAGTTCCATTTGTAATTTTTATCTAAGCATAACTGGTTTATTTTTCAGATTATTGTTTATTTTAAATGAAAAAAACAAAAACTACGTAAAGTCAGTTGTTTGTTTTACATTCCAATAATCTTTATTTAGGAATAAGATACAGTTTTTCTATCTGTATTCCCTTCTTGTAAAACTTCCTTATATGAAAAAAAAAAAAAATTAAAAATGTATCCATTTTTTGGAAATGAATTAAAATTACATAATTAAATAATTTTATACTAGGGCTATTTTAAAAATTTTAATTTCAGCTTCTTTTATCAATCATGGAGGACATTTTTTGAAATACTTTACAATCCATTGACTGTTAATTTATATTTAACAGGTCTGATGAATATAGAACAAAAAATAAAATAAATCAGCTATATGACAAGTGAGAATGGGAGGGAATACATATTTACTAAGTTCTTCATAAACTTTAATTAGAAGAAATAAAGTTGATCGTATCTTAATCTAATCAGATTATATTACAATACAGTAAGGTCCTCCGCACACGGGTCGATTGTTGACTCGTCTTGTGCGATATCTGCGGCTCGGGCGTCTGCCATCCGCACATTGGTCGACTTCAGTTTGTTTGCATCTCGCGACCAGAACTAACCTCCGCATTTTTAAACCAAGAACATAATAAAAATGAGCAGTTCAAGTAGTGATGAGGAAGACTTTGTGATATTTTTGTGGTACCGGCGCTTGAAAAGAAATAAACGTAGATTATGGGTGCATCCTTTTTTCAACGTAATTTTAATACTTAGTTATTTGTTGGTGCAAAAGAACTGGAACAGAGTGATACTAAATTTTTAGCATTTTATAAAATGTCGAAAGATTCATACACCACTCTAATGAGAATTCATTATGAAGATACCAATATGAGGGAAGTTTTAAATTTAAGGTAAGAAAAAAGAATATAATACAAAAGAATAGATTAAAATACAGTTACAAAATAAAGTAAAAACATAAAAACTATATTAAAGACAAAATTTGCATATGTATGTGAATATGTGTGTATATAGGTATGTATGAGTGAATATATATATAATGTATGTATGTGTGTTTATATATGTGTTGTGTGTGTGTGTGTGTGTGTGTGTGTGTGTGTGTGTGTGTTTATGTATATATATAGAGATAATTAAGAACGTATAGTCACAATTTTTGTTTATTCTATTACTAGGATGTTATATTTTTCTGTTTATTCGTTGAAAATTTTTTTTTAAATATATTTTTCTTTCATTATAAATTATGATTACATCACATATATTTAAGTTGATTATTAGTATTGTATTTTAAGTTGAGTCTGGTTTATTTTTTTGGTACAGCATGTAATTTTGTGAATTGTAAAATTATATAACAAATAAAGAAATAATAATAAAAAAAAAAAAAATTAAAGACAAAAAAAAATAATACAATAGAATTTAAGAGAAGAAAAATAAAGAAAAAACTAAAACTTAAAATGAACTGTCTTGGAGAAGATGAAATGAACTGGGTGGAGGGAGAAGAATCTGGATGATTTGATTTGTAAAAATAATTAGCACTTAAAAATAAAGCACAAAAAAAAAAAGAAAGAAAGAAAATGAAATTATAAACACCTCCATGACGTAGAATCGCACGGTCCTCTCGATAACTCCCATGCACTACCGATCTCACGAGACGAGGAACTGCTCGGTTTTTGACAAGCACAAAACGACCCGTATGCGGACCTCAATGCAACCCATTGTTAGTTGAGTGGAGGAGAGAGACGAGAGCAATTTTTCTCGAGTCGAGCACTTCGAGCGTCAACCCATGTGCGGAGGCTCTAAGAGGTAAAATAATCATACCCAGTGGTGTTATATTATACTATTAGCTCTCACCTTTTAATACTAACATTAGGAAACTTCTAATTACAAAATAATTAGTTTCAAAAGTTTCACAGCAACTCACATATAAAGAACTGATTCTTTTAGAATTCTTTCATATTTTAATATCCTTCTTCCACATATATCTCTTAAATACTAATTAGAAAATTGTACGATTACCTTTTTGCGCTTTAACAAAAAGTTTTCTAGAAACTGAAGCCCTTAATAATTCAGTTTGATCAGCTGCTCCTTCAACTAAACCTTCTGTTCCATTTTGAGATTTTAGTAACTTTAATCCCTAAAAGAAAAAGAAAAAGCAATTTTGTAGCCATTTTTTAACATTGCATGATTATCAATGTTATCAAGAACTTAGATTAAAGTCTACTCAACATTGATCTAATTGTTTGATAAAAGGAATTTATTTCAAAGAAGAATATTTAATTGAAGTACTAATTACTTTGAGACATTTAAAGAATATTTAGGAAAAAATAAGTAATTATGAAAATGTAAAAAATACAAAAAGTGTAAACTAGTTTTTAATCTATAACCAAATTAGCTAATAAATGAGTTATGTAGCTAAATATGAGTTTTAAGTGAGAATATGCTCTTTTTGGAAACTATATTTAAGCATAGAAACACTAAATTCTAAAGGCGATTCTCCAAGAAGCCAATTATTTATATTTTGTAATTTATTTGGTTTGGTATCATTATTATATCCCTTCCAGTTCTCAGTAATACACCCATTATTTTTGCAGTCATTTTCTCCTTCAAATATTGGAACCTTCTTATTTTTCTAAACTCTGACTCTTATGCAGGAAAATTTTTATTTGCTAAATTTCTCTTCCATTCTTATTAAATGGCCAAACCAATGAAGCCTTCTGCCCTTCATAGTACACAAAACATTCTTTTCTCATCCCATTGTCTGTCCCTTGATATTATTAGAGATGTGCTGGGACCTCAAAATGTCTAAACTTCATCTCAGAAAATCGACCTCTAAGACATATAATTAATTAGAAACTGAACATTAACTGATTCTATGTTCGTATGTAAATTCTTTGCGCTTAGTAAAAAACGAATAATAGTGTAGTATAAAGATTTTAGTTTGATTAAAAATACAATAAAATTGTAATGTTATAATAAAATTAATATTTTTCTTTTATAATAAAATGTAATATATAATAATAGAGCCTGTTTAAAATTTATTAAAACCAACCTTGTGACTTAATGGAGATGCAGGAGGGGCTGGTGCTGACTGCAAACATAAAAAGTTGTCCACACCAACTAAATGGCGTTCTTTTAAGCATTTAAGCAGCCATTCCAGTTTTACTACATGAGGCCTGTAAAGAATAAGATGTAATAATAATTATATAAACCAAATTATTGGGGAAAAATCCATAGTAGAACATATCCAAAAAGAGACAAGGCCTGCCAAATATAAACAGTGCACATAAATATAAACTAGATAGATAGATAATAATTTTATTTATAAAAGAAAATTCTTATACAAATGTGAGCCTGGTACATTCTCAGGCAATTCTAAATCTATTTACACGATGGGAAAGAATATGAAATAAAAATAAAGTTATTACATACAAATACATGAATTAATCTAAAAATAAATGATAGAAAAAATAAATATGATGAAGAGTTTTCTCGGTTAACTATTTAAGTCCACTAATGAACTGGTAAGTTTATACAAATTTATATGGATACATATCAAAATTTTAAATACTGGTTTTCATTTGTATAGATATTTTACTGATATAATTATAAATAATGTTTATTTTATATGATTGGCAATGTCATTGGTGTTTGTGATAAGGTCTGTAAATAGGTTGTTCTGGGCTCATTGAATTTAGAGCAGTGTAGTAGCAGGTGACGCAGGGTGCAGGTCATGCAGTCCTCCACAAAATGCTCACAGAAAGTACAATTTTTGTTTCCCTTAAAGTGAAATTGTCGTGCTCTTCAGTTACAGCTTGATGACTGCCGGGCTGGAAACTCTTAATCGACTGACAATTCTCACTTTATGGAAGCCAACTTTAAATGATAAATATTTTTCTGGTTATCCAATGTTAAAACTGCTAATATACCTGTAGATTGGGTTAGAGGGTTAATTTAAAGCTCTGTTGATATCTATGGACAAAAAGTGGGTCGTTATTTTTTTTTTTTTTTGAAAAATATCATCTTTTTGTTGTATCAAATAATTTCCCTCAATACATAAAAATTCCTCTTTGCAACCTAGTGATTCGAAGATTGATCTCACTTGTGTAACCCAATTTAAGGCATATTCTTCCTTGTTTCTTATTCTTGCTAAGCTCAATAAGCCTGTTAAAGCAAACCTGTGGAAGTCTGTCTTCGGACATGTTTGAGAGATGTCCACAAGTTCATTAGTTCCTTTATAAGAAGTACTTTAATTGTGTGGCGACCCGTTTCCAGACGTACTATGAAGTTGGGAGTGTTTCTTTGCCAGAAGAAGAGACTTTATAAATCGGGATTGAATAACCTCTATCAATTCTTAATGCCCAAACTTCAGCAGTATACATCAGAGTTGAGGAAATCATGGTATCAAAAAGGGCTGTTTTTGTTTCCCATATATCACTCTTACCTTTTCTCACTATATCTTTAACCTTTGCACATTCTACAGAAGATTTCTGTATAAAATGCTCTGAGGCTTTACAGAACTTTCCTGATGAAGAAAACGGAACATCTAAATAAGTGTAGTGTTTGGTGTATTCCAAGACCTCATCGTGCCAAGCCAACGGCTTTAGTTTTTCATCCTTGGGCTCTTATGAAATACAACAAGTTTTGGATTCAGAGTCAGAGAGTTAACACTGCAGTGCTGCTCCAATATTTTCAACTTTTTTTGTGCTTAATACCAACATAAATATAAACTAAAATCAAAACATTGACACAAATCCTATAAATTTAAAATCATTTCTGATAAATTTTGAATTCAGAGCCTATCTAACCAACTTCCAAATAGATAATAAGTCATAAGGAATGTGTTGATTCCAAATGTCAATTCTCTATTTCACCGGTTCTTGGAAAAAAATTCGGTATCGAGAATCGATGTACAAAGCCGATTCCGAGGAACCGATTGATACCGTTGATGTTGGTGATACTTTTATAATACACCATAATTATGAAATAATTTAACATCAATTCCTCTCCTCTCTAAAGTGTTCTAAAAGATATCTTATTTATATTTAATAACAGCAATTTTTCATATAATATATCAACATTGCTTGATAAAGAATTGAAAACAATTTTCAAAAATCAAATATTGCAATTGCAAGTGAAGCGTCAAAGTGTTGAAGATATATAATCGCTTTTGGAAAATGAAGAAATAGGATCACTACAAAGATCAATACAAACTGCCAAAGATCAAGCACTACAGAAATAAATGCATGCCAGGCCATTATATGTATATACACCACTGTATTATATTATATTCTTATTCTTAGAGCATTTTCATTATCCCAAAGTAAAGATAATTTTTCATTTCATTACATAGTATGGTGGTGTTTCTGTAGATATCGAGGCCAGACAAAAGAGTAACTGCTTCATTCGTTTTATTTTCTGGATTCGGAGAAACGCCCACATGTCACAATGTTATGCGCAGTTAAAGTGGCTCTTTCCTTCTTATTGTCACCAGTATTTTCTGGCATCCTTTTTCTTCCAATAGCATCCAATCCCAAAGTCCACCTTACATTTTTGAACTCCTTCAGCTCAAATCTTCAGTACTTACCCGCCAAATCCGTTGTTTCCACCAATCAGATGCATACTCCTGCACATTGCTCATCTGCTTTCGACAGATCTTTCCTAATCTGATCCTCTTCTCTATGGAACTCCATCCGTCTCACCATTCGCCATTCAAATACCCCTCCTTTCACTTTCAAATACCACTTACTATCCATCCAGATCCATGAAAAATGTCAACAGCTACTTTTTAGTTATATAAAATATGAACAGATTATATACATGAAGTTTTTTTCTTTTTGCACAAACTGAATTTAAATATTTTTGTTACTTATTATTAATATCTTTTCTATTTTTGTTTTATTTTATTCTAAAAAATATTATATCATTTGAAGGCTCTGAAGGCTGCTGACAGTAAATTATTTTTAAATGAGGTATCAGCACCAAGAATTGATCTATTTTTCAGTATCAATAACTGTACTGGGGATAAAAAAAACTTAAGTACCGACACATCACTGCAAATCACCTACTAGCACAAATTTAACTCAAACATGCATTCTTCCACCTCTGTAAATGTGTGAAAGAGAAGGCAGATCTAGATAAACTATGGGGTAGTAGTTGCCCCAAGAAAACATGATTTATCTGATGGCTGCAGAGGACAGCTGGAATTTCAATGAAGATTATGCAGCTCAAGTTGGCGGGAAGCTTTGAATACTGGAGTTAAATAGAAAAGGACCGGTAGTGGCTTAACAATTATTCAAAACAAGTAACCACATAGTAAGTCTCTTCCCTCCTTCACTTCACAAAGTAATACGTGACAGCAGTTCTGTGGAGTGGTGAAGAAGAATAGTTGTGTTTTTTGATGCCCATCATTCCTGGTTAATCAGTATTTTTCACTGATATGCTTATTTTATCAAAAAATAAAGTGTATGAGATAACGCTGAAGATTAAACAGTTAGTACTTTCATCGTATTTAAAATTTATATTTTTATTTATCATTCGTGGGCAGATTTATTGCAAAGAAAAGCACCACAGAAGCTTATCATTTGCTTGTGGATACTAACAGGAAGCATGTTCCATTAAATACATATTGCAAAGAATAGTTTTAAAATTATGGTTTTGATACTGAAGACAAAGAACATTGAAAACTACCCAAAAAATATTGAAGTTGCTGAATTGGAAGAATTACTGGCAAAAGATAGTAGTCAAACACAATCAAAATTGACAGTAGCATTAAATGTTGATCAATCGACAGTCACAAAATGTGCAAGTAATGATTTTAATTCAAAAAGTTGGTAACTGGATTCCACATAAATTAAGACGGAGACATTGAATGTTGAAAAACCATTGGTGAAATATAAAAAACACCTAATATAATAAACCAGTTAAGTTATAATATTATTATTATATTATACACATTTACAATTATAAAATTTATCCAGTTGAGATGAAAATATATTTTTAAATCATGACCATTAGTAAGAAAAACAATAAAAATCTAACAGGATACTATACATATATTCTATAAGTTATATATATTCTAAAATTATTGGGATAACAATGTTAATGTATTATTAATAATTAAAATATCACATGAATCAATAAATATAACTAGGTTTGAAAAAATCTAATACCTTGCATTAAGATTTGCCAATTCTTTAGCATCTGCAGCTGAAAAATCTCCAACGATGACATGGGAAAGATTATCAGATAAAGAAGTAAACAGTGTAGCACCACCTGAATTTATTAAACGCTTCAATTTCTCACATTCTTGTTGTGAAAATCCACTTAGGTAAATCTAAAAATGCAAGTTGGAACAAAATTTAATTATAGTACTTAGTAAAAATGTAAGAAGCAGGTGAACTATGTTACAATAGTAAAAATACAATAGCATATGAACCATCTTTCATTTCATTATAAAACCATTTATTTTTATTAATAAGCCTGCTAAAATTCATGAGAGATGAAAGGTGAATGAGGTAATCAAATATTTTTCTAGTATAGCAATATTTTTCTAGTATAGCAATAATTACAAAACCTTAAACAAGAATGTAGTCTATAACTATAAATCTGAATATTGTAATTTCAGAATAATCACGATGGTCATAAATCTAGGGAAAAATTATATATGTGTGTGTGTGATATTAAATTTACTATATTATATTAATTAAACTACATATATGTATGTTTGGCCAGCCTTGCATCACTACTTGTACTTGACCATGAATGCTACAGTCATACCTAAACAATACATGAATGAAACATAAATCAACAAATCTAGACAATTGAAGGTACATTTTAAGTCATAAAATTAGGAAGATTTTTGGACAGCTTTCCCAAAATTTTATTTTTCAAAAAAATAATTTATACAAGTAATACAAAACTTAAAAATACTGCCTCAAAAAGTGACTAAATAATTTAATATTTTAAATTATCAATAAATAAATACTTTAAAGGTATCATCCATCACCTTGCAACCATCCAGGAATGGCCCAGCAGCCTTAACATCAAGCATATTTATTTCTTCAAGAAGTTTTTTATATTCTCCATCTATAAAAAAAAATAAATAATAATAAATGAATAATAGTTTTTATGAGACCAATTGCAGTAAATCAATGATCTTCAAGTTTTATATAACATTGGACTTGTGGGATTAATACAAGACATCAAAAATAAGAAATGATATAGCCAACCCTCACTTGTTCAGCATTAATTTAACCAATCTGCATTCTCACCATGAGTCTATTAAGGTGAAAAGTTACACCTTATATTTTCAAATCTTATAAAAAAAGAAGGAAATATTGGTATAACTACTAAGTATAGACAGAAATGTCTGCTATCAGAAGGTATATTGGTTGACAAGAGTTACAATGTCAAAAAATGATGCAACATGTTGCATAAAACTGTAAACAGCAAAATAAAATAAAAGTTAAAAAGAAACTACTTCACATACATGAAACATTAAAACAAATGGGCTCTATCCAAGTTCTTGTCGTTGTGTCACTTTCAACTGGCTCCATTCATTGTAATGTTTTTGAATTCTTATGAATTCATTCCCATCTCATCAAATTCCCCCATTCCTGTTCCTTGTTATTTTAAATTATTTTTTAGAGACTCATAGTTTTTATTAAAATTCTTCTTTTTTTGGTGGCTCTGCAACTCATGAATAGTCAGGGCCTCTAGCAATTTGTTTTGCCATTCTTCCTTATCAGATTCAACTACTCTCCAGTTATAGATATTAAGAATGTTTCTGGCAACATCAGCATCGCAGCCAGAGGAGGGGGGGTCTACCTATCTTTCTGGTTGCATATATCCTTTCATCCAGGACTATACGAGGTATCTGATCTGGTGCCATTCTGGCATTATGACCAACCCAACAAAGTTGTCAACCCTTAATAATCCAAATAATACCTGGATTCTTTTGTAAAGATTAAACTGTCTTTATACACTAAACTCCAATGATTTAAGAGATAAAAATATCATTAATAAGAAAAGACTCTGTTTTTCTTTATTTGGTTTCCCATTCCTTTTGTTAACTTCACCTGCCAGTCGAGGCAAAAGTGAAGAAATTATATCTATTTGTCTAATTTGTTCGTGGAAGGAGGCAGTTTACAGTTTGTATTAGAACGCTATCTATTTCACACAGATCTTTCCTTCCAATGTCAAATATTAAATTTCGATTTGTATTTCTTCCTAAAACGAGTCTTTAAGCTAAGGCTTCTTTTCTAATTTATGTAACATACAACATCAAGCTTAATGGAACTTAAAATACTGTTCTCTTTGGCCAGATCCAAACCAATGTAAAAATTGTTTGCAAACAAAATTTGAAGGAAAAAATGTTCACTAACAATGTTCATGAACAATTCATCATAGAAATGTTCCCAAACATGCTATGTCCACACCAAGCGAAAAACGTTTATTAACAACCATGTCCAGCAGCGAGGAAGATCTCATTTTGTGATGTACTCTGGCGACTATTATGAATTCGGAAACGGCTTCAGCAAGAAGAAAAAGAAAATAGAGGGTCCAAATTGACAGCAACGTCTGCAGTGTTCATTTGCACTTCTTAAGAAGAAATGATGAATCCAATTTACACTCCACTGAATCTACTTCCCTATGTTTTGAATACCTACATGATAACATACTTTTTTTATTTCTTTATATTCATATTTATAGATGATTATAGAAATAATTCATTTACCACTTCCAATTTCTTTCATGTTATAAGGATCACTGGTTATTAATACCCGATAGATACACTCCCATATAAGGTTATTAAAGAAAATATTCACTTTATATTTGAAAATAAATAATTGTGAAAGTTGCTCAAAAACATATGTTATTAAAAAAAGCTTACCAGGTGGAGGTCTCAAAGGAGTTTTTCTTTCTTCTGTTCTAAAGAATTTAAGTGAACTTGTACTAGCAATGCTAGTATTTGTTTCATCAATGCGACTTTTATCTGCAACCATTGGGACAACAGAAATATCAGAGCAGCTCATAAAACCTATAACAAAGGGTTTATTCATTTAAATACATGAATACGTGTACACTGTGAAATAATTAAATATGAAACATAACATATACTAACTATGGCACATGTGAATAGTTGGTTAAGTGCATTTTGAATGTTGTGTGTTCGTGAATTCAGAGTTATGAATATCACCAGAAAGCTAATTTTTTTTATTTGTGCCTAATAGACTTAGTTATGAGGTTAACACAGAGATGAATATTTCTTTGTGAATCATTGTGGAAAAAATTGCATTTTTTCTAAAATATGATGAGCGAAAAGGAGATGCCAAAGAAGATACTAGAGGAGAAGATCCATGAACCTCCAAGTATGGACCTAGTGTCGACACTAACAAGCGCCTAATCGTCAGACCCAGACTGAGATGGCAGGATGGTGTTAGTGACGACGCAAGGTCCATACTTGGGAGTGAGAGACTGGAGTGCAGCGGCAAGAAATTGAGACGACTGGCGTAAAATGTTGGAGGAGGCCAGGACCCACTCAAGGGTTTTTGTGCCACATACATAGATAGAATTTACATGAGCTTATAATGAATAACAACAGAACTTACATTGACATAATGAAACTTTAAGGAATGAGATGACTCAATATAAAAACTTTATAGCTTAATGGAACTTAAAATACTGTTCTCTTTGGCCAGATCCAAACCAATGCGAAAATTGTTCGCAAACAATATTTGAAGGAAAAAATGTTCAATAACAATGTTCATGAACAATTAATCATAGAAATGTTCGCAAATATGCTATGCTCACACCAAGCGAAAAAAGTTTATTAACAATCATGTCTAGCAGCGAGGATGATCTCATTTTGTGATGTGCTCTGGTGTCTATTATGAATTCGGAAGAGGCTTTAGCAAGAAGACCTAAAGGAAGAACCACAGGAAAAGGTGCGTTGCTAAGGCGTGCAATGCATGGCTGCACCACAGGATTGTGCCCAAAAAAAATAAACGGTACCCTCACCAAAAGCTGTATAAATTGTAAATAAAGAACTTAATTGGCGGCAGTGGCATACATAAAACCCATATGTTGAACCCGCTGCCGCCAAAACCCCGTATGCCTGAAAAGGTTTGGAAGGGAAAAAAAAAAAAAAAAAAAAAAAAAAAAAAAAAAAAGTTCCGGAGTTAATGGAGCCTCTGGGACTTGTGCTAATCACCCACTCGGAGTACAACAAATTCAGAGATATATATCAAGCTTTATAATCATACAGAATGTATGGCAATGATACAGCAGAAATAAGAACATACCATAAGCCTCCTGGAATTTAAAACACTCATGGGGAGAGAAGTAAGGCTGGTCTTAGAATTCCAAAAATACATTGTTGACCTAAGCGATGTGAGGAGGAAATGGTCTGGAGAAAGACAATTACCAAATGGATTTACTTTAATATATTTGTGTGTACAAGAAGGAAAAACAAAGGAAGGAATAGGGCTTGTCATTAAGGATTCTCTATTCGATGATGTTGAAAACTAGGAAGCTGTGTCCACAAAAATGATTCACGCTGATATGAAGAGGTGACAGTAGTTGGAAGGCTTAAAAAGTAGCGAACTAGTATTCTGGTGATGACCCAAAATCCAGAGACTTGCATCTGACAAACCAGCTATGTTGGGCAGTGGGCTTCCTAGGAATAAGGGAGGGAAGGCTGAAAGGTTATGTATTCAATTTCATTAACCAACATTAACTCATATATATTCACTGTTTTATGGGATGATACATTTATTTAGTAAATATGATGCCAGAAACTTTTGGTTGGCATAAATTGTACCAGAAAGCATTAAGAATAACAATCTAATATGTCTGTGTTCACAAAACAAAACATAAACATTTCAGACATAACTATTTTTATTTAACCTTCTCAAATCCATTGAAATTTCCAGCTCCTATAGACAATTTGGGATAAGAAGTATACAGAATCTCTCGTATATAGGAATACAACATTGTGTAAATAATTTAAGTTGATCCATTGACTACATTTTGAGCTTGGTAGAAACAAACATACACAAGAATTTTTAGATAAAAGATAACTGAATAAAATATGTCAAAGAAGGATCTCATAGACAAAGATTTTGTTGATTAGGTGGACTGCTTAGAGCTTAACTGAACACCTTACTATAATTCTACCACTTTTTATTCTCAATTATATAATTTTTAAATTGCATATGTTTTAAAAAAAAAATATTGTTATTATTCTTATAAAAATATTTGAATAGATTTTTTCTTTCAATTTATTTTAGACCTTTTCTTATGATTATTAATTAACTTCAAAATCCATTCCATTAAATATTAGTTTTCATTTCTTAACTCTTATTCTGGCAAGAATTTAATTTTTGTAGATTCTTTAAATTACATTAACAGATAAAAACTGTTAACAATCTTCCAACAGCCACATAGTGCTATCAACCATTTACTCATATTTTCAGGAGAGGTGGGGCGGGGGGAAGGTGAAGTACTTGAAGTAAGTCCGCTAGATTTTTAAAACTTGCTGTCATAGTGTCATTTGTGTCGTCATTGTGTCATCGTCATCGTTAAATCATGGTGTCATTTGTGACGACACCTTGCCAGAATAAGAGTTAAGTCAATATTCATTTTTATTCAATTAATTCTAAAAAAATATTACATATAAATTCTAAATTAAGCATCATATATTTGTATAAATAAATATTTTAAAACGTAGTATGTCAAGAGATGGAACTGGTAGAAATATTTACACCCATTTAGCCCAGTCAATAAAGGTTCGTGTCACAACTAATTAGGGGGAAGCTGAATTTTCGCAAGGTGTTAGTACATAGTATTCACTAAAAAAAACACAAAGTTCCGACCTCCACCCCTTCAGCAACATTACAAGAACAGAATTATGGTACCATCGATGGCACCAACATTAACTCATATATATTCACTATGGAATGATACATTTATTTAGTAAATATGATGCCAGAAACTTTTAGTTGGCATAAATGGTACAAGAAAGCATTAAGAATAACAATCTAATATGTCTGTGTCCACAAAACAAAACAACTATTTTTATTTAACCTTCTCAAATCCATTGAAATTTCCAGCTCCTATGGACAATTTGGGATAAGAAGTATACAGAATCTCTCTTATACAGGAATTTTTAGTGTATACTTTATGTACTAACACCCAGCAAAAATTCAGCTTTCCTCTAATTAGTTGCGACAAAGCCTAATTTCTTGCCTTCATTGACTGGGCTAATTGCAATGCGAAAAAATGGAAGACAATTACGCAAATTAATGTTGTGTTGAAAATTTTTTTTTCTATTTTGTGTATTGATACCTTGGTAAAAATAAATTTCAATTACATGAGGTGAGTGCTAAATAAGCGAATCACAATAATGACCCAAGAAATAAATTAGTTAACAGCAACTAGCATTTATTATCCACAATATAAAACATATAAGTTAATTTTGGTTAAAAAAATTATTGAATAATAATTCACTATATTAATTATAATTTAAGAAGATAAATATTCCATAGGTTCTGATTTATTACTAAAAGAAAGCGCAAATGTAAAAAACCATAAAAGCATTCGGTAAACACTGTAGATGGGAAGATACATTGAAATTTGTCTAGATGTAGATTTTGAGAGTGCGTATGGATGCGGAGGAAAGGCGGAGAAGTATGTTATGCTTCTGTTGTTTGACATCTCCTCCGCCTTTGATAGTGTTTGGTGGCCGTACGTGCTCCAGCGTCTGCAGGAATTCGACGCCCCCAGCAACCTCTATTCCCTCGTCAGTAGCTACCTGAGCAACAGAAGTGTGAAGATTAAAGGTAGCTACTACTAGGTCGACAAGACCATCGAGAGAGGTTGTCCCCAGGGTTCGGTTCTTGGCCCGGCCCTGTGGAAGCTCGTTTTTGACCAACTGCTGGGGGAACTAGAAGAGAGAGGTTTCCTTGCCACGGCCTACGTAGACGACCTGGCAGTCATTGTGGCCGCGGAAAGCAGAGCTCGACTGAAGATGGAGGCTGAAAGGTGCGCCAGTCTCATAGCGGAATGGTGTGCGAGGAAGAAGCTGAGTATGGCAGCAGCAAAGACCCAGGCCATACTCATGAAAGGCTCCACAGACAGGGCTCACCCTATAATAATTAACATCCAAGGAGAGAGGATTAGACCAGGTGAGGAGGTAACTTACCTAGGGGTAAGACTGAGGAAGAAGTTCGACCCAACCCCTCACCTGGAGTACCTAAGTGATAGGGTGACCCTGTCTATCAACGGACTGAGCAGGATAGGGGGTGCTTTCTGGGGCCTCAGATACCCTGCCACAATGACTATCTACAAAGGAGTGGTTCTGGGTATTCTGAGGTACGCATCCCCTGCGTGGAGTGGTAACCTCGCACAGCGACAGAAGAGGAGACTGGCCACAATTCAGCGAAGAGCTCTGCTGCGTGTCACCAAGGCTTACAGGACGGTGTCGCATGAAGCAGTGCAGGTGCTGGCCGGAGCGATGCCCCTGGACCTTATCCTCAAGGAAGATAGGATGAAGTTTTGATGTTAAGAGGCAGGGGCTCGAAACGCTACCGGAGGGACTCCAAAGGAAAATCGGCGAGACCCCTAATCGCTGGAGAAACATACTGCGGGAGGAACTGATAGAGGAGTGGAATGGACGGTGGGTGACAACCAGGAATGGAGCGACCTTGAGAAAGTTCTTCCCCACCGTCCACTCGAGACTTCAGGCAAAGTGGGTCCTCCCGGATTACTGGGTCTCGCAAATGTTGACTGGACATGGAGGGTTCCGGGGAAAACTGCAGAAGCATGGGAAGAACATCGACCCCCGGTGCCCTGCCTGCGGAGTTCCTGAGACGGCTGAACACCTAGTCGTCGCCTGCACTGCATTAGCATGCACACCGCACCAGGTTGTCTACGAAAACTGGAATCTACGCGATCCAAGAAGAAGACCTCCCACGCCTCGTGGAGGAGGAAAAACTACCCACATTTTGTGGAATTCGTTCAGCGGTGGAAGGAGGAGGTAGGGCCAGCTCACTTCACATTGGGCAGGGCCATTCCCGCTGTCGGTGAACCACCGCCGCCACCACCTGATGAAGATGATGAGGATGAAGACCCCTGATGATTGGAGCCGGACCGAATAGTGTATTAGGGTCTGAAAACCAGGATGAGCATTTAATAAAGTGAATTTTAATTTTAAATTTGGGATAACCAGAAAGTACAATAAAATGGTGCTATTGTCTGGCTAAATTAATTTGTTTAGTGCTTCAGCTTTGGCATTTGAAAATAGTAATCCTATTTCTTCACTTTCTAATTGCGAATACATATCTTCAACAATTTGACATTTGGATTGCAGTAGCAATGCTTGATTTTTCAAAAAACAGTAATGAATTTTGCACCGCACAGTGTTGACCTAGTATATGAAAAACAGCTCTGCTTTTAAAAGATATAAAACATATTTTAAAATAAATCGTCTTACAATTTTTGTATCTTCAGGGAGAAGAATCTATTTATGTATAATCATTATGTATAGCAAAACAACGGAGATACCAATCAGTTCCAAGGAATCAACATTGGATCATTGATTCGTTTCTCAAGAATCAGTGGAATCGAGCATCGACATTTGGAATCGATCATATAGTCCAAGGCATAAAAATACCTTGCACATTAACTTCAAAATAAGCACCATAGAAACAAAAATTAACTAAAGAAGTTATTAAATGTATACCAAAGATAACAGGATCAAACTGGGTAATTATAATTATATCCTTACTATTTTGTTCACCAGAATTGGTGGGTGTTGAACATTTTGGACGTGCTACAACCAGGTGATTTTTGGAAGGAACTGCTACTCCTCTTTCAACTGATTCATAAATCCAAGAAGGGGAAACACATGGTATTTCCCATTGTTGAGCATGCTGCCATTTTTTACCTTCAGGATCACCGATCACTAGAACTACTGTCTTATTAAGCTCTAGTGTTCGTAAATATATGCCTCCTAGAAAAATAATTAATTGACAGTTACCTTTAGCATGATTCTTAAAACAAATAATATTGTTATACTGTAATATAATAAATTAATTTCAGAAATATCCCACCAACCATTTGCTTCTATAAGTATGTGAAGCTTCTTCTTTGCTACTTGGGATAGATTACTACAAGTTATATGCATTCCTTGAAATGGTGGTAAACGAAACCCAGTAGCATCAGGAGCCTTATGTCCCATTCTTGAAAGTTCCCAGGATTTTAAAATCCACTCAGGTTTCACAATGGGAATGTTGTTGTCGACTGCTTTCTAAACATAGACAGTACAAAAAAAAAAAAAAAAAAAAAAAAAAAAAAAAAAAAAAAAAAAAAAAAAAAAAAAAAAAAAAAATTAACCAGGCTTTCTTTGAAATATAACAGCTGAACTATTAATTAAGAAATAACTCAGTCCTATCCTATTTTTTAAAACTTAAAAACAAAACTAATTTGACAAGAAACTACAACACATCCATGATTTCCACTGACAATCTAATTTTTTTGTTTCTGTATATTACAATAACTAGTTGATCGTAGATTTAAGCTTATTGACCTCAAGGGTCAGTGTTAAAATTGCTGATCACAGAAAGATATTAAGCAGAAGAAAATCATTGGAACAAGATAACAATTATAAGATCATGGAGAAATTTCAAACACAAATTCTTCAAAAAAAGAAGGAATTGGATTCTTGTAAAAAAAATACAGAAGGTGGCTACTAAAAGTAGAGTAGTCTTTTCTAAAATCTATCTAAAGAAACAGAGTGTATTTGAAAATAACTCAAGAGAGGTTTATGATGTTCCTATTATAATAAAAACTGTTTAAATAACTTACCACAAACTTGTGCATTTGTTTATTCAATGAAATAATTATTATAAAAGTATCAGTGACATATACTCTGTTCATAGTCATTCCTATAATTTTCAGATCTCTGAACAATATAAAAAAAAATATGTTTAGGATACTAAAAAGATATTACAACTGTAAAACCAAGTAATTAAAATCTGTCAGTTTAATTAAGGTAGAGTAAGTAGACGGTGTTTCAGAGACTCCTCTCAACTTTTCAAATTTAGAACGACAGGTATTACCATCATACTATTACTATGCCTGACATCTCTATTAAAAAAGAATTCTGGAAAAAAATAACTATGGCATACCCTACATAATTCAGACATCCTCAATGAGTAAATCACTTTTGGGTGAGCTACCATTTTATTAGGGGCCCCATGTGATTTAGAAGTTTTAAAATTCGATAAACAGATCATGGTCAAATCTAATAGGATTGGCTAGATATCTTAAATATTTAGTGTATTGGTGTTATTAAGGATTTAAATGTTCATGTTGACTGAGATTTTACTTTCAGACCTCAAACTACAAATAGCAACTTTAAGTGTCGTCATTTGTAACATCATACAAGTCTCATAAAGTTACACATGTCTAAAGGGGTATAGGCATAAAACAATGGAATACATCCCATTGAAAAAATATTAGAGGAGTGATGATGGCAAGATTGAGGATCGGCCATAATCACAACCTTATAACGAGAGAAACCCCACCATGTATCTTCCATGAGTCCTTCGACAATCAGACACATTCTTCAGGAATGCCTATTGTATGAAACCTACTTCCAGCAGGAACCCCTTGAAAGAAAACTTCCAACAATGCTTGGAGATATCAAATCCAATACTGATAAAATTATCGTCTTCCTCAAACAATATAATTTAATCCAAAAAAAAATTATAAAAAAATAATAGAAAGAAGAGCCACAATTAGACCCTCAAATTGGAGAGTATCAGGGAGGTTTTCGAAAGGGTAAGTCATGCTCCGAACAAATTCTAAATCTCAAAAATATAAGGGCATACCAAAAATCAAGGGCTGAAATACATTTAATCTCCTTCATTGACTTTCAACAGGCATATGATTTGATTGACAGAAAATCCCTTATATCAGTCTTGGAAGAAATGGGTTTGGATAAAAAAACAGTTAATAACATAAAAGCAACGCTCACAAATACATTTTCGAAAGTTAAATTCATGGGTGAATTATCTGATCCATTCGAAATAAGAACGGGAGTACGACAGGGAGATGGGCTCTCACCGTTGTTATTCAACTGTGCACTTGAGAAAGTAGTCAGAGAATGGACTAAAAATATAAAGAGTGGCATAAGACTCAAAGAGTGGCAGCAAAAAGAAGAACCTCAAAATTAATTGTATTGCTTTTGCAGATGATATGGCCTTGTTTGCTGAAACAATGGAGGAAGCCAGGGAACAAATTCTCGAACTGGAGAAACAAGCAAATAAGATAGGACTTCACATATCCTTTCAAAAAACTAAAATCATCACAAACATCAAACACCCACGTAAATACCTCAAAGTCCAAGAACAAAACATAGAAATAGTAAAAGAATTCAAATATCTCGGAGAATGGATTAGTTGGAATGCTAAGGAAAACAAAGCATTGGAATTCAGAAAAAATAAACATGAACTTGCTTTCCAACTAACAAAAGATACATACAACAAAAAATCTCTTTCCTGGGGGTCCAAAATAAAACATTACAAAACAGTGATTAAACCAGAAGCCTTGTATGCAGCTGAAACACTAAACATGAATATCAAAGGTCATATGGAGAAACTTGAACTAAAAGAAAGGAAAATTTTAAGAAAAATCATAGGACCAAAATTTCAGGATAATAAGACAATATACATAAAGAATGAAACACTCTACAAGAAAATTGAAAAACTCTCTGATACTATGCGAAAAAGAAGAATCAATTTTTACGGTCGATCATCTTCTCAGAATGAACTCTAATAGATTATCCAAGCAAATCTTTGACTTCTTACGCCATCTCAAAACAAAAGAACCCAATTGGTTTAAAGAAACTGAAAAGGACCTAGCAGAATTAAAAATTACAGAAAATTCACTACTTGATCAGACTTCTAAATTAATAACTAAAGATGAATATGCTAGGTTCCAAGATAAATCCACTCTAAAAACCAAACCCTTTATCTCAGATGAAGAAAAAAAACAAAGATCAGAAAGAATGATCCTTTCTTAAGTACTGGGCACTTAAGAAAGGACAACACACAGTGAAGTGATGGATTCAACGTACCCCAAAGAGGGTGAAACGAAAAAAAAAAAAAAAAAAAAAAGAAGAATTAAGGTATAGGACTCTGGAAGATCTTGGATGTTAAGAATCCAAAAATAAATAAATCTAATCTAATCTAGTCTAGATCAATTATAATTATTGTGTGATGTTTATAAGATCAATTTGCAAAAGCTTTTGAGCTTCAGTAAAAAAAAAAAAAAAATTTGACAACCTTTGAATTTTTATTTATATATCACTAATATTTCTTCTCGCCTTCTACCCCGGCAGACCAAGATCCATTTGTACAAAATTGTATCCAAACAGATTGAACATGACCTCCTTGTCTTTGAGAGAGGAATCCTTCGTGGAATTTTTGTTGATGGAAACTGGAGAAGAACAAATAATGATGTCTACTCAAAATACGGCGAAGATGTAGTTCAATTATTGAAGATTAGAAGGCTACGATGGGCTGGTCATGTGGCTAGAATGGAGGATGAGGCCATTCCTAAAAGGCTTTTCGTGGAACCTCTGCAAGGTACGAGAAGAAGGGGAAGACCAAAGCTAAGGTGGTCGGATGATGTGGCCGCAAACACAAAAAATATCCAGGGAGTGAGGAACTGGATGGCGACTGCACAAAAGAAAGAAGACTGGAGGAAGCCAGGACTCATCACCAAGTTGTAGTGCCATAAATAATAATATTTCTAAATCATAAAAACGAAGCATAAAGTAGGATCATCTAGAATTAAGCCAGTGAGTGAATTAACTGATGTGATCAACCAAAAGTAATTAAATACAAACAGTTTTGTAATTGATCCAGTAAAGTATAATTTTGAAAGCTTAATGCAGATCAACAAGATATCCACTTTCTTCTGCTTGCTGTCATCATAACTTTTTTTTTCCTCACTTCATTTATTTATCCAAAGCAGTTTAAAATACATATTGACAATTAGTGAAGTGTATGACTTGGGAAAAATGTGTAAAGTGATATATAAGGAAGAATGATGGTAATTTTTCCTAGACATTCATTTACTGAATGATATTACAAAAGTAAATCTCTCAGCCAGCTTCTTTTCACTCTCCTTCTGTATTTTCTGGTATATAACACAGTATGTAAAGTTGTGTTGGCAATATGCCAGGAAGATTATGTGATAAGCCTAATAGTTTTACAATTAGGATGATTGATGAATTAATTACCACTTCTATTGGAATTATTTGGTTAGAAAACTAGTTTCAATTATTTCTAAACTTGTTTTAGAACTGAAGATGAATGTATAGCATTCAAAACTATATTATTATATAAAAGTACAAGCCATTTTTCGTTTGTGACTACTAACCACGAAAACTAATAAACCAATCTGTAGCAAATTTTAACTACATCTTTATATATAGTTTTAAGAAGGTTTAGCAATAAAATATACTGATTTTCAATTAATTTGGAATTAAAAATGTGATAATATAAAGGTAACATTAAAGTTTGAAAATTGTAGATAATGTAGTCCTTAGAGGTGATTTTATAGTACAAGAGAGGCCTGCCAAGCATTTTTTCAAATCATGATTGCAGCAGTATGTTGCTGTCAAGATGTTGAGACTGTCAGGTATGTCATGCGGATGTGTGATATATAGTAATGGTAAGTATTGACCCCTGAGGTGGTACTTCTGAAGACAGCTGAATTGATGAAATAACTAAGCCTTGATGGAGAGAGAAAAATCTTTCAGAAAGAAAGAATTACAGGACATGAAAGTACTGTCTTGAGTTTAAAGAGAAAATCTTGTGCCAGACCGTATCAAATGCCTGAGTGACATTTGCCGTAGTGGAAAAACATCAGTCGTATATAGCTTTTGCTCTAGAGCCAACAATAGAATTCATGGTTCGGAATCATTTGATTATCTCTAAGTGTATTAAGTAGTCCCATACACAATAATTTTTCAAATATTTTAGAACAAAAGGAAACTAAGCTAATGGGTCAGTAGGTTGAAGGGTATGGATTGTCTGTGTCAGGTTTACTAATAATTGAAGTGAATTAATATTTCCATTGTATTGGATAGTTGGAAGTCCTACAGAATTGCTAACAGCCACAATGAAAATTTGAGTTTTACTTGGCTTTTGCTAAAGTACTGAGGCATTTATTTGGTTGTGACCAGCGGCTTTATTACTATTAAAGGGCTTAATATGTTTAATAGCTTGTGATGGAATAAAACAGAGGAGTTAAGAGACAGCTGTTGAAGAAAGTCTAAGGTTCTAAGTAGTAATCATTGTATTCTGTGATAGCCATGTATAAGTGTGGTGTACTAATAGTAAAAAGGTGGTCAGCAAAGAGTTCAGATTTAACTTCATCAGACACTGCTGCAAGTATAGTCTTCTCTCCTAGTTGGGGACTTTTTAAATATAAAATTAGTTCTTAACTGGTTACTTCAACTGTGTGATGGAATCAAAAAGGTGACCTCACATCCTAACCAGCTATGCATTGTTACTAATTATATAAATAAAAATAACACAAATTAAAAAAATATTAAATTGACAGACTAGAGGAAAACTAAATAAAATGGAAATTACAGAATAGCCCAGAACAAAAGCAAAAGGACCTTCTTATCCTTTCTCTTTCTTCTGAAGACATTCTACTGGCTATATTACACTTTGTGTAAATGAAACATACAAGATAAAAAGGAAATTAAATAATACAGACCTGATATTTTCCAGAGCAAATAGATAAAATTTTATCAGCGATTAGATGTGTTACAGCCAGGGTCAACTGATCTGAATAAATTCCACCCATAAACCCAACTAACTTCTTAATTTCACTCTGCAAAAAATCACACCATTTTATAGAAAATATTTTTGAAAAATTATCGGATTGATAAATGGACACTTTTTATACCTTTTTTTCACTTTCCAGACTGGTGGTACATACAACAACTCCTCTCATGGCTATGTTTGACACAGCACTACTATTGTTAGGAATAGAAATTGCATTTGTAACACAAGCATGAAGACAACTGGGGCCAACAACTCTGCAAAGAGTAACAGAAAATATGACTGGATAATGTAAAAATTAGATGTCAGCCACACAAATATATTATACTCACAAGCATTCCTTTGAAGAAAGGTACTCAAAAACATCTCCACTGAAGTTTTCCAAAACAAATACAACAGTTTTCCCTAGTTTGATATCTGTAATCATATCTTCAGAAATAATTTTGGGTTTAAATTTTGCATCTTGGCAAACCTATGAAAAAAAATCATTATCCATAAAAAAACAAACAAATTATGACAAAACCATTTGCTATTAGTACTGGATGTCTCATTTAAGTGATTTCAAGAAGTACCAAAACAGCAATAATATAATAACGGTATTCAGTAAAAATAACCATATATAGGATATATATAAACATATATAGAATCATCCTAAAATAATAAACAATTAGCTTTAAACCACAGAGTTTCAGCCCATTACTGTATTAAACACTTGTGATCTTATGACATAATATTTAACAAAGGTCTAATGTAAATAGATTTGGAGGACTAACATAGTTTAAATCAATTAATTTGTTAAAGATAAAAAGAAGAAGAATTAATACAGTTTTAGAAACTGTTAAAATCTAGATAAATGACAGAGATTTAGCATGTTTATTTGGGAAAGGTAAAAATATATATTGCAAAGATTCAGAAACTTTAATTATTTCATATCTAGGCAATTTCATTCAAATTAAAATAATCAAGATTGACATTTTTATAATTACAGTAAAAGCCTGAAGCATTTCCTTAGAGCTAGAAACACCATCTTGAACGAAGTAAATTATAATTTCTTTTAAATTGTGTAGGTCATCGTAAAAATCCATAAAAGCCATTTCATTTGAATACGTTAAGATTCCCTACCATGTCAAACTCGGTACTCTTTAAGGTAAGGTTGAGATTTGTAACCACAAGTTTAGTTAACGCGCCAAAAAGTACCTCCTGGAGTGAAATGAATGGAAGTCAATAGAAAATTGAAATTAGAATTACTCTAGCAGCCTTATAAATAAAATAAGGAGAACTAGAGAAAATGTTTCACTCTTTTAATGTTTTAATAGAACATAAAACTTAGTAATAAGTTGTTTACATTATTTCTTATCTCTTTGGTAATTTATAAGGCGTTGCCGCTTGGCCGCCATTCTTGTTGCACGCTGTCATTTTATCGTTTATCGTCTAGTGTTTTATTTTGACGAAGACAGGTTGTGATTCTAAATTTTTTGTATAGAAGTTGGTATATTAGTACGTAGAGTTTAAAAAGTTTTAATTTATTTATTGTGATCACGGTTATTATCATTCGCAATTAGCCTTGTTTTGTGTGTACATTGGGTTTCAAGTATTACGTTTACAAATTATTAGAAGTATGAGGAATAGTGTAACTGGATTGAGAATGTTTGAAAATTTCTACAGCTTATTTTTTTACACTGTCGTATTGACATGCTCGCATTGATCTTTACATAGAAATTGATTCTATACAAAATGTCAGTGTTAAACAAAGTAAATGTTATCAGTTCTATAGGATATGACTGTAAGATTTGTCAAAAGCTTTCTCATGAGGGACAAGAAAGCATTGCAGGAGTTTTTTCAAGTAAGTAAATACACCTTTGTCAAATTTTCTTTTACCTTATTAGTCTGTACTCATCTAGATCCATCTGCACTACCATGTTTAGAGTGGTTGAGAGTGGGACAATCTTTTTGTTTTGTTATTAAGCATTCTTAATTTATTGTGAGTTTATTCTATTTAATTTAATAATATTAAAGTTTGCTGTCAATTTGTTTGTTTATGATTGTGTTTTTGCTTTTAGTTTAAACATTTAAATATAATATTCTGTGCTAATCTGTTGGCAACTTTCTCTCTGAATATTTTGTAAATAAGAAGATTTTTTTACACCTGTTAGTTTTGGTATAGTTGCAATTCCCTGTTAATGTAAGATTCTATATGATTTTATAGTTGTTCAATATACCATTTAAGTTAGTAATTCTGTTCAATGTTTATTTCTAGTGTTTTTAAAATACTTTGTATGTATTCTCTAATCTTGCCCCAATAATTCATAACAATATATCTTAACTAAGCTAAATAATGGCTGACTGTTTTTATGTTTGATTGATTTTCATCAATTAAAGATTTTTTCTAAAATCAATCATTTTAGTACGTAAGTTCTACCAGCATTTAATACAGGTTTTATGTAGTTATAACCTGTATTTCTTGTCTTGTTTTGACAGTATTATATTTTCTATTATAATGCAAATTTATTTAAAATTAGGATTGTGAGGCATTAAAGCAGTTAAATCCTTTCCTCCCCTAGTTTGAGTGCACCTGAGGACATTAGACTCCAATAAACTTCTACTTAATTAGGCAACTATCCATTTTCTTAAATTATAATAAGCTCCTTTCCAATTTATGTAATTATCACTCTCATGGGTTTTGGGTATAAATGCTTCAGTCAAAAGAACTGAACCATATTGTAATTTTAACCCTAATTCTGGGCGAAACTCATAGTGATCTATCTTTCAGAAAAATGTGGAACAACTAAAAATATACTTACATGGGCTGTTAACTTTTTTTTTTAATTTAATATATTAGGACTGATACCGGGTCTTTTGCACTTGTTCCCCCCATATCATTTTGAATTTATTATCATGTTTAGGATACGAGTAACCCAAATGTAATAACATGTGAATGAGAGATCGTTTGATTTTTCCTATTATTAAATCTACTATATATTTGTCAAATACCACTGACTCATTTAACACAAAATCTCAGAAATCACCGAACGGATTGGAATGAAATTTGATATGTAGCTTCCTCTAGGGCTGTGGGTGCTCACTATGAAAGGAATTTAAAAAAATCAGCCTGGATCGTGGCTGATTTGCGAAAAATGCAATTACAATTTTTATAGGGTGAATAATAACAGATTGTGATGGTATTTGGAGATAAGTTAAAAATAGGTAGATGTTTAAGCCGCACACTTTGTCCACAAATTAAGTTCCTTATAGTTGTAAACAAACAGAAATACGATCGATGTCGAAACCTTATGATATGGTGCTTTCTATGAACTCATGTTGGCTGCAGAGGTGGACCCTTACAAGTTTGAGTTGTTTCGTGACGAGAAGCTATTAAAAGACTTATGTTGAAGGGGAAGTTTAAAGACTTATGTTAAAGAGGAAGTTAAAAGACTTATATTGAGTTTGTTTACCTTTACCTGAACCCCTGATGAAGATTTACAATGCAAGTTGAAACGTTGGCTTTAAGAATTAAAATAAAATAAACATTTTATTTTGATCTGCTGAGTATCTATGACTGCCTACCCTAACTATCTACATCTCTAAAAGACTTATGTTCTCTGATGATATAAAAGGCCAGTTTGATGTACATATTTCTCACGAGCAACCCAAGAACATTGCTTCACCAGTAACTTCGTCCCCTACTACTCTTCCTTCAGTTTTCCGGTCACAAGATAATCGGCATTTCTCAACCAGGCCCAAGTTGTATTTAACAAGTTTCTGAATTTCATTCCTTGAACCTAGAAAATACATTTTTTCTCAGTTCAGATGAGTCTATTGCAACATTGAAGTAAACCCATCAATATAAAAGTAAACAACATAAGAAATGATTCACAGATTCAGTTCGCAACAAACAACAAAGGAACTCGGCTGCAAAATATATTCAAGCACATGTAGAGGTCAACAGGGAAGCTGTTAAGAAGTACATGACAAATCATCCTGAAATTAGCAGAAAAGTGGTTAACAAACATAAAGAAAGTCAACTCGAAGTTAAAGGATATGCTGTATACACATATTCTGAGAATCACTCAACTGTACTTAGAGGGACTGTACAGAAGTATAAGAAAACCCATCCTGAAATAATCCTCCTAATTGTTTGTTAAACGTGTAGCTGTAACAAGACACGATGAAAGATGTTCAATGAAAAGGTTACAGCGAGTATGACCCAAAAACTGAATATGCAAAAGACAAAACCGTCGATATTGGATCACGGTCTACTTGAAATTGGTGTTATGCTGTAAAATGGAAGGACGAGAGCCCTGCCATGTGCTGCAGTAATGGGAAAGTCCAACTTCCTCCCTTTCAAGAATATCCTGAACACTTGCACAGCCTCCTTACTTACTAACATCCTGAGGCTGAGCATTTTCTAAATAATATTTGGAAATAGAACAGTTGTTTCTAAATGACGTCATTTGGAGCAAAAGGATAAAAGAGGGATATATAATGCCAACATTTAAGGTGCGAGGACAGGTATATATCACAGAATAGGGAGTTTGAAGCCTGGAACACAACAGCAACTGTCTTTTATTCAGGTAAATTTTGTAGGTTATGACAACCATGAAAGAGGCATTCGCTGTGGTCACTTTCAAAATGTCAAGCCTGTATTCGTAGGCCAACTCCAGAAAATTCATCATGAACATAACAAGTTTATCAAGGACTTCAGAGCTGCTGTTGAGTCTGTTCCCAAAGATCTACAAGATTTCCTGGTAGTTATTAGTGCCAACAAAAAGTCTTCAAATACTCACTGAGGATGTTACAATACTCCTACCGCTAACAAAGTTGCTGTCTTAATTGTTAGCTAGGTGTTTGAAAAGCGAGACATTGTTCTCCACAGCAGGGACAAAAAACTGATAAGAATCAGTGAATTCTATCAAGTGTATGATTCTCCTCAGTATCATCTCATGTTCTACCATGGAGAAGATGGGTACAGTATTAACATCCCTCAGCGTGACTCAAACACCAATACACCACTTACAAAAACTGTGTCTGCAGCTGATTTTTACGCCTTAATGTTGATGGAGCGAGGAGGTGAAGAACCTTATTTATTTCAATTTTGTAATCTCCTCAACCAATTTATGTTTGATATGTATGCAAAAATAGAAACAGAAAGACTGAACCTTAATCGAAAAATTCAAAAAAGTTGAGACTATATTCACTTAAAGTAAGCCATAAGAAAAGCTGATGGTCTAGTATCAGGGCTGGGTAAGATGGTAGTGCAGCCTCGAAGCTTCACCGGAGGACTATCAAAATAATATAAAATTAAGTTTTGCAAACTGTCAAATTTACTTATTGAAATTATTTTAAGAATGGAATTCTTTAGGTGTAATAAGTAATAATAATTATTAAGGTTAAGCTTAACTTTTACTAATTTAAGTTGTTCTCAATCCTAATGATATTAAACCGTAGCGGAGCAGGGTACTGTCAGCTAGTATTTAAATAAAAAACAAAAAAATTACAAAAAAAAAAAATGTATTTAATTATTTATCTAAATATTTTATTAAGTGTTATTCGATGTAAAATACCTTCTTCCTGAAGAAATTTTATCGTTTTTTCTTTTGTATTTATTTGACAAATTAAATCGAACAAAGACGCGTATATTAATAATTTTTTTTTGTTCTTTATTAAATTATTAAATAAAAGGAACAATTCAAACAATCTCTCATTGACATGTTATTATGTTTGGAAAGGTTACTCGTAACCTAAACACATGATAACAAACTCAAAATGAAATGCGGGGAACAAGTGCAAAAGACCCCTGATATCTAATTTCGCCTAATAGATATCAACTTTGCAATTATCTGAGATTTACATGTACCTTTTGTAAATGGACATATTCAGACCACTTTTAAGGTATTTTGTAAGACAAACTTCTGGAACTAACCAACTTTTATGAAAAAGGGCTGCGACCTAAATGTTGTCAAACTTCCTCAGAAGGCTTCAAAGATGCTGGATTAGGGATCTTAGACAATAGCAATTGATATTGATTCTATACTAGCAAGGGCGTATTGTTCGAGCAATTTGCTACAAGTTTACCAAAAGTTTACTCTTGTAAAATTATTGTCAAATTCACATCCCTTTATGATTGGTAATGGGTGTGAATTTAAAAACAAGCTATAATTAACCCTTTAACATGCAATGTATCCTCCAGGATACTTAATGCCTTTTGCTCAATAAATGACGTAATGTCCGACACATTATCCTACTTATTATCCTTGAATATCCTTTATTTAACCTCGAATTACATGATACATGTGTGGGGGTTAGTGTGGGTATAGCTATTCAAAGGCAAAAAAATAGAAGAAATGGATTCCAAAATTTCCGGCCTGCCTGTTAAAGGGTTAAGTAATGCAACTTCTCAGTTTAATTGTCTAATACATCTGAGAGTGATCTGGATATAAAGAGAGGCATTAAGACAATAAAAAATAAAAATAAAAATTATAATAGATGTAGTTCCTAATAGTTTTTCTTTTTAAAACTAATTCTGTTCAATTTTATCCTGAAACAATAAAACATATTAAAACATTTTCCCTCTTAATTCAACGCATCACATATTACAATCATACTGTTCTGTTTTAGCATATGCACATTCCTGGCTAACAAGTGGTCCTGAGCTTTTTGTTGTGAACAACAGTGATGGTGTTCTTCAGTCTTATTGGACTTTTGGAGAAAACCTTCAAGATGATCTAGAGGTAAATTTAATTTTTGAAGTCTGTAACTGCACCATTGAATCCATTTTTGTTTATGAATACTTAGTAAACTAATTAAACATTTAATTTTATGTTCCGCGTCTTTTACTCAGAAATAATATAATTGAGAAAGTTAAATGTAGCTTGGAAATGCTGTTTTATATATACATATATATATAGGTAACGGGGCTTCTAACACTGGGCTAATCACCCGTAAAAATGATGAATATACAAAAAAAAACAATTACGAAACAGGAAAAAAAAAAGAAGGACTATATATATATATATATATATATATATATATATATATATATATATATATATATATATATATATTTTAACTAGATGAATTGTTACATTTCTTTTTTACACAAATATATTTTTTTGTAAACATTATAATTATGTTTTTCTTACAGATCACTTGTGCAGTTGAGTTACCATTGGAAGGCTGTGCCATCCCACTTCTCATTTTGGGTATAAGTTCTGAAAATGTGAATCTAATTTGTTTCTTCAATCCGAATACGAGAAAGATTTTGCGGACTATTGATATTATCTATCCTGTATGTTTACTTTTGAATTTTATTTTTATAGTTAGTCTGTTACAGTTATGATGTTATTGATATATTATGTGTTCAATATAAGAAAATTTATTATTTAGTGCATCTTTTACCTTTTAGACTTCACTACTATCCATTGAGTTATTGATCCTTACTTTACATCATCAACTTCAAATACTAAAATTGGAGCTGAGAATTATTTATGTATTCAAATTTTTTTTTTTTATATATTATCATGAGCATTTACTATGTTTTTAATGCTTCTAATCCTCGTATAATGCTAGCAAGAGGAAATAATTACAGTAGGAACTCAATAATTCGTCATGAGTGGGAGAAAGGGGGTGATGAATTACAGAATTTTGCTGGTAAAGTAACAAAAAAGCATTTTAAACTACATAATTGTAATTTTTTTTGCAATTTATTGAATGTAAAAACGAACAGATGAACATTATACATATTGGAACAGAGTGAAAATGATTAAAAAAGCTAAACACTTGCCGCATCCCATCAGGTGTGAAATATCTGATTCACATTGCTGCTCGAAACCACTCAATGCACTTTGATAACATTTCCTCTACCTCTTTGCATGGAATAGTGGAAGAATTAGAAACATCAGCGTCATCATTTTTTTCATCATAAGCTTCATTTTGAGCACTCAGCAATAGTTCTATAATTCCATAGTCATTTAAAACTTCATATCCTACATCAGTACTATCCATGTTTAACCAGCTGCTTACCTCTTGCTTATCTTTTCTCATTTTATAACCTGGAGCAGAAGTTGCTGAGCCAGATGCTAATGTTTTTGCTGGAAGAGCTTTTCAGTACTAACTGATTCCGGGAATTCCTCAACTGCCACTCATGCTTTCTTTTATCTGTTACTACAATCAATGGAGGGATCGACTCCGAGCTTGTTCTGTTTGTTTTTTTTCTATGAAATGATTCAAAATGTATAAATATAGCTGTATTTTTTAGTGACAAACCAAATGAGGCACTTTAAAGATTAAATAAGTAGCAAGGGGAAAAAATAAATTACATACGTATTTAATTTTGTTATTTATAGTTGCCAATTTAAAAAAATAAAAAATAAAAACCTGACGAATTAGCGAGTTCCCACTCTATATAGATTTACTAATTTCAACTGCTGAAAAAGTAGTACTTCAGATATAAGCAGAATTTCAGTTTATAGTAAAATTGATTTGAATCATGTTTACTTTGTAAATCAATAATTATACATCTAGGCACTTGGTTGAAAATAGCTCAGTAATATTGTGAAAACTTTAGTAAACCAAAATTTGATTCTGTCCGAGCTAAGGTGAAACTAGTGAAATCTAAGTTCCAAAAATGAGGAAACCTTGCTTAAGAACGGATGTGGCCCAAATTTCTTCCAATTTTTTTTTTTTTTTATTACACTTACAGTAACCAAACTGGAAGCTGAGAACACATCAGTAGTGGACAGTGTATTAACAGTCAAACACGTGATGAAAAAGTGGAAAAACATTTGACAAGAAATTAAGTTTAGAAAAAAAAAATGAACAAAATACAATACAACAAAACAGATGTTCGCTGGTCTTTCATTTTAATTACAGTAAAACCTCAGTACAGTAGAATCCTGATAATTCGTATGTTCAAGGGACAGGCTGTTTTATTCGAATTATCGGGATTTTTTTTTTTTTTTTCAGTTTGATTTAGTTTATTTGGGTGTTTAAAAATAACTACATATAAGGAGTAAAAAAAAAAAAAAAAAAAAAAAAAAAAAAAATTAAAAACGTCTTTTTTAATGCAAACATGAATTTATTAAAGAATGATTTATTTACAATACAAAATATGCAAAAACTATCTAGCTTAACAAAACTTTTTTTGAAAAAAAATTCAGTAATTTTTCTTTGCTGCAGTCCTTGCAAACGGGTAGTATCAATTGCTTTGTCGAGAGTGTTGAGAGTGAAAAATACCTCATCACCAACTTCTGATTTCGCTAAAAAATGGTGCACGCTGTTGACGTATTGCTTAGCAATTTTAGCATTAATAATTGCTACATCAT
The DNA here is from genome assembly GCA_003667255.2 of Euschistus heros. Classification (NCBI taxonomy): domain Eukaryota; kingdom Metazoa; phylum Arthropoda; class Insecta; order Hemiptera; family Pentatomidae; genus Euschistus; species Euschistus heros. The sequence continues at coordinate 515,534 of RCWM02000321.1, read as the reverse complement.
CTTCTTTATCTCCCTCTTCTTCTTCACCATCAACGTTCTCAGATGAAGCTTAAATTTCTTCGTCGGTTAAAATGCCCGCTACTGCTAAGTTGTCATCAAAATGGACGAAATCTTCAAATGTTATGGGATTTTCTTGATCTTGTGAAATGAGATTCCATTTCAAAAGACATTCGACATCTTGCTCTGCATCTTCTGTAAACTGGAGTTCCGCTTTCGTAAACCCAGAAGCACGGAAACAGTTTTTAATTGTGCTTTTATGATCCAGACTTTCATCAATGTGATTTTATGATCCAGACCATCATCGATTCTGTCAAGAAGTTGCATCACTACTTCTCTGTGATAAAAAGTTTTAAATGTTTTAATTAAACCCTGGTCCAAAGGCTGTAAGTTGTAGGTTGTATTGGCTGGCAAGAAAACAACACTAACATTGCTGAGAGGCGGGATAGAATTATGGGCCGAAAAATTATCAATAAAAAGTAAGATTTTTTGTTGTCGTTTTTCCATGTCTGCATTCACGGATCTTATCCATTCATTTAATACTTCGCCCGTCATCCATGCTTTTTTGTTTGCACGATAGGAATAGGACATTGGAAATGATTTTATATTTTTAAAACATCTTGATTTGGAGGACTTACCAATCATGAGCGATTTTAATTTTTCCGATCCATCCATGTTGGCTGCCAAGAGTTTAGTTACACATTCCTTACTACTTTTTCCGCCATGGCACTTGTCTTCCTTGAAACACATGGAACGATCGGGGAGACATTTATAGAACAGGCCCGTTTTGTCGGCATTGAAAATGTTCTTAGGCTCGTAAGGTTCAATTATTTTTCCAATTCACTCATTCACTCTGAACAAACTTTATCCGACACACTGGCACTTTCCCCACTAAGCTTCTTGAATTTAATGTTGTGCCTTTTTTTGAACCTATCAAACCATCCATCACTTGCGCAAAAGTCTTTAATTCCCATTTTTTAAGCAGAAAATCAGGCTTTTTCCCTTAAAATCTTTCCTCCCACTGGTTCATTTGCAGTCCTTGCTTGTGCGAACCACTTTATTAAGTTCTCTTCAAGTTGAGGATTTTCACCTATCTTAAAACGTTTTACTTTTTGGACTAGGAAGCGATTTTTTCCTTGTTCTTTAGGATTTTTTATTGTGGAAGGAGGGACATTAAAACGTTTGAATGCATCAATTTATTACATCCACTGGGAATGGCGTCAATGATTTTTCGTTTTCTTTAACAGAGAGGCTAACGGAGACATGGTAACATTCAAAACGCACAAAGGAACGAAAACAATACTGAGTTGTGGAAAGGAAATAAAGTTCCTCCAATTTTACCTCTCCCCTCTCATTATTTCCTTTCTAAGAACATATGAATTTCACGGAAAATTCAATTCAAAACTCTCCTCTCTACCCCTCTTAAAAACAATATGAGTTAATCGGATTTTTAAGCTGGAAATACGAATTAATAAGACATTTGAAGAGTTCTCGTGCATAAAAATAATATGAATTATCGAGGGGGCTGAAATGCATTGTTCTAATATCTCTTATCGGGATTTTTTCTGTGGACCGGCAAGTTTATACGAATTAATGGGAAAAACGAAATATCGGGATTCCACTGTAATCTGACTTCAGCTAGTCCAACTCTCCGGGTAATCCTATTTTCACACAAAGTCTGGTGGGGGGTGGGGGGAGAGGTAGCAGTCCCTAGATTCAACCATTGATGATATTTTGGTTGTTGATGAATAGGTAGGGTCACACTTGTTTGGTATTAACTACCAAGGAAATTATATTTGCTTTCTCCAAAACATGAAAGAAATTAAGAAGGAATTTTCAGGCTGTACAAAAGTAAGTCACACCTTTGCAAAGGAAGCTTTTAAGATCGCTTTGCATAATAATGAGGTGTACAGTGATTGCAGATCTGGTGATATTTTGATGCTCAAGAGACGGTGAGATTCAGCTGATAGAGTCCGGGAATCAGGACTCCATCAAAAAATAACCCAGATTTTAATAAATAATCTTTTAATCACATACTATATTACAATGTATGTTTTTATTTTCTTTAATGCAATATATCAACATTTAATAAATGCAATTAATTAATTTTTAAAAGTTATATTCTATCATTTAATATAATTATGATATACTTTTTACTATGAAAAATGTGTTTTATTGTGGTCTATGGTTGGTCTGACATTTTGGCCATCCTGCCCTACTCCTTAGTCTCTTTTGTGTTGGATTAGTGAGATTCTACTGTACTGATAATTAAAGTGAACATATAGAATATATATCAACTACAGATATTCCTCATGCCTATGCATTTATTTCCAGAATCATTTTTGTTACAAAAAAAAAAATCATCAATGAAAAATATATTTTCTGTTATTAAAAAAAGAAATGCTGTAGATACTGTTGCTTATTTTTTTACCTTCTGACTTTCTTTTAATTGTGGGAATTTTAGTCTACCTCTCATGGAACCTAGACACCACAATAATTCGTTGTTACCAGAATAAATGTTATATCATTCAGTAGGAAGTGGTGTAATGAGAGAGTATAAGATTTTGAAGTTTGATGACTGAGAATTGTTCCAGAGGTAGATGGAAAAATGATAGGCAAGATTAATTTTGTAGAAAGGTTTTTTGTTTTTAAAGACTGAAATTGAGAAGTACTAGGGAAATATTATAATAGGTATTGGGATTAAGTCACTTTAACTTCAATTACTAGCTAGATATATGAAAGCGTATGGGGACCCTTTGCCCCTGAAGTAATTCATTTACACCTTACGTAGGGGCTGAACCTTACCAGGCAATCCTTCATATACTAAGTTCCATTAATTGAAGTGCGATATACTGAAATTTGAAGGATGTTTTATGGAATCTTAGGAACTGTTTGAATTGCGATTGATTTTCGGCTGATTTGGAATATGTTTATTTCAGGACAAGTGATGAACACTTGATCAAAAGTAACTCCAAGAGTTTTAACAGAGATTTGGAAATGAATACAAAGGTTGTTGAGGAGAAGAAATGTATAATAGTTAAGGGTACTATGATAGGTTTTAACTTGAGGTGTTGAAGGATCAATACAACTAGGATTGATGATTTATTTGCCACTTATATTGGAATTTTTATTCAAAAACTAGTTATGTTAAACTTTCATCATCAGTTCTAAGTTGCAAAAAGTGAAAGAGCTTCTTAAACAGGTACTAGAGTTTAGTCTTGAGTGTTCTGGGATAGATGAATACTAAATTTTAGTTAATCAGACATGAATGGATTATTTTGATGTAGAATTGCCAGACAAGTTAAGGATGTATTCTTTCTGGAGTTGGGTAATTGAAAATTTGCTTAAGAATTACAGTACAGTGGGTATGTAGGGGTAAGGTAAGGTATATGGTTATAATCAGTAGAAAATGGTTATTAAATTTTGAAAAAATAAAGTTTTTGGAGTTAAGTAAAAAATAAGGTGTAAAACTAAATTTTTTTTTTTTTTTTCTTCAATGAACATTTGTTAGAATATCCCTATAATATCTTACCTTAAGCTTTATAGATGGTGTGAACAGTGATATCACAATAGAGAAATGAGAAGCAAGAAATATCACCTGCTACTTTTGTTTTTAATCTTTAATTTATTCTCTTTTAGTTTTTGTAAACCCTAGATAAACAATTAATCGTGTCTACTTAATAATTTTAAAATAAACTTTTTCTAGTTTAAAGTGTCTTTGTTTTAACTTTTTTTTTTTTTTTTTTCTGCATAGGTTAGAACTATATGTGTTATAGAAGATGGTACTAATGAGGTTTGTCCCTTAAATGATACTCTTACACCTACCGAAGGTCTTATAGCTGTAGGATGTGCCGAAGGGACAATTTTATTAATTGATCTGTGTCGGAGCACTCTTTGCAAAGGTATGACTGACATTGATTATAATTAGTAGTTAGGATTAGGTAAATAATTTCCCTGTGGCTAAGTTTAGTTCTTTGCATAACAGATTATGGAATGTTTAAATGTTTGTTTTCTTGAATGTTATTTTATATTTCTCTGAGCAATTAATACCACCATGTGACAAATGGAATTGAACTCACTATCTTTTGTTTACCTGGTTGTTAGGCTAGTGCACTTTGTTTGCTTTGTGTGTTACCACTAGGTTGTGCCCCATCCTCTACTCTACTGTATATTTGTTTTAAAAGTATTCATTTGAGTACTGCTGCTAGTATCATTAAGCAAACTTATAGGTCCGTAATTAAAAATTTTTTTTTATTCTTTATTAGGTTTTGGAAATGCTTTTGGTTTTGAGGTTTTTCAAATGATAAGAAAATAATTGTTATTTATTATGGAATTAAATATTTTTCTGATACAGAAAAATACAGACTAGTTGTATGTTAGTTTACTAAATTTCGAATATTTGAAGTTAATTTTCTTTATAACAATAGGCGGTAAAATTTTAATTATTTGTCCCCATTTGGGCTGTAGTTTGTTATGTTTTCAGCTTTTTATTGAGATAATGTTAAAATTATTTGGCGGCATTTATATAAAGTTAACTTCATTTGTTATGTTAATTTGAGGGAATATCAAGGGTCGAGCTTTTCAAAGATAATGATTTTGACTCAAAATATATATTTTCAAATAAAAGAAATAAAAACATTTTACAATTAGATTACATTTTTGTAAAAAATTAACGTATTTGTAATTAAAATACCTTCCATAGTCTTCTCAACGACTGTAGGTTCTCACAACCCAAATGTTCACCAATTTGTCCTTCTTGCATGAAAACTAAACCTTCTTTTTCTTCCTTCGCCAGTTTATTCAAAACACTCCTCTCATCCAGACTGCTAGTATAGTTTATTATTTCTTCACACATGTGACTTGTTAAATCTCAGATAGATGTTGATATTTCAAATTCCGAGAGATTTGATCCAACAAGATAAGCGAGAGGTGTTGTCGCCTCAAAGTTCCATAGCAGAGAGAGCACGGTGTTGATGCCTCGGAATCCATACGCAGAGAGCTAAATAGACGCCAGCCCCAAGCGTCCTTTCAAAAAAAAACGTTAACGGCCAAATCTGCTCCATCATGGCCTTTATATTTTATTACGTCTTAATTACAAAGCTTGAACTATATAAAATTCAAATTATAATATATATATACCTAGACCTTTCCTGTTTCATTCGCAATTCTCAATTTTTGTATGTTGCCATAACTAGTTTTTGGCAGTAATGATGTTATTAGCAAATCATTATGTGTATGCTTTAAATACTCTTGGGTCCAAACTACTCTACAAGCTTCATTTTGCTTATTAAAGGCCTATTCACACTCAGCCATGCCATGCCGTGACAGTGATTCTCACTGCTGTGAGCTTACAGTGTTTTCAATTCACGCCGGTCAGTATTTTCTCCGTTCTCTGACAGTGCATTTACAATTATTACATTGATTCTGGATGAAGAAAAAGAAGAAACGAGAAGAAAACGGAAGTGGATGTTAAGCATGGAAAAACAGCAGAGGAACAGAAGGAGAATTCGCTACAATTAGCAAGGATTAGTAGATAATGGATCGAAATTGTTTGAATAGTTTCAGAATGTCTGAAAATTTATTTAGCTTACTGCTGAATAAGTTGGAAGTTAATATAGAAAAGCAAGATCCATGCTGGAGAAAAGCAATCACCAAGAGTTTGTTTAAGGTGAGTGTGGAGTAATATTAAATAAATTTCAGATGTGCGTGTACTAATTCAGTTAGTTTTTCATCATCCATGTTTTCGACCAAATATATCAAAATATTCACAATGTTACAGAAAAACACTGCAGTGAAAATCGAAAAATGTTGTTCCAAAACAATGTGAAGATCACAGTACAGCACCGGCAAGAGCAGTGTCACTGTCAGGTGCCGGTCTAGTGTGAATCAGTTCATCCTGATGCTGGGGAGAATCCTTTTAGTTTCGCCGGGCGGATCACATGCCGGTCACAGCACTGTCACTTCACTGCTATGTGTGAATCAGCCTTAATTGGGGTTCATAAATTACAGATATAAGTTAAATAATATTTAGGAAATAAATTATTATAACAGGAAATTAAATGACATTTGTTTGTGTATAATTGTACAAAGAGAAATTGTTAATGTTCTTTTATGATGTATATTCTGATTAGTTCCCATTAAGTTTGAATTATAAATGAATTGTGTTTTGACTAAATTAAATATTAAAATTAATTTTTTCATCACTTGATTATTTCTTGTTACTTCATCAACAAAACTGAAAGTGATACGTGTGATCATATCTGTGGTACCTGTGAATAATGTGTTAAGTGCAATTTTGTGAATTGTGGTTTATGGCTATTAATAATCCCTCCTTTTTTTTTTTTTTTTTTTTTTTTTTTTTTTTTTTATCTTTAGTGGGCTAAGTTGTATGTCTATTACAGAGATGAATATTCTTTAGTGAATCCTTGTGGAAAAAAATCCAAACTTTCAATTAAATTTTTCTTAAAATATAATTTTTGCACTTGACACACTATTCACAAATGGCTTCAGATAATAAAGGCAAATTTTAATTATTTTATTTATTTATTTTTTAGAATCTTCTGAAGATGGAATAACTGCTCTTTTATATTCTATTGAATCAGCTGTTTTATTTGTTGGAACCAGTTCAGGGTCCTTTCATTTATGGAATATGAGCAGTCTGTCTTGTTTGTAAGTTAAACTCTTATTTTTAAAATTTATGCAAATACCTTATGAATACCATAAAATGTAGTTATTTCTGTTATAAGCAACTTAATGATGTAAAGAGCTTTCTATCTTGTTTCACTTTAAAAGAAATTTGTATTCTTATTTTTTTAAATTTTTTTATCTGTTAATTGTATATAAGGCTTTATTGTTAATTATAGCATAAATAATCTATTACAAAATAGTAAAAGTCTTCAGAAAGATTAGGCGCTTAGGGCATAGGATATGTTGGAGTTGAATTGACAAAAAGTACCTTGTCAGTTGTTAATTATATTCCTTTCATTGAGGTCTTTGTTCATTTCTTACTCTTTGCAGATTACCTGTTTAGTGATTTATTTTATTGGCTGTATCTCTTGTTATTTTTATCTTCTTTTTTTTAAAGATATAAATCTCCTGGAACAAATCGAGCCATTATTTCTCTATCCTTATTGGAACCATGTGACGATCCACGCCATAATCTGTACCTGTGGATTTGTTTTGAGGAATATGCTCAAGTTTCTATGTATTGTATTTCATTTTCGTCTAAATTCTTTGTTCATGGATATGGTGTATATTACCAGGTAAATTTTTTTATTTTAACTTTAAATTTTTTATGTTTATATATTTCTTAATTTTTGATTTATTTATTAACTTTTCTTTTAGAATTTTGAATCAGCTGGTCTTGTGTATCGTTTCACTCTAGGGATGGAAGTTGATCTATTAGCAAAAAGGCCTATTTGCTCACAAGCAGTTGCAAAACTTGTTCCTAAAAATCTTGTAAGGTGCATCAGCCTGCCTGGTAGTTATTCTCTTATATTTTTAAAAAAATAATTAATTTGTTTTAATAATTTATTTTTATTTTTAAAAAATATCATATTTTAAATTTATTTATTATAGTGATCATATTATAAATATTTTCACTTGCTATTTTTAATCTTATCTAAACACTTTTTATTAATATATTTTGTTCCATTATAATGAAACTGGCAAAGTCAAAATTACCAGATTTTTTGCTTTTCTTGACATCAAAAAATGTTTCTATCAGTTAATCACACCATTTCTTTATTGTATGTAAACTGTAAGTCTAATTTATTTTGGAGGTTTTGTAATCATTATGCTATTTCATTAGTTTATTTTAAATTTTTTTTATATAGATTAGTGGGTGTGTATTTTGACTCCTTTCTTTTGTTTTAATTATTAATGCTATTAATCCCTTTATCTTTTTAGAAGCTGAAGGTACTCATTTAAGACTGTTTATAACAGCTTATGAAATTTTTGATAAAGGCCAGATTTCAATAAGAGCTGTCATATTTGATTTAAATCAATGGTATCGAGATCAAATGCCAGAAGAAGGAGTTTCATCTTGCATAGATTCGATTGATCTTGACAGTAAAAGTTTATGGCATTTGCAGCTTGATCCTAGTTCATTATCACTCTATCAATGTGTGAGGCCTCAAGAACAGCATTTTTATCCAACAGCATTTGATTTTCGTAAGTATTTAATTTTTGTTAATTCTTATATTATATTATTTTTTATTTTATGTAGCCAATCTTTACCATCATATGTATATGCTTCATCAGTTGCCTTTTATCTCAATTATCATTAATTTAAATTTGTAAAAACACCAGTGAATTTCTGTGAAAAAACTTTACATGATTTTTTTTTTAGTGCAATTAGTTTTAGAAAAAAGAAATTCATAAGTATGTCACTGTCCTAGTTGCTTAACAACTCTTGGATGAGGGTGCGAAGACAAAAATACATCAGTCAGGAATTCAGGCAAATCTTGTTTAACATTACTAGAGCAATAACTTATTTATTTTTATTTGAACTCCCCACATTAAAATTATTTTATGTAGTATTTATAATTTTTTGGTGCTACTTATATTTTCCCTATGAAATTTTTTTTTCTAAAATCTAATGCTAATAGCTTATATTTTCAATGGATAAACTAATGAAGTATTTCCTGTCAATCCTTTTGCTCTTATTCTATTCTAGAAGTACTTCATAAATAAATTTCAAGTTACATTCTTATGACCAGTTCTAAGGGATATGATTTATATTATATAATTTTTAGAGGTTTGGTGTATCGAAGAAGAAGGTATTAGATGTTTGGAAAAACTTGGTCTTCAAACGCAATGGTTGAGAAATATGACTAGAGTGGGATCAAAAGCGCTTATTGAGCCTACACAGGTTTTTCTTGGTGCTTTAGCTGCTGGCCTTCTACCGTCATTTGTTGATCCTCCAGATCCTGAAGATAATAATGAAGTAAGTTCTCAGTTCAGCTTAGTAGTGTGTTAATTTTGCCAAAATCCCCAATAGGACTTGGAATTTTTTTTTTCTTTATTGGAATAGAATTATTTAAATTTTACTTTTACTTGTATTTTTGTAGTAAGGGTTTGTTTTCCTTTAGGATTATATTATACATAGAATTTTTTGATTATAAAGAGTGCATAGTTATTGCATTTTTGGTTAAAGATACACCAATATGAAACAACTTCAAAATATGACAACATAATATACAAAGCATGTATATGTATATTATATTATAAGTAACCATTCAACTCTTTATCAAACAATATTTATTTCTAGTCCAGTCAATGAGGGGTGTAGAGTGCATGGAATATGCGATAATTTTTGACTTCATAGCTTCGTTAGGAATAGATGGAAGGTAAACATACTAAAAGTCCCCACCGCTGGGGGGTGAGCTAACAGTGGGGGGGGGGAGAAGTTTCATTTTTTTGGTTTTTTGATAATATCTCGAAAACTGTTGACTCTAGAAAAATATGTTTCAAATAAACATAAAAGCTAATTAAATTTACTATAGAATTTATCATGTATACATTTGTCGTAATTCTAACCGTTTACAAGATATACATTATTGAAAATAATTGATTTTCTGGGAAAAACAAATGCCAACTCACTTTTTGTTAAACTTTTGCTTCTGTTACGTTCCACAATCGTTTCTCAGAAAAAAATGTCATAATCAAAATTGTAGAGCATTAAATGTACTTTTGATTTCATCTATACGTTTCTGGTATTTGCTTCAAATGTTTAACAAAAAGTGAGGTAAACATTTTTTTAATTTCTAAAATTGTCAATTTTTAATAACGTATATCTCGCAAATCCCATTAAATACCCATACCAGCACGTTAAAAACCGCTTACTATTTTATGTCCAAGTTTTTTTGGCATAGTTTTCACCATAACGCGAAACTATTTCTCAGATCTGAAATTTATTTTGTTCAACTAAAATCTGGTAAAATTTACTATCAGCCCTTATATATGAAATTTTGATTATGTCACGTAGTACACTCAAACCTGAACACTAAATATGTATATTTTGGCAAAGTATGATGATATTCACAAATTCAGTGGGCTGGTTTGAGTGTATAATGTGACATAATCAAAATTTCATATATAGGGACTGATAGTAAATTTAAGGAGCATTCAGATAAAAAAAATAGAAATTTTGGATCGAACAATTAGTTGAATGAGTACCAATGAACGTGTTTTCTCAGAGAAGTGTGACCCCAGTTAAAGAGTGCTGAAACGAGGGGTGTGGAGAGCAACATCAAAAATGCAATGGTATCAATCAAAATTGGGTGCAATGGTATTGCTATACCGATGGCTCCCTAACCAAGAAAGGTTCAGGAGCAGGAATATGGAGATTGAGCAACAAAAAGAGCACATCTCTCCCCCTGGGGAAATATACCTCAGTATTTCAGGCTGAGGTAATGGCAATCTGTTACTGTGCACAACTAATAGAGGATAGAACACAGAACAGAACCATTAAGATTTACTCAGATAGCCAAGCTGCCCTGGGGGCTCTGAGAAATATTACAACCAGATCTAAACTTGTTAAGGATTGCAAATTATACCTCAACAAGCTAGCTGTTAACAACAGAATCTGGGTAGAATGGGTGAAAGGTCACTCGAATATTGCAGGAAATGAGAAGGCTGATGAACTGGCCAGACAAGGGTCGGACAGCAATCCCATTGCTCCCGAACCTATCTGTGGTATAGCCTGGAGCCTTGCTAAAAGTGAAATAACAAGGCTCTATAACAGCATTGCCTCTCGGAACTGGCATATGGAACAACTGAGACAGTCAAAACTGTTTCTGGGAGGGCACTGCAAGAAAAGGGGTACACAACTCCTTAATCTTGACAGAGCCATGCTCAAATACCTGACAGAAATGTGTACAGGGCATTGCAGACTAAACAAACATCTCTGCACAATGAAAATCAAGACCTCACCGATTTGCAGATTCTGCAACAGTGAGGATGAGACGCCTTACCACATTACATGCGAATGCGAGATACTGGCAAGGAGGAGATTTCTTCATTTTGGGGAAGAATTTATCCTAGATCCGAGTGTAGACATAGACCCTATTAGGATTATAGGGTACATGAAAACACTAGGACTGTACTAAAATAGTACAGGATAAACGGCACAGGCACAATGAGCCTCAAGGCTGAGGTGCCACCATAGCCGGTTTAAAAAAAAAAAAAAAAAGAGAGGGGTGTGGAGTGCATGAAATATGCGATTATTTTTGACTTCACACCTTTGTTAGTAGTTAAAAGGTAAACATATTAAAAGTCCCTGCCCCCTGGGAGGTGAGCTAAAGGTGGGAGGAGGGAAGAAGGTCCCAATTTTGTTTTTGATTATATCTTGAAAACGATGGACTCTAGAAAAATATGTAGCAGATCAAAATTAAAGCTCATTAAATTTCCTATAAAATTAATTATATACGTATTCATCGAAATTCCAGCGGTTTTCAAGATATACGTTATTAAAAATCGACTATTTTAGAAATTAAAAAAAAAAGGTTTACCTCACTTTTTGTTAAACATTTGAAGCAAATACCAGAAACGTATAGATGAAATTAAAGTACAGTAGAAGTCCAATAATCTGGCACGTTCGGGACCGGCTCGGTGCCGGACTACCAAATATTCCGGTCTGTTGGGCGGTGTCCCTTCTTTTTAGTATAGGCTTTGCCCTAAAACAAATGTATGTTGTACATACATAAATCATAATTATAACAGCAATTATGTTAATAATTAAACTACAAATACAGTATGCAAATACATACAACAAAGTTTATTTTACATTTCATATAATGTATGTATGTACACGTGCTGTAAAACATATTTTAATTAGATTTAAATAAGTCATGAATGTCATTTTGTTTTTTTTGACTTTTGGTGTTTATTATAAAATTCATTTCTAATGATATGGAAATCAATAATTTCTTAAGCACTGTAGCTAGTACTAGCCAAAGCAAAGATTTTTTTCCTTTTCTTCCGTTTCGGTATCTGAATCACTTTCTTCAAGATTTTGAGTAGGCTGAGGGTTTACTACACTGTTCATAATGTCCGCATCGGTTAGTTCTTGTTCAACGGGCTTATTCTCGAATAGCTCTCGAGCGTTTTTATTTGCTTTAAAGACACAGGAGCAATGCCGGACTATCGGGCATTCCGGATTAAATATAGACTTCTACTGTATATTTAATGCTCTACAATTTTTATTATGACGTTTTTTCTGAGAAACGATTGTGGAATGTAGTAGAAGCAAAAGTTTGACAAAAAGTGAGGTGACATTTGTTTTTTCCTGATAATCACCTATTTTCAATAACGTATATCTCGTAAACGGTTAGAATTATGACAAATTTATTTATAATAAATTTTATAGTAAATCTAATTACTTTTATGTTTATTTGAAACATATTTTTCTAGAGTCAACAGTTTTCGAGATATTATCGAAAAACCAAAAAATGAAACTTCTCCCCTCCACCCCACCGTTAGCTCAGCCCCCAGCGGCGGGGACTTTTAGTATGTTTACCTTCCAACTATTTCTAACGAAGCTATGAAGTCAAAAATTATCGCATATTCCATGCACTCTACAATATGTTTATTGAATGGACAATTCATATTTGTCAGTATATATGAAGCGTAGAATTCCAAAACCAGCTGTCTATTTTTTTTAATTTTTCACAGCTGGTCGATAAAGGTAAAGGTCAGACTAGATTAGGAAGGGGGATTATATTTTGTATGACCTTTTTAAATGTGATTTAACTACTTTTTTGAGAAAACCTTATGCCTAGAGATGGTCTAGTAGAAAAACCGGAAATTGGAATTCTACGTCTCATATCATGAAATGTTATAATTAAAGTATTGAAAGTTAGTAACTAGGCCTGGATTCATAAATGCATAAAGGTGTTCTAAGAAATGATTTTAAAAACCTGAATCACTGATCTCAAATTTTTACACGGTACTGCGATGTGTATATTAACACTTTGTGTTTATGTTTGAAGACCAATGTTTTCAAATCAGAAAGTGTTTTTATGTTTAAAAGACAGACTCTCCTGTTATAGCAGTCTTCTTAGATAGGATTTCAATAATAAGAATAATTATTATGTTCAAGGAATGTTGGCCTAGCTGCTGTATTTATAATTAATGAAATAATACTGATAACATAATTCTAACAAATTAATTTAGGCCAGTCAAATTAGACAAAAAAAAAAGGGAAACATCGGAAAAAATAAAGAAGTTCTGATTTTTTGATATGTTGTTAAGATACATGAGAGTAGTGTAAAACCAAGTTTTCAACTTCCAAAGACCTGTGCTAGCTCCGTGGTGGTCAAAAAACCTCGATTTTTTTTTACTTTTTTCTGAATTTCGTAAATATCTCGAGTAGATAAAATTACCTACAATTTGAACCCAAGATCTGCTCTGTAGCTCTAATACGTGCCGAGATTCAGCTCTTTAAAGATCGGGTAATTTTTTCAAAAATTTTTAAGTCAACTTTTAGTCATCTGTTCATTAGAATAACGGCTTCTATACTCATCCCAGGGTATTTTTTCTATTGTAATTCTGTTGTAGAGAAATTATTACCTTTAATTTATTCACAAAGCGGAGACTCAAGTAGCTTTTTCATATTATTAAAAAATCGTTTACCCAGAAGGATGGCACATATCTTCCTTGTATTGGTAGATTATACGAGTGCAACTGTTCAACTGGACAGTTCAATCTCATCGCAACAATTTTATAGGAAAAAATGCCGATGGTAGTTCTTAACTGGCTCAAAAGTGTCCACCAGATTCAACGATCAGTTCGCAAGCAACACATTTTTACAGAATCTCTTGTAATTTCTAACGATAGTAAAAAGCCTCCTATTGATTTGATTGCAACTAGATTGGTAGGAGGACCATCTAGTCTACAAACTACATACTACCTGGAAATTTCATTGAAATCGGATAAAAATTGAGAAAGTTAGGGGGGGGGCAAGGAAAGTGACCACATACAGATGGACAGACAGACACCGGACCAAATTTGTTCAGGGTGTTCTAAAACGTAAAACTCGAGAGGAAATTTTGATTTTGGAGGAAAAAAAAATTTTCCTTGTAAAAGTGATTAAAAAAGTAAATTAAAAAATTATAAAAGTGATTACAATGCTTCCGCTACCTTTGGTAGACTAGGAAGCAATAAACATTTTTTATGCAGTTGCTTCGTATTAATCCTTTTTGGTTTGTTTAAAATAATTAAGCTAATCTCAAGGGTTTAAAATATAATTAGAAATACCTCGCCAAATGGTGCCCCAGGAGAAGTTTTTGACAAATGAAAGCAACAAATGACGCCTAATCAGGTTTCTCCGGTCCGGTTTAGAAAAAGTGGGCATAGAAACAAGACAGGCAGAAGAGGACGCAGACTCCACCATCGTAAGAACTTGCAATCGATAAGAGCTCTTTCTTTGAAAATGTATTAATAATTGGAGAGGATGTTGACTTGATGGTTCTCCTGAATGGATTAGGGTCAGATTAGGAAAACGTCTTCTTCCAGGAATGTAGCAGATCAGGTTGCCAGCAGTTTTCATCAACCTCGTTCAAACATGGAGATCTGCTCTTTCCCCCCTCCTTCGTCCTGTTCCTCCATGCATTTAGCAGTTGTGACACCACATTGGCTATATTCGGGCAAGGAAAAACAAAGATGGTGGCTGCTCTGGACAAAAATCAAGTCTAGTGGACGAAGTAGACTGGTTCCTAAAGCCTGACATAACTCAGGAACAGGTGCTGGCATCAAGTGCCTTGTAGCACTGGAGGAGACACCCACGACACTCTAAACTCTTTGCGGTGCAAGCTGTTGGTGCAGCTGCCTATGCAAAGGTCAACCTGGCTCGTCTGCCCCCAACTGAAGAGACTGCCCCTCAACACTTCTATTGAACGTACCACCAAATTCAAAAATGGCTAAGAGTGGATAAGGATCCAACCTTGTGGGGATGGACCAGAAGCCAGCAGTGCCTGCTACCCGTCACAATAACAAAAGAGCCTGATTCACAAAGTTTGTTGAAATTTATCTCCTGTAAGTGTCGTAAGCAATGCTCTGAAGGAGCCTGCAGCTGCAAGAAAGCATGGCTGAGCTCTGAGCTGTTCTGCTTTGTGCATTTTTTGTATGGGAAAGATGTGCTTCTATATTCCTACAGTAGATATCGAAGAATCCGACGATGAGGACTAGAACACAGGTCTGCGTCTAAACATATACATATGTCATTTTTTTTTCAATGTTAATATTTTTTGTATTAGATATTATTTTACAATTAGCTTCAATAATGATACACAATATTCTCATTCATTATTATTTCTTTCTTTCACAATGATAATTTTTTCCTAAATTAATAATAAACTTACATTAGAAATCTTTTGTGTTTGTTTTTTTTCTCTCATACTATAGAAATAAGATGAGTCATGCTAATTATTGACCTCTCATCTAAGTGCATAAATTATTGGTGATAATTGTTCTATAACAGATTTATAATAGAAAAAATGCGCAGGGATGAGTATAGAAACCATTATTCTAACGAACAGATGACTAAAAGTTGACTTAAAAATTTTTTGGAAAGATTACCCGATCTTTGAAAAGCTGAATCTCCGAACTTATTAGAGCTACAGAGCAGATCTAATTGTAGGTAATTTTATCTACTCGAGATATTTATGAAATTCTGAAAAAAAAAAAAAATAAAAATTGAGGTTTTTTGACCACTATGGAGCTAGCACAGGTCTTTGGAAGTTGCAAACTTGGTTTTACACTACTCTCATGTATCCTAATAACATATAAAAAAATCAGAACTTCTTCATTTTTTCCGATGTGCATGTCTTATTTGACTGGCCTAATTTACGATAATAGAAATTATTGTGATAACAATTACAAATTATTTATAAGGAACATATAATATGATCTCCAAATTTAAAATAAAGAATATAAAATGAACAATTCACTCGAAAAGGCCAAAAATGGAAAAATATCATTTAGGATTGATAAATCAATTGCCACTTTTTTGGGAATTATTTTATTAGAAAAAAAAATAGTTTCAAATGCTAAACATTCATCTTCAGTTCTAAAACATACAAAATTTTCAACACATGGATTATATGAGGCGTCCAATTGCAAAATGTAGCAAAACCAGATTTCTAAATTTTTCACCAGAAGCCAAAAACCATATCAATATGAATGATAATAACCAATTGATATGATATTGATAATTGATATTGGATTTTTCCATTCCTGTTTGAAACAAATTTAAAATGTGACTATTGGAAATGTTTATCTGGTCCATATATTACTTTTTAATTGTGTGTATTTGAATTTATCAACTTTTAGGTTGAGGAAAGGTCTTTTGTTTTGACCATATGTCTTGAAAATCGAATTATTATGGTCATAGAAGATTGTGTTAAAGATTGGAATAATGGCGGCTATACTGTGAGGGGATGTACTATTCAATTTCTTCTTGATTGGCTTTGGAATTTACATAGGATATACAAAGGCAATGGAAATAAACTATGTAAGTACAAAAGTAATATGAATTGTTCTAAACATATGTACGGTAGAACCCTTTTCAACCAATATATCCCATGGAACAAAACCACCCAAAAAAAAATTGTCATTCTTTAAGTGTATTTATAATAGCTGACAGCTTGCTGAAACATTGATTTTTTTATGTGTTAGAGAAGGTGTTTTACTGTGTATATTCTGCTTTGTCTTGTAAAAATAATTCACATTATTTCTCTACTATTTTATGGAATGTATTTATATATATCAATTTACTATAATTATATTATTTAACAATCAAACAATAAACAAACTTCCCTCACTAAAATGACCTACTCTTGTTCCCTTATCTGATTAATGTTTTGTTTACTAATATTACTTTGCTAAATTTGTGACTTTTCACCTGTTAACCGACAGGGTAATTTTTAGGATACTGGTGGTAAAAAAAACAACTAATTAATTTCAATCATATTATTTATTTACAAACTCCCGATTGTTATTATAAAGTATTAAAAATTGTTCAAAAAGAAAAAAAATCTTGTCAACCTCATAGTTCGTGTAATAGTAGATATTAACTATTAGTTGTTTTGTTGTTAGAAGTTACTATGTTAAAGATTTTTACCTGTGAGTAATAATATATCCTAACTTTTGTATACCCATGCTTGGCTATGCTAGACCCTCTTTTATTATTATTATTAAATGGTTAACAGCTTGAAAAAAAATAATAGAAATAAACTTTTTAAGGGAAAATAATTTTAATTGAAATTATCCCTATGGTACATTCATTCAAATTATCCTATTTATTAAAAAAATCGGTAGAAAACTTGAAGTTTTAAAAATGATACTCGATATTATTTTATGATGAATCTAATCTTATATATATTCTCCCATTTTTATATGCATCTCTCCATATATTACTCCATCATTCATTTATTTATTAAAAGATACTATTACTTTAGATAAATAGTAAAAAAATGTTTTTATCCTTTCTTTATATGTAGTTTATTTTAATTGAGAAAACTCAGCATTAGTCATAAACTATAGACCAATCAGTCTTCTCAACATTCTTTCAAAAATATTTGAAAAAATACTCTTGAAGAGGTTAAACAGTTTCATATCTCTAAACAATATTATAATTAGTGAGCAATTCGGATTCAGAAACCATCATTCCACAGTAGCACAGTTAGCAAGATTAACAGATTATATTACGGCAGAGTTTAACGAAAAGAAACATACAGGGATGATCTTACTGGACATAAAAAAAGCATTTGATACAATATGGCACAACGGTTTATTATACAAACTTATTACCTATGGTTCCCTCCCTGCATCATACATACTATCCATTCATTCCTTTCCAATAGATCCTTTCAGATTACAATTAACAATTCCACATCTCCTAAGTATCCCTTATCAGCAGGTCTTCCTCAAGGATCCTGTCTTTCACCAACGCTATTTAATATATACATATCCAACCTACCTTCTCTCCCTTCAGTTGAAAGATCATTAAATGCCGTTGAAACGGCGATTTACACTAGTTCCTTCAGGATAGACACAATAGAAAACAGATTTTTCAATGTAATCATTATACTTCAGATTTTATAAATATTATAAAAAATGGAAAATAAAAATAAACGAACAAAAAACATCTGCAATAATTTTTACAAAAAGAAGGCCCAACATACCAAAACATATCTATCTCAAACATATTCAAATCCCTTGGACTCAAACTGTTACCTACCTTGGTCTGGAACTAGATAAACGATTGACATTCACACCTCATATAAATAACAAATGCGACTAAGCCAAAAAACTTTTAAGTACTATGGCTCCATATTTCAGAAGAAAATCCCCACTGTCAATCAAAAACAAAATCATTCTGTATAAATCAATCATAAGACCATTACTGACGTACGCCTCCCCTGTATGGAGCTACACCTGTGATTCAAACTATAAAAAACTTGAAAGGGTGCAAAACAGATGCACGAGAATAATAAATGACTACCCCAGATACACAAAAATAACCGACATGCTACTCGAATTAGATTTTCAGACAATTAAACAATTTATTCACACACAGGCCAAAAACTTTTTCAACTCTAGAAACAATTCAGGAAACCCTATAATTCAAACAATAGGCAATTATAACAAGCAATCCTTATGAAGATACATACACAAACGTACAAACCACATACTACTATAACAATATTTTGCTAATAAGACATCCAAAAGTTGTCTCGGCCTGAAATTAAATTTATTTGGATCACAAATAATATATAAGTTAATGATCCAAAATTTTGATTAACTTAACATACAAAAAGTTAATAAATTATGCATTTTAGTTTAGTAAATTTTATTATGTATTTGCTTTTATCAATCTCTTTTTTTTTTTTTTTTTTTATTTTGTAGGTTTTTTAGTATTTTTCCTACTGTTAAAATAAATGCATTCCAAATTATACCCATTTTAGCTAAGCTCAGCTGTCTTTGTAGTGTAAATTGTTTTATTACCAAAACATGTAACAATATTTAATATGTGCAATTGTAAACTGTTTAATCATTTGAATAATTTATTTATTATTTATAATTGAGAAAATAATGTTTATTTAAATTAAACCTTATTAATTAGATTTTGTTAAATCTGTATATGTTTGGAAATTTATAATGTGGTATATCTAAAATATGATTCTCACCATACAGGTATTCCTCTCTTTGACCAATCAGGAATGAAATTTGATGTCAGCGAAAAGCGATCATTGCAACATTGTAAATCTCTATTGTGCACAGTCCAATCAGTGTATACAAATATTGTTAATAGATACAAAAATATGATTATAATTAGTGGTAAGTTGTAGATTGAATTATTTAATATTTATTTTTATAAAAATATTCCTTGATAAATGATTAAATCGAATATAAAAAACTACAAATATTCATTGTTATAATCGATGTCAACTTTCTGTTTTCATTTTACCAAACCCCTCCTGCTTTCTTCGTGCCTTAGTTCTAATAATTGTATGAAAAATTGTTTGTAATTTTTACTTTAATGTTGTTTTTTCTGTTATACCTTGAACTTTAAGAAAGGCTATGATAATAAAAAATGAATTCGATAACTTCTAAAATACTGAATAAAGAACTCCTTTTTTTTTTTTTTTTTTTGGACACAGTTTTGGTTTTGTGTCATAATTAAAAAATAATAATTCTATAAAAAAAAAAAAAATAATAATATGTGATTTAAAGGTTAGAACACGAAAAGGAAATAGCTATTCTAGCAATTTAGATACTTGTTTATGTACAATTACATGTTAGCTATTTTTATGTTATATATTATAGGTTGATCAAATAAAGACCTTAAATACAATATCTTTTTGGGCATGATTGAATTCTAAATTTGACAATCAACTCTCTTAAGGGGGCTATACACTATCAACCTGGTTGTCAACCTTGTCAACAGTGTTTAGGCTGTTGCTCCCACACTAGAATTTCAACCATCAATCAGCCCACAGACGCTCAACACAGTCTTTAACATTGCAAGTTTTTGACAAAGAAATATTATGTAAACAAAAATCTGTATCTTTATTTACAAACGGCTATAAACCTTTGAGCGGAGCGCCTCAAACATTGCCAATGTCACCTGAATACTATATTAGCCACTGATTTTCTTTAAATTACTTTTACTCTTTTACTACACTTTTTATGTATTTATGGTTTCTCTAATAATTAGCCATGTACTTACAATAAACTTGTCTTTAGAAGTTTTTATCTCAGATTGTTTCAGTTGTATTAAGATATTTTTATTATATTTCAGGTTTAGAAGAAAAATTAACTGCCATGGCATTTGTAAGGTTATACTTTGACTGTTGCCTAAAACTTATTTCAGTTAATCTTTTGCCCGAGCCAAATGACCAAGGAAGACCTAGTGATTCACTCACTTATCATTTTGATAACATCAACACCTATGCTATCAACAGGTAAAATTCCTTTTTCTTAATGAATAAATATTTAAGGGCTCGTTTCTAAATAACATATTTTTGCTTAAGATTTGATTCCATCTATCATTAATATCTTGCTCCAATTACAATATTAAAAGATCATTTGTTCAAAATGGTGACTAGATTTTTTTTTGTTTAATTTTGATTGTAATAGTTATCAATCGTTTTAAATTCTATTTGGTGGTGATAGATTATAGTATATCTTATTATGCTCTTTCGATGAAGTCAGGTAGCATCTTCTAGAACTGAGGGACAATTCAAGGAAAGAGAGACATATTGATTAAAACTTTCCAGCATCTTGGAAAATATTGTATAAATAGTTTTTCCGTTATTAACTTTGACACTGTTATCATTGTTTCTCTCTCTCTTACTTCTCTGTAGCTCCATGCAGCTCTCCTCTTAGGTTTCCATTTTTTCTAATTAAGATCGAATTTTATTTTATATAGATTAAGCCTCTATAGGTATTGTATCTGGCACAAGTTTTTAGAATTAATATTTATGTAACTGTCGTCAGCAAAAGATAGTATTACAGGTTTATGGTTTTGAAATTGGTTTAAAAAACTAAAATAAATGATTTGAAAGCATGTTCATTAATTTAATTATGTTTCTGTCTGCATGTTGGTAGCTATTTTATATTCTCTAGTTAGAATTTTGAATATTTTTTTATTAACAAATTCAGAAAATGTATTTTCCATCAGCTTATGATTAATAAATTTTTCAACTTTTAGAAGTTGTTTCAGATGGCCAAATAAATGGTAGTAAGGGGAGAAATCTTGTGAGTGGGATGGGTAAGACATTCTTATAACCAAGCTCCAACAATTTGATTTGCATCATGACCCTTATGACAATGATATTTTTGTGGTTGTTTAATGCCCGAGGAACAAAAGGTTTGAGCTTTTTCACTTTTCCAATTGTATGGAGGTAGTCAGCGACGGTCGATTTGCTAATTGGGAATTTCTCTGCCAGTTCTGAACAGTTGTTCCCTTTACTTTTCATTGTCTTTAATAGCCTGCAAAGCTTCTTTATAAAATTATTTTTGTCTAGAACCCTCTTTCTTCTTGAAGCTGATGTCACCAATTTCTAATTTCTGGAACTATCTTCTATTCAGGAATAGCATCAATTTTTGTACTGTATCAGATAGGATGTTAGAGGTTTAAAACAAAAATTCAGAAAATGTATTTTCAATAATATCATAATATTAACAATATGTTTATTATTGGTCTCATGTTTAGTTGAAATTCTAAGACAAAATTAAAGAGAGAAATAAGTAATTTTTAAAATGAATTCCTTTATTATAGACCAGCAATCAAATTTATTACAACCATAATTGGATTTGAAAATAAAGCTTGGATTACAATTTCCTTGAAATTGAAATCTGTCAATTCTTATGACATCCATTATTTATTAAAATATATTTATATATATTTATATATATATATATATATATATATATATATATATATATATATATATATATATATATATATATATTATATATTATATAATTAGTAATTATTTTAATATTCAAATTTTTTTCTTTTTAGCTTTTTAAATTGAATTTTTTAATTTAACTTAAAAATGCAATTTTATACATAATACATAACACCTTTTCATTCATACTTGTTGTTTTGTGTAAGAGTATTTCATTGATTTTAATTTAAAGGTTGCTATAATTACAGAAGAAAAGAGGGTCCATTTCTTGGCGATACTTTGCTCGGCAATACTGATGCTGAAAAGCAATGGTTAGAGGAAGGTGGAACTGGTCGCTATCCTCCACCAACAATTCAGTCAGTTTTGAGATTCTGCCTTCACCCATCGCCTTCTATGGCTAATAAAATGTCATTATTGCTTTATTTATTTATGGATGTCATCAACTCTTATACACCAATCAGGTAAACATTTTATTTCCCTAATTTTACATTAAAATATAGTCTTCTTAAAATATATTTGATAATTAATACTTTTCTTTGGAAGATACAGTGTAATCTCGGTATTTTTTATACTGATATATGGTATATCCTGATAAAATGTAAGAAAGTGCTGGTCCCTTGAAAAAATTTTGTTAATTCAAATATAACATTGCATTTTAGTCTCCTCGGTATATTTTTTTTTTTCTCCAATGTTGGCTAAACGTCTTATTTTGTGTATTTTTGTGTTGAATTGGAATCTAGTTTGGGGAAAATCTTGTTAATTGGTATAAAACATATCCCCTTGGTATAATGTATTTATTCTCTTCCTATGTTTATAAAACGTTTTATAATTCATATTTTACCATTAAAACAGAGTTATTGAACTAGAATTCGGTTTTCCAGAATTTTGCGTACTCATGTTTAGAGAATTGTTCGATTCGGTCTTTATCAAGGCACCTAAAAGAAAACACCTATCTGTAAAAATCAAATAAGAAATTATATCATCAATAAAAAGTGGTTAAAAAACATATTAATGTTCAAAATTCATACTACTGTGTTTAAATGTCGTGTTCATGTATACAAGTAATAATAAAAATAAACTGAATATATAAAATAAGTTGAAAATTAACTATGATGTGAAAAAAATATTAATAAGTTAGAACTTTCAGTGTATCATATTTTTAATGTTTACACCCGATATATCATCAACTCTTTATAATAGCCATGTTGATATATCCTTCTTATTCTTTGTCCCCTCAAAGATACGATATACCGGGATTCAACTGTGTATTTAATTTTTTAAATTATTTTTACTTAATATATTGTTTTAAATTATTTGATTTTATATTGTAAATTCTGTTAATTTGTTTGTCCTAATGTTATGCAGGAGCCAACCAGTATTAGATAGAATAAAAAATTTTCAGCATTTGATGAGAATTTCCGAAGTTCAGTACAAGATTGTTGCTGGATGTTGGTACTTTGACCATTCTATGTTTGATGTATGTATTTTTATTTCACTGTATTATTATTATTTTGATTTGAACAATATTCTGTTTACAATTCCATAAAAATTTTGTTCAATTTTTTTTTTTTTTTTTTTTATTAGGAAGGTGTAGACCTTCTATTTGACCCAAGAGTTTTATGCGTTGATCTAAGTGAAGATCAACACAGGGGGATACTTCATTTGCTTGCGTCAGAGGGGCAGGAAAAGCTTGCTTTGCAATATCTTAGGCTTAAATCACCAACTTTAAATTTGCCCAATGACTTAAGGTATTTTATTTGTTTACTTAATTAGCAGTTAAAAAATTAAGATTTTTCTAGTACATTATATTGATATTTATATCCATTATAAATTTCATGTTCAATATGATTTAATTATAAGATGATTAGTATATTAAAATTATTTATAATTTGTTCAAACCTATTTATAAATATTACAGAATGGAACTGAATCTCCTTTTAAGTAATGGCCTTGTAAATGAAGCATTCTTGTTTCAACGCAAGCATCCTGAAATGAGAGAAACTCTTCTCATAGAATTTTTCGAAGGTGAGGATTGAATGTTCAATTTCTTTTGTGATTTTGTTTAACATGTTGATGATTCTTATTATATTTTTTTTCCTAAAAAATTATTACTAATCATAACAAGAGGGCTAAAAACTTGAGGAAGTTCTTATATATGGAGTTGCCAATTATCTTTCATTTCTTATCTTTTTAGAGCTGGGCTATGTTGGTTATTTAAGCCTGAAATGACAAAATGTTATGAAGACTGCCTGCACATTAAAAAAAAAAAAAAAATCGTTACTTAAAAAAAATGTTATTTTAAAGTTTATCAGATCATCTAATACTATAATCAGGCTAAAAATACTGTAATATTTTGTAAATATATATATAAAACTTATGCTTTTATTTTTTATAAGGATATTCTAAGTTAATAATGTAGAAATAGATAAATAGCCATAAATTATTGTATTATAGTTGATTATTATTACAGGATGCATTGAAAGAAAGCAATTGGGCCAAGTCTTCGGCCTTAACCTGGACTTAAAAGAAGAAACTACCTTAATGAAATATTTGAGAAGCTCTGGTTTAAAAGAAAAGGGGGATCTTCAAGTATTATTACTCTTATCTAAAGCTAAGTAAGTTTAATGTTGTTTTATAACTTATAGCTTTGTTAAATTTAAGAAAAATATTTTAAATTATTTATATTCTTCTTCTTAAGTGGTGCATTGATAGGGAAACTTAAACAAGCTTGTAATAACATGCATGGGTCAGAGTTGTGATTGTTAAAATATTTTCAAATTGAGGCAGGGCAGGAATAAATATTTGAAAACAACCTGTTTCGACATCTTAACCTCAAAAAAATTATTTTTTTGGTTACAAGTTGGAGTGGCATGCATCAGATTAATTTTCTTTTGACTGATGGAAAATGAAAGGGATATTTAACATTTACAGAAGCCAGAATCCAATGGAAGTTGGAGACAACTTCCATCATAACCAAGTTTTATGACTCTTTTTTGGATAGGAATCTGTTGCTAATATATAGAAGTTTGGCAGTGTAAAAATGGCTTCATGTGACTACTGCTATTAATCTATTATGGTTTTCAATACTAGTTATATGGTTACAGCAATAGACAAATGATTTTTTATTAAATAGCGTAATCAATAGTAACCACAAAGGTGTGGGAGGTCTCCTGGAGTAGCTTAAGACAACCATTTATTTTCTTTACATTTTTAAAGTTGCATTGACAATAATCCTTGAAGGGTCAAATATTAAATTATTTATTTATTATTATAATTATTTATTTAGTTATTCAATCATCTACCAATAAAAGTTTTAATTGAAAAATTATTTATAGCCAATTATGGAACATATCGTTTATTGAATGTTATGATTCTTTTTGTTTTTACAGGAATTTAAAGTAAGAACAATTTTTCCACAGCATCATCCTGACTGCTTTTTAATCTTTATATATTTTCTGTATTTAGAGAATGTTTTTTAAAATTTTTCATCATGGTCTTTTTTATTTTTAGATACACTGAAGCAATGTTTTTAAATGACAAATTGAATAGTTCCATAAACGGACCTAAGTCAAGGATAGAAACGGATACCAGGGATATGATAGTAAGAGGAATAACAGGAAGTTTAAATACAATAACTCGTCACATAGCTAATGAAATGAAAACTTATCGTCCCCCGCCAGCAGGTAACAATTTGTTCTTTTATTTTTAGTTTCAGATTATTTCCTGGAATTGAATTAAGTTAGATTATAATGAAAGGAAAGTGTCAATTTATTATTATACCCTTGGAAGAAGTAGCATTTATAACAATCGTTAGAAACTTCCAAGGTTTTTAATTTTAATTTAATATTTATTTTTTTTATTCTAATTTAATTTCTATTATAGGTTCTTACCCAAGGCCCCTTTCTTCGTTAATTAAAGTACAAAATGGACCTGATGGACCACTTTGTCAAACAGACAGTAAAGTATTGTTATCAGCAGTTGCCAAGAGCACGAGGCATCTTTCTGATTTCGTTAACTCATTCGAATCTGGTCAGAGGTTAGAATTATTTGTGTATTCACTTATGAATAAATTTGTTTAGTATGTTAAGAAATGTTAATTTAGAGCATAGACTAGACATCTCGTTCAATTATATCAAAAAAATGTCTTCTATAAACTTTTTTTTTTAAATTTTTGTACTTACAGTATATCCTCACTAATCCGATCCCTAAGGGACCAAGGGATAGGGTGGAATGGCCAAAAGGTCGGATTAACCGGAGATTTCAATGAAACGCATCTTTTTCATAGTTAAAAATGTATTATAGTTAGGTCCTCCAAAAAGTCCTGTCGTTTTTTTCAAGTGGGCTATAAAAAGTCTTTTGTGAAGTATGCAAACATTTTATTCATCGATATATGCACCATTACATTCAGTTGTTTTCTCCCAACGCGATGCCAGGTCCCAAATTCCTTCTTTTTTTTTTAAATCTTTTGTTTTATTACAGAAAAGGTTGTCCAACTCCATTTCTAAGCTCTGACGATTGTTAAAACATTTTTTTCTATTATCTAAAGCCTGGAAAAGATGGTAATCCTGAAAGATCAGGAGAATAATGTGGATGAGGCTAAGTTTCCCACCCTATCCACCAATTTGTCTCTGGTCACTTCTTCTGTATGAGGTCGAGCGTTGTCTTGAAGCAGCAGTGGCCTTTTCCTGTTCACCAGTCGCGGATCAAAAGTTTTAAGTTTGACATGACAGTGATCCAATATTTCACAGTACACATTGGCAGTTATCGCTTGTCCTTGTTTCAAGAGCTCATAGTGTACTAACCCCTTTCCAGTCCAAAAAACCACCAACAGTATCTTTTTTTGGTTGGAGGTCTGGTTTTGGAAATGTTTTTGGCTTCTCATCTGCACTCAGCCATTGATGTGATCATCTCATATTGTTATACAATACCCACTTTTCGTCACAAATAATAATTCTATCGAAAAATGGATCAACTTGTAATCGAGACAATAAAGAAGAAGTTGTTACCCGAACCAGTTTATGGGCATCTGATAGTTGGTGAGGTACCCATTTATCCAACTTTTTTACTTTTCCCATTTCTTTTAGGTAGTTCCAAGCTGTAGGTTCAGAAAGGTTGAACTTTTCAGCAATTTCTGAACATGTTTGGCGTGGATCTGCTGCGATTATATCCCGCACTTGTGCTTGTTCAACCACATTTGGTCTTCCAGACCAATATCCGTCTTCAAGCAATTCATCGCCCTCCCGAAATTTTGAAAACCAAAATTGTGCCTTCTGCTCATTAAGAAGACGTGACAAATATTACGAGCGGCCTCTGTCGCTTTTGAACCGCGTTTGAATTCATACAGCAAAGCAAATCTAATTTTAATTTCAGTGCTCACCATTTTGACCACACTTTTTAAAATACACAGAGAGACTGAATTAAAGGTTGCCACTGTTATTGTGAAGAGTGAACATATTGTTTACATAAGAACACATGGGATTAGGCAGAAAGGAATTTACATGGTGTTAAAACAAAAATATAAAATACTGCATTAAAAAACAACAGGACTATTTGGAGGACCTGGTACATTAACATTTAAAAAAAAAATAAAGGAAATAGAAACTTATTTAATATACAATAACAGACTAATATGTTTAAATAGATGTGTTTTAGAGAGCCATTTATATATAGAAGCATTTGCTGTAATAACTCTATAATATGTTAGTTTTGTAGCAAACTAACTCACATTTAAAATCTTTCATAACAAAGTATGCTCTAAATGTCATTTTTAAGGTAGTATAGAGCAAAACCATAAAAAATCACAATTTCCATCACTTTTTGAGAGAATTATAAAAATTTGAAATCTTAGTCTCAACTTAATCTGCAGAGCTCATTTTCTACTCAAATTGTAGGAAATTTAGTTGAGTTTAATTTTGAATATAAAAAGCTTCACTAAAGGTGGGGTTCCGCATGGAGCTGCCAGCCGCAGCTGCTGCGTTCAGGGTGGTTTCACATGTAGCTTCCAGACGCTGCGGCTGGAAGTTAATCAATTCGTTTTCTGGCTTCAGCGGAGTATATTGAGAAGAAAACTTGTATTGTGATTGTTGATGGAGGAAGAGGAGTTCCATGTTATGAACAGATCAATTGACCCTATGTTTTCCCGAAGAAGAGAAGAAGGTTTTCTCTCTTCGTTGATTGTGCTGCACCACCAGAACGACGAGGAGAAATTCAGCAAGTTTTTCTGGCTGGACTTCATTCAATTAGATTTTATAATTTCTCTATACATATTTCTATTTCTCTAACGTACTAAAATGAGCCATTTTTAATACAAATTTTTAACAAACGGGAGCTCAACAAGGCGTATTATGAAAACTAACAAACTGTGGGCAGACCTGAAATCTAGCAAATTGCAGGAAGACCAGAAAATAAACCAATACTTGGAAGTCTCCATTGCTGTGAATCCCACGTTTTCCCTTTGGTGATTTCACAATATATAGAAAGACAATTTAGAAAACTCGCTGGAACCACAATTTTATTGTTTTTACAGATGATGTATAAAGTTCCAGTTTCTTTATTACTGTTTTGTCCAATGAACATTTTATTGACAACCCTGTTTACGTTAAATAATTTTTATCATGTAAGATATAGTATAATTATGTAAGAGATATTTATATATGAATAAATTGTGATATTTCAACCTGAGGTTGTATCAAATTATTTATAAATGTATATTTATATTTATAAAACCTGAAAACTGTGTTCTGTAATGTGTTTTTAAGAATTGTTTTTGAAAAATACCATATATACATATACAGTTTAAAATGGTACAAGAAACTTAGGTGATGTGGGTTTGCATACCACAGACGCGAAGGAGTGGGTCTGGACTGGTCCCTAGAGCAGTCCGAACGCAGCAGCTCAGCTTCTCAATTTTCTGGCGGCAGCCGCAGCTGCCCATCTTGCAACAGTTCTATTAAAACAAACTGAAGCAGTGCCTAGCTTCCAGCCACGGCGTCTGGCAGACACAGCTGCTGCTGCTGGCTGCTCCATGCGGAACCCCACCTTTAAGAACCATCCATGCGGAACCCCACCTTTAAGAACCATCCATGCGGAACCCCACCTTTAAGAACCATCCATGCAGATATTTTGGTGGAACATTGAAAAGTCCAAAAGTTTTGATGCTTTGTGCTACCAATTAGCAAGCGGCAGCGCTTCAAGGTCCAAAACTTGGATTAGTGTTCAAATGCACACTAACTATATAAAAATAAATCAAAACTACCTGACCTTTTGCACAACAAAATGTACAATTCTACTGGACTATTAAGAATTCTGCAAAAAAAATTGCCCCCCCCCCCCCCCCCCAACTCTGCTAGACAGTCGGATTACACAGAGATTCAGACTAGTGGAAGGCTAATTAGTGAGGTTCTACTGTATTAATTTAGGTGGTTAAATGTTATAAAAAATATCTTTTTTTTAAATTTCATTTTTAGAAGAAAAAGAGAAGAACAAGATACAGAGGTTGAATTTGAAAATGAACCATCCCGAAAACGACTTAAACTTTTGGATACTGCGCTTGAAACTAACAAAGTGTCATCACTTACTGGTAAATGGTTGACTTCTCCGAAACCATCTGCTTCACAAAATAGAGATGTGATGGAACTTGTTGGTACCCCTCTTGTTAAAAAACGTGGTAAAAGGTTCAGTCCTCAGTCAAGGCCTTCTTCAATTTTAAAGGTAATTAAAAAAAGTTTACTATTTTCTATTAAATAATAATTTTTATTGTAATACTTCAAGGGAATAATAAAAAAGAGGTGTAAATTGTGGGTTCATTAAAATTACCTACTCAAATTAAAATATCAGAAATCCATCTTATACATTAATTTTGCATATTTATTTGTTTTATCCAATTATATTTTTATGTTTAATTTTACTAATTTTTTTATGTTAATGAAAAAATATACTAGTTGATTTTATAAAAAGAAGTTGAAAAATAGAATAATTAAATGAAATATTTGACTTAAATTTTAGGCACTACCTTTGTTTGTGTATAGTCTGATTAAAAAAAATTTAAATCATGATTGTGGAACTTAAAGTTCTTGATGAATATATATATTTTCAGTGAAATATTGACCTTTATTTCTTTTATGCAAATCAATCTTTTACATTTTCATTAATGTTATATAATAGTCTTCTCCCCGAATTTTTATTAATTTAATAATTTTGATAATTTAGTATTACTGGGTTGATATGTGCTGTGCCAGTTTGAACAAAATGCTATTGCTTTATTAAATTAAATCTACATGGTGGTAATTTTGTGAATGAGCTATACATTTTCAATTGTATTAATACATTTTTACTTTTGATAGGGTAAAACACCAGAGAAAAGTTTTATTACTGAAGATTTTGGTGAAACACCAAAGAAAACTATACGATTTACTCTTCCTGAAAATGAGTAAGTTAAAATAAGAAATCTCATTAAAGCATTTATTTTATTTTTATTTTTTAGTATTTAGTGATCACATTATTTTTTTTTAGAGTTCAAATAACTGCCAGAAAACCATTAAGAGATAATGAAACTGTATCTAATAAGTATTCAAAGATGACAGTGGATAGTGACGATGAATGTGCAACTCCAATAACTGAAGAAATTTCTAAACCTCTTGGCTTAGGGTAATTTAATCCAAACAATTTAATCTGATTAATTATTTATTTAAGGTTATTGTTAGAGCCCGATAATTTAATTTTTTATATTAATTTTTCTTTATGTTAGATCCTATAGTGAGATAAAGATATGTTACAATAAATAAAATTGTTTAATAGTTTAAATAGTTCTGATTTAATTGATTCTTATATAATGAATATTCCCTAAAAGTTATAGTTATGTATCCAATTTTTCCATATGAATTGCAAATATGATGAAATTTTTTTTAAATTTTATTAATGCCTTAAATAAATGGGGCGGTATGGCATTTAGAGTTTTATATAGAGATCAATTGTAATGTTTAAGTGTTTCCTTTCTGTTTTACCCCTCCCTAATTCTTAAAGGTAAAGGGTTAAATTCATTTTATACTTTTCCGTTTAATAAATAGCTTATAGAGGCCATGACTATAGTCCCGATCCGAGTTGAGATCTGAGCAACACTAACAGAGCTAGCAAATGTAAAAAAAACCTCAACACTTGAAAATGTAGGCAAAATGTGATTTTATTCATTCAAACCAATATAGCCCCTAAACAGGAGGTCATAGTGACAAATGTTATGCAACAAAAAATATTCTCCACTAAATTTCTGATAAGGAAATTGTTATCAAATTGTCAACCCGAGCAACACCATAGCGTATTGAAATTTTACATTTTTAAGGATGAAAAAAATCTGGATTGCCAAGGGGATGCTTATAGACCCCCAGCCAGAAGACATATCTATGTCAAAAACTAATAATGTTTTTAATATTTCAAAAATGAGTTGGAATATTTTTAACTATCTTAAAGAAATAGTTTTTTATATTTCTTAAAAGCTTATTCATTATTTGATTTTTTATTTCAGAAAACATGTGAGCGCACGAAAACCATTGCATGGTGATAGTTTGATCAACTCTGTGAGAAGTCACGATTCGCCATCAGTCCTTGAAACCATCAAGTGAGTGGTATAAGTAAAATAACGAACTTACAGTAATTATTATAATTCACGTCGAATACACCATCCTTACTCATTACACCTCCTCTTTGGCCAGGAATTTGTTGTTACAAAATATTTTAGATTAATTGTATGGTTTATTTTGGTAATGTAAAAGTTGTAATGCTTTATATGTTGTATTCCGTTTGAAGGTGGGCTACACATATAATAAATTCAAGGTTTAATTTTGTCTAGGATCAACCAAGTTCAGCTATCTCTGTGATGGTTATTGTTTCCCTTCATAGGTTATCAAAACTAAGGTTATAGAAGAAGAAAGAAGTTTGTTATGAAAGCAAAATTTCGCATTGATAAATTTTTAGCCTCTTGATTATGAACTTCAATGTTGGTCAAAAATTAGTTATCTTTTGCAATTACAGTAGGGATTCCACTATTGACAAACTCTTTAGAAGAAGTTTGGCCGATCATGCCAAATTGCCAAAGAATATCACTTTTAATGACTTGGCTTTAGCAATAGTGACAATTTAAAGAATCAGAAGTCTTCTTTAGTGACAGACTGAGTTTAAAAAAAATGTTATTGTATCTTCAAATTATATGCTCCTATATTCTGTTCTGGCGACGATTCTTTTAACGCTAAATGGTGTGCTATTGAAAATTATTTAGGATTGAGGATAAAGCAAACACATTATCCATTATATTTTAACATTAATCAGTCCTTAACCAGTATTTGCTGAATTTACCATAAGTGGTGAAATATTATTTGCATAACAAAGCTTACTTTCATTTACACATTAAACAGTTAAACCGATTACAATTTTCTATTGAATGTATTTATTATCTTGCCACATATAATTTTTACTGTCATAATTTTATGCAGGAAACTTAAATTAATAGTAAATAAATAGCTGATTTAGAGAAATAAACATATCTATGGCTCACAGCAGAAGAAAAGAAGAAGAAGAAGAATACCTCAGAAGAATTTATATCTCAATCAACAATTTGGAAAATTCTAGTCAAAAAATGCGTACATAAAGATACAAGATAACATGTAAGAAATAATTGAACATGGTTAAAACACTCATTACTACTTCCTTAATTCAAATTAATAGATGAAAGTAAGATATCAATAATAGTTGATAAATTAAAAACTACAACAGCTTTCTGTCATTACTACTATCAGTACTTCTGGTTTGGGTATTTCAATAAGATATATAATAAACAAATTCTGGCTGCCAAAAGCATTTAATGCTATAAAAATTAAATTCATTATTCTTTCTTAGTTGACAAGTCAGACCTTTGGTTGGAAAAAAAAAAATTGTTATGGCATATCGATAATTTAGATTAGCTAAATTCATCTTTTATAACTTTCTTTTCTGTAACCTATCATATCCCATTCTGGCTACCTAGCCTGCCCATTTAAGGCTAATTTCCTTTATGTAGTTGACAATCAATATCCTTATTGATATAAATTACAAAAAGTGAACGATGGAAATGGAAATTCATGATTACTGTT